>JAMXBB010000003.1:44690847-45290847 GCA_024138015.1 Lumnitzera littorea
ATATATATATATATATAATATAGAGTATATGCCTTGTGGTATACAGCATATACCATATAATACATATGTAATATTTAATATACATAGTTTACAAAAAATACTATATAAATATATATAATATGTAGTATATGTTATTATATGTATACCATATAGTACATATATAGTATACCAAATATATATTGGCATATATGATACCTAATATTTACTAAATTCGTGAATATGTAAGGTGTAGATATATATATATGTATGTATGTATATAATACCGTAAATTAAGAGTTTTTCAATAAGGTAAAATTATAAATTTATAGAATATATTATAAGTATATATATATGTATGTATAAATTGTGAAATACATAAATAATCAGAAAATGAGAAATAATAAAAATAATAAAGGTAATAATAATAATTATTATCATAATAAAGTTAAAAATCTTAAAAATAGGAAAAGTATGCTCAAAACAATAAAAATATCGAATATATGATTTAAATAATTATTAAATCATAAATATATTAAGAAAAAGCTAAAATTAATATTTTATAATTTTTAAACTAAAATAATAAATTTTGTGATATTTTTATATTACAATTCAAATTGCGAGTTATAACGTCCAAAACGGACCTCGCTACGAGAAAATACGCTCGAAAACAATCAAAATGGACTATAAGTTCATAACGATCTGAGCTAAAATGAAAAAGTTATATGCGATTCGATAAAAAGCTTGAATCGATGATTTCACGTAAATCAATAACCGATTTAAGTAAATAGTGTGATTTAGCATGTTAGTTTAGTTATTTAATTCCTAAACTTACTACTTTCCATATTTCCCTAATGCTAGGCGATCTTGAGATCGAGACCGACTTGTCTTTGGATTATTACAATCCTTGACATCATTTATGATTAAGTGAGTACTCCCAATAACTCTATACTTGTTTTGTGCTTGTAGTTAGTGCACATGAATTAAATATTAATAACCTAATGCATGGGGTTTCAGGTTATGCATGCGACTGATATTGATTGATTACAGTGCAAAATATTGTTAAATGTAATAGTTAAAGATTTAGTTATATAATTGATTGTTGCATTATTTGAATGATTTGTTGATAATGTTTAACCACCTCATAAATTGACTTAATCATATTCAACCCAACAAAAATTAAATGGTTCATGCATAGAGCACGAACATTGCATATAATGTTCTGGCCATCACCTCACACGGTTGGTAATAAAGGGCTTTAGAGGGATGGATTCCCACATAATTTGATTAGTACAGTGTAGGAGCATTGGTACAATAAGACCCTACCCTTGGCTCGCGGGTTCTATTGGCGTCGAAGATGCTAACTGTGGGTAGCTGGGGGTCGTGTCTAGAGACCACCATTGTAGGGTGTGAGCGTGGATTGTTGGAGCCACCTCACCACTAAACTTGGATATTTGTATATTATTGACTGTTGGAAATAGAAACCTGTTTTGTGAAACAGGAAATTCATATATATATATATAATGATATAAGGTTAAAACCCAATTGCTAGAGCCCGGTTATGATTGGTGCCGATGTATCTACAACCCTTACTTTGAAGGGTATTAAATTCGATGTTGTATGCAGTACCGGTCAATTGCATATATACTGTTTAGTATACTGCTTGTTCATGTATTCATATGTTTGGTAATAAACTGTTTGATAACTTGTTTACTGGTATAGTACGATGGATAACTCACTAAGCTCTTGTAGCTTACTCTTCAATAGTTTTCTCTTGCAGGTTGCTAGATGATCAGGCATGGGTTAAGAACTAAGAGTTGAGTGCCAACGTTAAGATGCATAGAAGTTAGACTCTAAGGACAAATTATATGGTTCATTTGAATTAGTATATATATATAATTTTTAATACTACATTTAAATTTTGTGACTTTAGTAAGTTTAAGTTTTAGAACTTTACTATCTAACTTTATTGTTTGGTAGGGGGTACCGATTCTCTGCGATTCTGTTAGACTGTGGCTTATCAGATATCCATAGTCACATATATGTGGTCGTAAGTTAACTAAATAAAAACTTTAGTGACTAATTGTTTAGAATCTTACAAACTTTGACTTACAAAATGATTTTCAAATCATGAGTACACATATAATATGAAAATTTTAGGTCATCCTACTAAGCCCCCTTTAAGGTTATGACACTTTCTTTCTCTTAGATCAATCTCTTTTCCTCCATCAAAATCCAAAATTTCTTCGATCAATCAACTTCCACTCTCTTCTCTTCTCTTCTCTTCTCTTTACACGACTTTCTCTCTTTACCAACCCCTCATCTACCATTAAAACGCTACTTTGATGAACTACAACCACTTTTAGATGAACTATAGCCACTTTTAGATGAACTATCACTACTCATCTTGCCTCATTCCTCCTTCAGCTTAAAGATGATGATTTATAAGTTGCATGAATTGCTAACTTCCAATCTATTTTGTATATGCTCTTTATTATGTTTTTCTCATGTTATGATTTTAGCCATTAGCCACTACTATTGTTATTTGCTATTGTCTTGCCTTAGCCATTATCTTGGCATTTATCGCTTATGTTGCTTGTCTATATTGTTTACTACTTTTGGTTCATGTATCTCATGGAGTTATTACACTCTCCATAATTGGCTCACATTTTTGAACATTTAATGTAGCATGGGTTGATTTTGATGAATTCATTATGGAAATTTTATTTTAGCATGTTTTTTAGCTTCTTTAATTTCACTTTTGTAAGGGGTTTATCTTAAGACTTAAGTCGGGATTTTGCCAAAATTTTGACTTCAATCCTTTTCCCACTTCACCACCTAGATCCTCCTCTTTTTGATGAGGCTAAAGGGGCAGAAATATTCAAGTTATTAAAATATCAAAAAGTATATTACGTCGAATTGATAATAGTTACTCAAAAGATGATATTGATCCTATAACTTTAGCATATCTTGATTCTTTGAAAGTTTGATATATTCTTTATGTGAAGTTATTAAGAAGTGAGACTTGGTTCCTTAGCACATCAATATACTCTCATTTTACAAGCACTCACTTAATCTTATTCAATTGTCAAATATCTTGAAATTGAGGGGAGTATTAGATTGAAGGGAAGCACTTAAAGTATAAGAGTTTTGTCTTCATAAAAAAAGGGGAGATTGTTGAACCTATGGCTCATTAGTTGATTTTTATGAGAACAAAACAAAAAGTATATAATTAAACATGTTGTTTTTGAAGAAAACAAAACAAATGGATGATTAAACTAAGTATTATTTAATTATATTGAGGTAATTGAATAAGATCAATTAATTTGCTTAATGATTAAATATATCAATTATTTCTACAAGAAATTTAATCTTTTAAGTGGTAATCAAATGATCTTGAAGTTAGATTGCAAAAAGTATTTGTTTGTTGTGTGTTAAAAGAATTTTTAGGTGATATTTGGTTTACCGAGTTGATAGCTCAAGAAAGAACTAGGTTGATGGTATAAAACCCTGAAAAACACAAAGAAAAGCTCACTAGCCTAAAGGAGCCAACTTATCGGTTCACTTATCGGTTATCATACCAGTAGAGTATTTTGTTACTAGCTTGCCGGTAATGCAAGGTATCAGCATGTCGGTAAGTCTGATATAACTAACTGTTGGAGCATTTAATACACTGTAACGAGAAGAATTGAATGGGATGATATAAATGCTCAACAACTCAACTAAGGACAGTAGAGAACTGATCTTTTGCTGTAATATTTTAACATTCTTTTATGTTCTTATTGTCTATTGTTCTCATTGTCTCTTGTACCTTAATTTGCCAACGTTTAGAGGGATTTGAAGTGTAGTACTTATGAGTTATTAGTTGCAAAGTAGTGAGAGTTAAAAGCATTACACTAATAATTCTTGAGATTGAGTTTTTATGTTGTGACTTGAGATCGAGATTGAATTTTTGTGTTGAGTTGAGATTGAGTTTTATGTTGTGAGTTGAGATTGAGTTTTGTGTTGTAAGTTGAGATTGTAATTGTGTTGAGAGTTGTGAGTGTGAAACTTATGTAATCAAGTTTGTGTTTGTATAACTCTTGAAGCTTGATTGAAAAATCAATAAAATGGTGTGAAGTCCTTGGTTGGAGGCATTATATGTCCGTGGAGACTAAGGGGTAGTCCAAACTCCACGTTATATCTAGGCTTGATCTTCTTTATTCCTATCTCTTTTAATTTTTGTACTTATTATTGTTTTATTATTACTTTGATTACTCTTATTATTGCATTTAGTTATTTATATTGAAAAAGAATTGCAATTTATCCTTAAAACTCAATTTACCCCACCCCCCTCTTAAGTTTAGCCTAGTGTTCTTCATTATGGGTATTGGTTCATGTATTTTGATTGGGTGTAGAAAGTTTAAAGGGTATTTAAATTTTCTACGTATGATGAGTGCACTAAGGTTAGGCTAGTTATAATGGCTTTTGATGCATATGTTGCTCTATGGTGGAGTAATATACTGAGACATAGGAGATGGTGAGGCGATGGGAGGTGACCACATGAGCAAAGATGAAGCATGTCATGAATAAGCACTTTGTTTTTAAATATTATAGTAAGAATTATTTAATAAATTGTAGACTCAGAGGTAAGGAGGATTATGAGTTGATGAATTCGTACGCGAATTTGAATTGTTGATGACTCGTTATGGAGTCAATCTCCATAATTGTTAAGGGGTTGAAATATGAGATAGGTGAACTAGTAGAACTCCATCAGGTTGAGTTAGTAAATAATGCAATACAGTTGGCTTAGAAGCCTAAACGGCAATATAACAGGGTTTGAATTATCCACCATCATACAATTTTAAGTCATAAGGATCTAATAGCACATCTAGTGGTGAAGAAAAGCAAAGAGAACAAGTTATAATGACAAGAAGTAGAGAGAGAAGGGTAGAGTGTCATGATGACAATTGAAATAAAATTCCTATTAACCGTGATGCATAGGGAGCCAACTAGTAGTTGACCAGCACTTGGCTACAAAGTGTCCTAATCATTGTATGATGATCATGGTTGATGGCTATGTAGAGAGTGATGAGGACACAAAGAATGTTGAGAAGGAAGCTTTGGAGACTCGTGATATTGAAGAAAAGAGTTAGTGGAGAAAAGGTAGATGCTATATCATTAGTGGCAAGGAAAACTTTAATTGCTAATGATAAACCAATCGAGACCATGTAGAGAAATAATTTATTTTTCACTTAGTGCTGCATCAAGAATAAGCCCTACTCTTTAGTGATTCATAATAGGACTTGCACCAACATAGCTTCTATAGCCTTTGTCTATGCTTGGGGGTTGAAGATAATGCCACATCTACATCCATAGACATTGCAATGGTTTGGGGGAAAATGTGAACTTAATGTTAATTGGCAAGTTACTGTGCCATTAAATATTGGAGAATATAAAGATTATGTGATGTTGTGGTTATGGACGTGAGACATATATTGCTAAGGAGATTGTGGATATTTGGCAAGAAGGTGGTTTATGATGGGTTTAAGAACTCTATTGCCATTGTCCAGAGTGGGAGAAGAATTATTCTAACTCCTACAAGTCAGTGATGAAATCAAGAGAAACCAGATTGCATAGGCAAGATGAAGGACGGATGACAAAGTTTATTTTGCATGGAATCCTTCTATTTTGTTTTACAGGTCTAAAAGAAATAAGATTCGTAGGCAAATCTTTGCTAACCTCGCTATGATGATGTGACCCGGGATCCGTAAAGTAGCAAGGAGGATGGAGTGCAAAACATTAGAGAATAGAAATAAGAAAAATGAATCTTTAAAGGAGTTTGTTGGAGAACAACCGTCTAAGCATGTTGTGTAACTCTTGAACGTGTGTGAAAAAAGTATATAAGCATGGATGCGGATATATGGTGGCAAGGCACGTTGAGGATGGCTAGACACATTGTGTTTGTTTTGATAAATGACATGTATGTTTTTTTTTTTTTTTTCTTTTTTATATGCAGCCAAGTTTTATAATACATGGTGTGTATTACATTTATATGGGCATATGTTTGGTCCTTTTGGCTGTGTATCTTGTATTCATTATGAGACTTTATATTTCTTTCCTATTTTATTATTAGATGACATACATATATATACATTGCTTGTAAACACTTAATTGTACTGTTGAATACCATTATACCTTTTGTTTGAGTTTTCTCACAAACCTTAGCCAATTTCTATTGCTGGAGTTTCTTTATTGAACCTTATAATTGATTGTGGTGATTCTAAACTCATGTATCTCTTGAGTCATATTAAGATATTTATTTTAACATGTAGTGGTATTGTGGCTAATGTCAATTTAAGATTAACAATGGGCCGGTTTGATTATTGAATCCATTTAATAATTGTTTATATCCATCTTATTCCAGTTACATTTCACTGAAATACCAAAAATACACATGTTATATTCAAAGGTAGCTGTATGAATTCCAATGCTTGGGATTGAATCTTCATTAGATTCGAGTCATACCACCAGGTGTTACACCCCAAAATCTTAAGGCAATAACAGTCCGCTACATATAATACTTAAGTGATGATATGCCCCAATTCTTGTAGTTGAATCTAGATGTGAAACACTGTCACAAGAAGAATAGAGATGGGAAATATATGCTCTTTAAACCAAAAAGTTGGCTTGTCTAGAGAGATTGCCAATAGACTATCAAATAATCACAAGACAAATAATAAAAGTTTAGGGAGACAACCATTAGATTATGGTGGACAAAAACTGTACATGGATTATACACCATAAAGCCTTGAAATTGAAATAGAAATTTTTTGGTCTTTTTGTATTTGTAATTTTTTGCGGTCTTTTGATTTTAAGAACAATAAAGAAAAAAAAAAAAAAAAAACAACAACAACAACTGGAATTAATCTTAAGGATATGATGCACTTGAAAATGGATCCAAACTGAGTTTTTCTTTAATTAATTTTTAGTATTGATATGATGTACAATACTAAAAACTAATCCAGTTCGTTAAAGAGAGTCCAACATGACTTACGAATCTCCATAACAGGTGTTTGCCACATTCTATAACATAGATCGAGAAGAACAAAGGGAGGGCATAATTTCAAAGGAATTTCATTCGATGTTACTTCAACATATTTCTTTATATAGCAGGCTTATTTATAGGCATAAAGGCATCTAAAAATTACATTAAAAATGAAATATGAATATTATCCTTGGTTTTTTTTTTTTTTTTTTGCCCACAATATCCTAGTAATTAAGGAAATAACATAAAAGGTTATTAATTACATTATCTCAATTGATAAAAAGGAAATAAAATCCTCAATTATGGTTTTTTCCCTCAATTATAGCTTGATCATAACAAAGATCAGTTGACTTAAGATTAGGGGTGCATCATACCCCCTCTCGTGGAAGATTTGTCTCGAATCTTGGTAATACAATCCTCCTAGCAACTCTTGCGGGTTGACTCCATGTCGAAAATAATCCAAATATTATGTATAAGTTTTTTTTGGCTCAAATCACCCAGTCGTTGCAACTTAGCTCTGGTACTAAAATGATACACCCCAAATCCAATATTTGAATCCAAACATGAACTAATGTCGTCTAGGAAGAATGGAAATGGAAAATATATGCTCTTCAAACCAAAATTTCGGCTTGTCTGGGGAATTTGGCATTAGACTATTAAATAATCACAAGAGAATAATAAAAATCCAGGGAGAAAACCGTTAGATTATGGTGGATGAATTTTATGTATGGATTATGCACAATAGAGCCTTGAAATTGGGAAGATTTGATATTTTTGGTATTTGTAATTTTTTTGATAGGTTTTTTATTTTAAGAACAATAAAAAAATAAAAGGGCATTTATCTTAAGGATATGAAGCACTACAAGATTGATTTGAATTGATTTTTTTTTTTAAATTGATATAACGTGCAATACAAAAAATTAAGTAATTTCATTAAGGAGAGTCTAATGTGACTCATAGATCTTCGTAAGGGGTGTTCACCACAATCTATAATATAGATTGATGATGTAACACCTTAGGTATAAAATAGTGAATAGGCAAACTAGTATATACTAATAAACTTATTTCAACCATTTAGCTTAAAAGTTTCAAGTTTATATTGATAAAGTATTTACAATCATGATATAAGACTTTACAATTGAACCTAGATTTTCCTCTATTTTCGATATATGATTTGGATCACTTATTACCTATAAGTCATCTTGGAAATATGCAAGGAGATGATAATCTCTACTTTTCTCGAACCTTTTATCTAAACTAAAGCTAGACCTAAATTATCTATCTATTGGCATGAGGTTTACTCTAATACCATTTATAACATCTCGGACTAAAAGCAATGAGCAGCTAAATTAATAAATATTAATAGGTCAATTTCAACTATTTTGCCAAAAAATTTTAAATTTATGTTGATAAATTCTTTACAACTATAACCTTATGAATCGGTATCGCAACCTTCCATAACTCATGTGAGACACTTAAACGATGAGGTTTTACAAATAAGAATAAAGGAAGAGAATAATTTCAAAGGAAGTTCATTCGGTATGACTTCATTGATATTGCATTATATAGCAGTCCTATTATTTATAGGCGTAAAGGAAATCATCCTACAATCTAAAAATTACATTAAAGAGGACATGTGAAAAATATCCTAACAAGTAAAGAAAAAACATAACAAAGTTACTAATTATATTAATTGAATTAATAAAAAGGAAATAAGATCCTCAATTGTTTCTACCGAAAACCATAATTGAGGACAAATCCATAAATGTAAATGAATGAAAACCCAAATGTGAGTAATTTATAAAGCTGGACTCTTAAATATATATCGGAGAAAATACGTCCTTCATTGCTTGAACAACTCAATTCCAGGATCTTCCCATGTATTTTTCCCATGTTTTTATCCATGTGATGTAATGTTCCGCTCTTGACCCAATCCCCAAGCAAGGGCCAGTTTTAAAAATGGTTTATGATGAAAAGAGAACGAATTACGGTCCCATGTAGAAATCAAATGAGCGTTTTTCTGCTGATAATTTATTTACCAACCCCTCAAAATCCCAAAAGCATCTTTTCTTTTTCTTTCCTTTTTTTTTTTTTCTTTTCAAATAAAATGTACGAGTCAACATTTGCATATTAAATGAAACCATTTTTAAACTTCTTTGGAAAAAAAAAAAATATTTCTTACATCTATAGTAGAGTTAACAATTCATATTATCATATAGTGTTTTGTTTTTATATTTAAACAGGTTTGTATTAGAAAAGTCTAAATCTATGGCACGACTCATTTATTAATTGTGTATGGGAACTTAAATCCATAACTTAACGTGTCTCATGTTCGGATTAAACTCGTTTATATTAAGGTTGACAAATTGTGCTATCATATTATATCTCAATTATTTTAGGTCTAATACCATTTATTGATTAAAATATTATAATTAAATCTATAAAATATATATAAACACAAAGGAAAAAAAAATAATATTTAAATTTTACAAAAAATAAATTATATAGTATCACTGTACTTAATAAAAGATTACAATCTAAATAAAAGTTTTTTAATAAAATAAAATCTTACCAAATATAGAAAATCTAAAAATTTAAGTTATACAACATTACTAAATTAGGTGTAACTGGATATTAATATTATTACCAGTATTAATTTCCAAATTTATGATATTATTACTTAGATTTTCAAGAAAAAAAAAGTAAAAAAATCTATACATAATTTGCTTTTTCTTATTTAAGCTATAATGTAATAAGAAGAATATACAACTAAAAATATCTCATACCTTAAATTATGATCTTTGACTTCAAAATCAATGATTGGTGTAATAAAATGTAAATAGGGAAGAATATACATAGCATGTCTCATATTTTGTGTTTAGGTTTAAAAACTTGATTTGAATTCGAACACAATTCTAACCGTATTTAAATAAGTCTGATCTGTTTATGTTTAGTGTCAAATTTTTTTATCTATTAACCTGTTTAAATAATATCATATCGTATCATGTTCAAGTCCATTATATTTGGTCCCAAATTGCGAAACTAATTGCTAATTGCCACCGTAGTTGCAAATTGTCATCTACATTAATGCCATCTCATCATGTTGAAATTGCTTAAGTTTAAGGGTAGGTACGGTTTGGTTCAGCATAGTTTGTGCCCGGTCTACCCCTCCTTTACTGATCTAAACCTAATATAACAATTTAGCCTTTTTTTTTTTAATCAAACCTAACTAATTTTTCGAACCTAATTCAAATCGTTTACGTTAAATTTGCATTAAATATTTTTATCTCTAATAACATGTTTTCCTCCAAATTAAATTTTCATATGTTTTTAATTAATTTCTTATATATTTATAATGTATAAAGATACTTAGTAAAAAGTTATACAAGATTTTAACAAACTAAACTTGATTAAATGAGGACAATAAACTTTACTCTAACAAATAAATAACAAGAAAGGAGAAGTAACGCTACTTACAAATAAGTAATACAAAGAAAACAAAAGAGATACACTAAAGACCAGAAAAGAAATGAGAAATATATAAAAAGCATCAAAGTAAGATGTTTGATTTGAAAACATATAAAAAAATAACAATTTAGAAAAGTAAAATTTTTAAATGTGAAATTTCATATGGAAATTACTTAACTTAATTTTAATAATTTATCCAAAAATAAGACAAAAAAAAAAAAGAAGGTATGGAAAATTTGAAGAAATTCATAAAGATTGAGGAAAGAAATAAAAAATGACAAAACAATTGCATGAAATTATTTTTGTTTATCCAAATCGATTCAGTTTAAAATGGTTTGGTTCATTTCGCTTCCCCAAATCATGATTAAACGGGTGGTTTAAAAAAAAAAAAAAAGAAATCCATTTTTTTGGTTCAGTTTATGGTTCAATTCGAGGTTCGTGGTTTTTTTGCCTAGTTTTACTTAGGTTTAGGTAAGTCTAAGTAGAAGACAACAAGCATCATAATTGTGTTGTTTTATTATAATCTTTTTTCTACCTATTAAAAAAAACTTCCACATATTTTATTAGGGTGCAATACATATTTACCAACATTTAAAAAAATTACATAATTACAAATTATACAAAAAATATTACTAAAATGCTAATATTATGTCGCATATTCAAGATGGAATATTGACATTTATACTTATGTCGCATATAATATTGATACACTAAAAGTAATGTCACATCACATGAAAATGCGATATATATATATATATATATATATATACTAATATCATATTTTAGAGATACGATATAGGTTTAAATGTACTTTTAAAAATGTCGTACCTTCAAGATACAACAAATATATAGATACTAATATCGTATCTTAAAGATGCAATATAATATTGATATTATAGTAATATTTTTTTGTACAATTTGTAATTATTTAAATTTTTTTTAATTTTGATGGTAAAATGCAATTTTCTCTATTTTATTGTTTGAAACTCTTAAAATAAACAAATAATAGCCATTTTTTTCCTTTTTAATTAAAAAAAAGATAAATATTAGAGCCGATGTCTAGGCACTTCGCAGTAGTTCAAAGATGATTAAAAAAAACTTTCATTTTCTTTTCTTTTTTTTTTATGTGCATTTTCATAACCAATATAAAAAAATTATAAGAATATTTAATCTTTGACTATATTGGACCTAAAGAATGGTAATAATAATGATTAGGTGGAAATTATATTTACAAATAATGTATTGAAAGCACCTATATGTTAAAAATAAGAGGTTTTTATTTGTTTATTTATTTTTCACATACCATAGCTATTGCAAAGAGAATAATTAAACCTAATTCATTAAAAAAAATTATTTACCTTAAGCAATTAAAGTGATCAAGTGTAGGATGGATAAAGTATAAGGTCCTATCCATATTTTATCATATAAAATATAGTTTTAACATTTTAAAATTGAAACTTATTCTGTAACATTCTAAAACTACTTTAGGACATACATGTTACTTCTCTATATATTTTCCTATTTTGTCATAAATTTTAAGTTTATATAATACAAAAAAAAAAAGTATATATGTGATATTATAAGTTTTTCCATAGGTAAAACCCATAGATCCCTATTATTAAAACCTATGACACAAAATAAAGTAATTTTTTTCTATCATTATTATTTCAAGTTTTTGTTTTGTTGTTTTTCTTTTTTTCACTCCTTTGCTAACTATGTTATAATTTAGGACATAAAAGATTCGAACCTTAATCCATTTCAATGAGAGACCAATTGTGATGTCAATAAATTATAATAACCTTAGTTGTTATTTCAAGTTTATGTGATGTTAAGAAAAAACCTAAAGAAGTTGTAGCAAATTGGAACAAAAAAAATGTTATTCATAGAAGTTAAAATATCACATATGGTCTATAGATCAATTTGTCAATAATTATACATCACAATTGAGCATTTTTATATTCATTAGCCATAAAAGATAACAAATGGCTTTTGTAAAGGTAAGTCACATATAAGCAGAAGGTTATTTTTCATTAATTAATATATATTATATTATTTAATAAATTTTATATAGTAGATACATGATATCCTAAAAACTTGTATCATGTATATTTAAGAATACAATATAAGTTTGAGGTAATGGATATAAAGTATACATCATATTCAGAGTCTATTTTATAGGTCTAGGTTTGAGAATGTTACTATGTGGAACTTATCTTGGAACTTCTAAACCTACCCTTAATTTATTCGATGAGGTAAAGTGGTGATCAATATCTTATAAGATAAAGTTATCACTCATCTGTATAAGTTATAGCTTATAATAATCAAATTGCATATATGATTTCCAACCATTAATTATAAACATAAATTAAAGAATGCATATTTCATTTGATACAAACTAAGAAAAGAAGAAGTAATTCAACAAAAGTAGTAGTAACAAAAATAATTTATATTTATAAAATTAAAGTCATAGACGTTACTTTAGTATATTTATAATTTTAATTTTTTTTAATTTCCATATTACAAAATGACCCCAATGTAATTAATAGTAGGGCTAGGTAAAAATACCACATATTGAACCAAATTAAAAAATCAATTTTTTTTCGAATGGTTCAATTTCAGAATCAATTCGGTTATATATAAATGGGTTTATGATTTGGTTCAGAAAAAGTGAATCATTCTAAATTGAAATGGTTGTTTAAAAAAAAAGAAATTCACACAATTGTTTCATACTTTTTTATTTTATTTTTATTAATATTTATGGATTTTATCAAAACTTTTATATCTTTATTTTTTTTCCTTATTTTTAGATTAATCATTAAAATTAGATTGGATGAGTTCCATATAAAATTTCACATTTAGAAATTTTCTTTTTGTAATTTTCTTTTTCTAAATTTTTCTTTTCTTATATGTTTTTAAATTAGGAGTTCGACTATAGTGCTTCTTATGTGTATCTCTTCTCTTTTTTAGTTTTTGATATGTTTCTTTTATTTTCTTTGTATTATTTTTAGTGGGGCAACTCTACTTATCTATTCTAGTTATTGTTCATCGGAATAGGGTCTCTTATATTAAGTTGGGTTTATTAAGATTTTTTGTAATTTTTTGTTAAGTATTGTCCAATCAAGTTTGGTTTGTTAAGATCTTGTGTAATTTTTTGTTAAACATTATTATATACAATAAATGTATATGAAATTAACTGAAAATATATATGACAGTTTAATGTAAAGGAAAATATGTAATTAAAGTTAAAAATGTTTAACGAAAATTTGTAATCAACAGTTTAAACCGTGTATGAAATCGATTTTAATTATATTCGAAAAGTTTACAAATCAAAGTATATGATTAAATTCAATTAAAAAAAACTATTATATTAGACTTAGTTTGATAAGAAAAACGGATTATAATGAATCGAATGTTAATATATTAAGATTATTACGCTACACATGGTGCATTTCAAATAGTATCGTAGCGTTGCAACTATGTTTTTTAGACGCACCGCGGTTATTGCCAGTAACTATGAACACCAAACCAAATCAAATACCGCCACCACACATATTTCCTTTTGTTTCTCACCATATCGAGCAACCGTTTCGGTTCTTCCTTCCTACTTCCTTCCGAGAAAACAAACAAAATCATACAGACGGAAAGAGGGGAGAGAGAGAGAGAGAGAGAGAGAGAGAAGGGAAAAATACACGGAACCATCTCTCTCACTCTCTCTGTGTTATACATAATTCCGCTCCTTGAAAACCCTAACTTGAAAGCACTCCATTTCCCATTGTTTCCAACATGACATCATCCTCAAAGCAACAACAGCAACCGAACCCTAAACCCACAATCCCACCATACATGAAAGCAATCTCTGGTTCCTTAGGTGGGATCGTGGAGGCATGTTGTCTCCAACCGATTGACGTCATCAAAACTCGCTTACAGCTCGACAAGGCAGGGTCTTATAAAGGAATAATCCACTGCGGCAACACTGTCGCTCGTACCGAAGGCGTTAGAGCTTTGTGGAAGGGTTTGACACCTTTTGCTACTCACTTGACTTTGAAGTACACGCTTAGAATGGGGTCTAATGCCATGTTTCAGTCGGTGTTTAAGGATCCGCATACGGGGAAGATTAGTAATCATGGGAGGCTCATGTCTGGATTCGGTGCTGGTGTTCTCGAAGCTCTTCTTATTGTCACTCCCTTTGAGGTAGCGTGTTTCGTAGGAATAAAACTGTGTTCAGTTAATCATATGCTGCCCTGTACGATGAATTGTTAATACAAGTCATGCTTTATGCGGATAGGTCAAATGGGAAAATGGGAGATTTGTCCAAACTTATGAAATTACGGACCCTTTTAACGATGTTGAATTGTTGATATTTTGTGCTTTGAGTTGGTTTGTTTTGTCGGCTTAATTGTTAGCTTTTCACAAATTGTTGGGATGTTTTGCATGCATTTTCTTTTGTCACCAGTTTTTACTATGCTTGAAATGTGAGCAGTTATATAATTCCAAATCGTTATATTCAGTGAAAATGCCATTTTTCTTTTTACAGTCAACTGACCTAGTCAATATTTCATTGTTTATTTAAAGAGTAATCTTGGGGAATTAGGGAATATAAGCAGGTTTCGGATGGTGGCTGACTGTATCCTATCAAAAATGTGTTTAATTCAAATGGGCACGACTTAAACTACTTAAATGATTTTATAGTTTCTTATGATGATAGGGCTGTTAAAGGTTTTAGAGTTAAATAATTTATGGTCGTTGCAGGTGGTGAAAATTAGACTGCAGCAGCAAAGAGGTTTAAGTCCTGAGCTGTTGAAGTACAAGGATCCTATTCATTGTACTCAAATGATCCTTCGTGAAGAAGGGCTTCGTGGGTTGTGGGCAGGGGCGGCACCAACTGTGATGCGAAATGGGACAAACCAGGCTGCCATGTTTACAGCCAAGAATGCATTTGATGTGCTATTGTGGAAAAAACATGAAGGGGATGGAAAGGTTCTGCAGCCTTGGCAATCCATGATTTCAGGATTTATTGCTGGAACTGCTGGTCCGGTGTGTACTGGACCATTCGATGTTGTAAAGACAAGGTTAATGGCACAAACCAGACATGGGGGTGAGTTGAAGTACAGAGGCATGGTGCACGCAATCAGGACAATTTATCAAGAGGAGGGGCTTCGAGCGTTGTGGAAGGGATTGTTGCCCCGCCTTATGAGGATCCCACCAGGCCAAGCCATCATGTGGGCTGTTGCAGATCAAGTACTTGGGCTTTATGAGAGGAGATTACTGCAGGGTGCACCATTATAAGCATTCATATTTTTGGCATGATTGCGGTAATTTTTTATGCCTTTTTTCGAGATGTTGGTCTTAGCTGCCTATTCTTATTTCTTAGTAACTGGGGCCTGATTGGGGGCTTCAAGGTGCTTAAAAAGCATACAAGCTTCTGTGAAAACTCAGCAATTTGATTATGTAGGAGAAGACTAGGAGAGGAAGAATTACCGCAGTTTATCCAAGAGGAAACATGCGCTTATTGAGCGATAAAAGAGCAAAGACTCTTGTTTGTGTAATGGAGACGTGGGAAATCAAGATAAAATAATTTATTTGTGGAGAGCAAGAGAGACCAGATAAAATTTTGCTCTTTGCCAGATGAAAAGAAGAAATTGAAGATGTTCAGTATATTTTGACTTGTTACAGATTTTTTCTTTTTCATTTAAACGTTAATTTAAAGGAAGTAGTTGTAAATTGTTTTTGATTTTGCATGTATTGCATCCATAACTTTTTACTAAAACCAATTGTCATCATCAATCAACCAATTCAATTATTTAAAAAATGTAAAATAATTAAAGAAATAAAATTTCTTTGACTGCATGTTTGGTTAAGTGGTTCTTTTTTATTTCTTTTTCTCTTTTTTCCCCAAAAAGGGTTAATTGGTTTTGAACAACCATTTTTCCTTCTGGTTTTTTTTTTTTTTATGTTATGTTTGGTACACAAAAATGGCTTAATATGATATGATTTAAAATAGAATGGATTGGAATGAAAAGAAATGGGATGGAATAATAAATCTTTTTATTATGTTTGGAAATGTTTATGAAATGGAATTGAATTTAATATATATATATATATATGTATAGTAGTAATTGTTTAAAATATCTTTAATAATAATAATAATAAATACCGGAGAAATGAAATAAGGTGAAGTCGAATTCCTCCATGAAGTTGGAATCTTATATGTTTTCAAATATGAGGAAAAATAGTAGAATTTGGAATCGGCGATTTTATTTTAGATTTTTTATTTTTTATTTTTCATGACAAATATGTATAGTAATATGAGATGAGATACCCTTATGGTAAGTGTAATTAATTCTGAAGTTTAAGTTACATTTGGAATGGGGGAAAAAGTAAAAATGACATAGGTGTAATTAACTATGAAGCTTAAGTTACATTTGGAATTGGAGAAAAAGTGAAAATGACTTGGTAGGTAAGTGTAATTAATTAAGAAGTTTAAGTTACATTTGGATTTGAGAAAATGTGAAAATGATGTAGGTGCAATTAATTATGAAGTTTAAGTTACATTTGGAATTGGGAAAAAGTAAAAACAACTTAGTAGATTTAGTGGATATAACAATTTTTAAATTAAGGGCCACATGTTGCCAATTTTGATTTAATTGTGAATTTATTCCTTAGTTTTTAAAATTTTGTAAATAATTTTTTAAATATTGATAAATTAACAATATAAAAAATATTTGATGATCCTTATGGTCTTAAAATACACTATATGTGTGTTTACTTGTTACTAAATCCATTACTTAGAATGTATTGGAGATGTGTTTTTCACATCAATTTACTTAAAGGCAATCTTTGACTTAAATAAAGTTTTTTGGGGTTAATGTTGACACATGGTATGAATTAAAGAGTTGTTCATGCAATTACGTGTAATTGCTTTGAACTATAAGATTAGTTCCTGGAAGTAGATCACAAGATAAACAAGATATTGAATACTTAATAACTGGATGTGCATTTGAAGATAAGAAGAGTGATTATTTAGCTACTATTAAACAAATTGATTTTTTTTTTGCTTATTACACATGGCAGGGCACTTAAGTAAAGACACAACTTGAATGCTATCATATGAAAATATTAACATTGGAACTAACTTGTCACTCATATTGCAATTTCTAGAGATACATTGTTATAGAAAAATGATAACAAAAGCATTACTCCTTTTAATACTATAAAGATCATGTTGAGAACACCTATATTACTATCTATATTAGTTTCTATATCATTCTATATGAATATAATAATTGACAAAATACCTTCTATATCTACTCCTACATTATATTGCTCAAAATTGTCAAACCAAAACATCTTCTTTGCATACTTCGATGCTTTACTGTTCAAAACTGTTGCGTTAGGATACCGTCAATATATGATTCAATATTTACAAAATATTTGTTAAACAAATTGGTTTACACTTTAAATATGTTTTGCTATCGTCAAAACTAAACTAAGAGACTTGATAGAAACCATGATTCCAAAATAGAATCACTTCAATTGTGTATTTGAACTTTGACCTCACAATTGATTAAAAAACAAGTATGAGCGCTACAAAATTTTTCAAAAAAAAAAAAAAAAAAAGAACTCTTTCCATTGAATTTTTTTAAGTTTTCAAATCTATACACTACATTGTAGATTCTTATCTCGGCTATTCTTTGATCATGGATTTGCAAACGTTCTTATTCCACCTATTATAATATGTCTACATCTACCCTCAACACATAATATTGAATGTCCCAGCAATATTAGCTATTAGAGGAAAAGAGAATTATATTGAGTAATAAATTTATGAAAATTTTCTAAAGATTATTGTTACATTAGCATTATTTCCTTATACATGTATGTTTTTTTTTTTTTTTTAATTTTAATACTAAAATCATGTCTTTAACTCACAATGTAAGTCCAAACATAATTTTAGGTATTCCCATTTTTCTTTTTATTTATTGATTTATTAAAACAGTGCCTTCAACTCACGATTTTAAGGAAATTTCAAACATGAGTTGAAGACATTTTAGATAAGGTATTATTGACAATTGTCTTTCTAAAAGAGCTATATTTCATGGATTTTGTTAAAAGAAAAGGAATTATTCTAGAAAACTAGTGTTAGACTAAATGGATTAGTGAACAACCATGGAGGTACCTTTGGGAAAAATGAATGTAATATGGAGAAAATGTAAAGTGTGTTGATCAGGGTTGTTCTATTGCTTATGTATGAAGACTATAACTTCTAACTAACAACTAACCAAACAATCAATGAGAATAAAACAAGTGGACAAAAGTACATATGACATGTGTAAATAAATATTGACGTATCTTACATCCCCCCTTAAGGGAGAGCAGCTTAAAGGCCTATCTTGGAAAAAGAAAAAAAAAGCATAACTTAGCAAGTAACTTGCTTAGTCAAGGGACCGACAAGTTATAATTGAGTAGGAATATAATTCGGATGTAAAAACTCTTTAGTAATATGATCCCGAAGAAAGTGTATGTCAACTTTAATGTGCTTAGTTCGCTTGTGGAAGTAGGGATTTGCAACAATTTGTAGTGCAAACTTGTTATCATAATACAAAGTCATTAGCAAGTCAATAGAAACACATAAATCTTGCGAAAGATATGAAACCCAAAGTAATTCCTTAGTGCAAGCACTCATACTCCTATACTCGGCTTTGCTTGTAGATGAACTAGCTATATGTTACTTCTTGGTTTTCCAAGAGATGAGAGAATCACCCAAAAGAATACAATAACCGGTAATAGAATTGTGTTTTAACAAAAATGAGCCCCAATCAACATTACTATAGCAAGAAAGTTGCAAAGAACTAGAAGGTAGATAGAATAAACTAAGAGAGGATGTGCCTTTCAAGTATCTCAAAACGTGGAAAGTAACATGCAAGTATGCAACTTGTGGTTTGGAAAGAAACTGGTTGAGACGATGCATTGAATAAGCTAAATCAGGTCGTGTAAGAATTAAGTATAGTAGCTTACCTACTAAACGTCTATACTATAAAGGATCATCAAGATAATCACTTGTCTCTATAAAATAGATTCTATCCAATGAGCAAAGGAACATCTGTAGGTTTACAACCAAACGTATCTACATAAGATATTATATCTAAGACAAGTTTATGCTAATTAAGCAAATACTCTCTTTTTCCGACACAATTCAAGCCTTAAAAAGAATTGAGCCTCCCTAATATCCTTAATTGTAAAAGCAAGGTGCAATGCTTGTTTAAGTTGAGAAATACCAGCAAAATTAGTCCATATAATTAAAAGATCATTGACATACAATAGCATAATAGTAAAATCATCAGTCTTATGTTTGAACAAACAAAAAGTGATCACTTTTTGATTGAATGAACCCTTGGCTAAGGAATTGACTAATCTTAACATGCCACTATCTTAAAGCTTGTTTTAGTCTATACAATACTAGTTAGGCTTAGTTTTAGTGTAACCTTCAGGGGGAAGCATATAAATGTCGTCCTCAAGATAACCATGTAGAATAACATTATTGACATCTAATTGGAAAAGAGGCCATTATCTAACCAAAGCCATAGTAAGCAAGAGGCGAACATTGCTTAACTTTGCAATGGGTGAAAATGTGTCATGGTAATCAATTTCCTTAGCTCATGTTTACTGCTTAGCCACTAATCTAGCCTTATAATGTTTAATGGTACTAGTTAATATTTAATTTTGTAAACCATTTACACCTAATAGCCTTTTATCATGGGATAAAGTAGTCAACCCCATGTATCATTAATTTCTCAGGCTTTTATTCATAGCAAGAACCTAATCTTCACTCTTAGCTGCTTGATAACAATAATAAGGTTCTTTAGTAGTTAACACTAATGCCATGGACTTAACAAAATCAGCTAGGTAATTATTAGAAGTGTGAGTAGAAAAGAAAGGATATAGATAGGGGAAAGAAATAGAATTAGAAGAACTTGAAGCAATAATAGAAATATTACAAACATATTCAACTAAACAAGCTGGTGGTTTAGAAATGCAAGATGACTTGTGCATAGGGATTGTAGAATCAATGGTAGTAGACTTAGGAATTGTAGTAACTAGAGAAGTAGAATTAGTAAGGATAGTACCTAATGGAAGTGAATCTATTGAAGTATTACTAATAGGAGAAAATTAATCGGAGGGAAAAGAAATTTGCTGCGAATGATAGTATGAAGATGGACTATGTGCTGAAATGTCATATTTCAAAGCAAAAGGAAAGACATCCTCATAGAATGTCACATTCTTACTAACAAGAATTTGTTGGGACTCAAGGTCAAAAACCTTATATGCTTTATAACCACTTGCATAGGTAAGGAAAACACACTTAACTCCATAGGGATAAAACTTGTCAATTAATTTGGGAATTTGACCAACAAAGCACAAGCATCCCATAATACGTAAATGGTCACAAGAGGGGTTATCCCTAAGCAACAAATCGTATGGAGACTTTTAATTCAAAATTGACATAGGCATCTTATTGATAAGGTAAGTGGCTATTTGTAAACCCTGCGAATTTAGCTGTCTAAATATAGAATCAAATGCTTAAACTGTAGATGATTTCTGAAGTTAATAGAGCTAGTGAGATTTAAAACCGATTAAAATACCTAAAGCGAATATGAAAAACCTTAAATTGTCAATTGAACCTCTAATCGCATACGAAGACCCTAAAACCTCAAGTATATGTAATTGCAAAAGTTAACTTTGAATCTCATCAAAACCTTAAGATAATAATCGAAGAGTTAATCGCGTATGAATATATTAAACCCTAAATGTGTAAAAACATTAGAGATTGTACTCAGAAGTAATAAAAACCTTAAAACTATAACTTTAAGGATATAAAAGCACTAATACACCATGATTTACCCTAAAACCCTAAGTAATAATATATCCTTTATATTTTACCATTTCATTAGTAAACAACTAAAGATAACTTTCAATCATGCATAAACATTTAGAATACTTAAGTGATCCTTTAGAAATTAAGATATTACATTTTAGATCCCATTCATCTTCTAAGTATATAACTAGGATAGTATAACATAGAGTTAGGGGTATAGTTGAAGCTTAAGTTAAATGTAGTAAACTTTAACACTTTAATTGATACTTTTCATACTAGTTATACTAAGTAGCTTACCAAATGATATATATAGGATATAAATAGCTAAAGTAAGATCTCATCATTTATTTTTATTAATCAATTCACCAAATGCCTCATTTTCTTAATTTTTCTCCTAGTTTTCTTTAATTACTACATTATGTATGGAAAGTTGAACAAGTCAACACATATTGACCAAAGTCAAAAGGTTGACTAAGTCAACATTTAGAAAAGTCAACAAAAATGTCTCTTTCATTTGAAAAAAATATCTTCCTTCTCATGATTTCTTTTCTTTTCTTTTGGCTTTTTCCTTCTTTTTTTCTTTTTATACCATCTACTTCTTCCTTCTTCTAGACCCCACTTTTCTTCACTTTTTCTAACACAAACTAAAACAAAGCAAAGTCCCATTCTTCTTCCCCTTTCCAACCATATCTTCCCTTCCCCTTTCACTCTTCTTTTCTTTTCAACTTTTCATCCATTTTCAAGAGCAAAATTATGGTACGTACTTATGATACTATGTCTTGCTTCATTTTCTTTACTAGTTAGAAGAAGAGTTAGGTTAAGTTAAATAGTTATGTGTTGTGTATATATATGTTGATTTAGGCTTAAAGTTTTAATCTTTACATATGGAAGTGTAGAATTCTTTAGGCAATGGAAGAAGATGCATGTGTACATGTCTTTGAGTATATGTACATAAGGGTATGCTAGATATACATGTATAAATACCTTTGTACATAAATATTCATTATGTACATAACCTAAATTAAGACATCTACTAACTATATATACATATACCATGTTAAATATACCCTTAAAATACAAAAAGAATGAAATTGTGAAGATTTCTTAAGAGGTTAAATAAGGTATACGAAAATACATATAAAAATACGTATGCCACCGTATATGTATATAGGGATATGTATTAGTATATGTATAGATACATAAGTAGATATATTAGTATGTTAGAAGTATAGGTATGTATATAACATATGTATGAGTATATAAGGATATATATATATTTATATGTAAAGAATGATTACATAAGCCATGACATAAGCAAATGATGACACAAGCGATTGATGACCTAAGCAATGACATAAGCATACGCTTGTAAAATAATAAATTATAAGATTACATAAGAATATAACCTATATATGTATACATGTACTTAGGAGTTGAAGATCCTTTAAACCTTAATACACTTCCTAAATTGAATTAAACTTAATTAAGTACATAAATTAGTAATGCTAATGTATTCCTAAGTGTAAGAATTAAATAGCTAATTTAATCATTTAGTCCTAAATTAGGATATAAACATAAGCAGTAAGAATAATTAAACTTCAATAAGATAAAATTTCAATAAATTTAACCTATATCGTAAAACACGGGTCTTAACGTCCAAAACGGATATCACCGTGTAAACGTGCGTTTGAAAACGATGAAAAACGACTATAAGTTTACAAATATCGGAATTAGAATGAAAAAATTACAAAATACATAAAGGAAGTCTCATAACTTACAAATATAAGAAAATAGTTACTATTAACCTCATTGAGTATGATAAACCTTATACATATTATACTTGGGTAATATTGGGGGAAACTAGATAAACTAGATAAACTACAATAGACTTTTGGTTAACTAAGGAGTCTGACTTCTCAAAATACTTATAAGTTTTACTATTTTGATTTAGGCATTCAATGTCGAGTTCTAGAAACCCTAAAGCTTGAAGAACGAGCAATAATTCAGGTGAGGGAATTCTAATGACCTGCTACTTGCTTGTGCGTGTTACTTGTATGATGTTTTGCTACTTGTTGTTGCTTGTATATTTGAATGACTTTTCTGCTTATATGCCATCATCTGTGTGATCACCTTTTTAAATTGATAAATATAAATATTTGACCCAAATAACCGGTTCTATCCGTCGCATGTCTATGACCTAGTAAATGTATGGATGGAGAGTGTTAGCTTTGCAAAATGTTGAAAAGGGTATTTTTGGAAAAAATTTTCCTAATCTTAAACGTATTTTGTACGATTTCGATAAGGGCTGCAGTGTCGGAAATGATATTTTATCGTTAAGGTAAAGCTAGCATGGGTTCTTCACTTGATAGTGAGAGGACTTGCAAGTTTGTGCCCGAAAGGCATTGGAGGGTGGATAGTCCTAATTTGGAATCCCCCTATTTAGATTGAAACTCTTTTCTCGATTAAGGTAATAGTTGAGCGTTGCTTAAAGAGGTGGTGCCCCTAGGTAACCTCATGCGGGTAAGCTGAGGTGCTTTGTGCGGGTAAGTACAAGGGATAATCGAAGTGTAGACAACGTAATTCTACACTTTCCATAGTTCCGAACTCCTATGGATGTGTTGCTGGCATTTATCGTGCATGCATTCATATTGTATAAAGATAACTTGCCTGCATATGTGATAATAATGTGTAAAAAACTTGCTTGACCAGTAGTGGTGAGGAACGAACTCACTGAGCTATTTCCTGCTCATTCTCCTTTAGTTCCTTTTTGCAAGTTTACTTATGATGGGATTGGGATATGTCTCGAGTGCTGAATGCGAGATGAAGATATGAATATTAGTATTAGAAATAGCTGAGTACTCTTTAGATGATATATAAACATCCTTTGTAGAAAATATTTATATGTTAGAACTTACTATAATTTAATTTTTCTTGTATATATATATTTATTTTATAATGTAAGTATATCTTATCTTATTATTTGATAGGGAATACCGATTTTCTGCGGTTCTGAGGAACTGTGGGATATTGGATATCTATAGTCATCTATATTTATATGTTATGTTATGTTACAATAAATTAATTATTTGAAAATTAGTAATCTTAGTGATTTATTATTTAGAGTCTTGTACTCTCTAATTTGCAAGACGGTTTTCATATCATGAGTGTACACATGTTATGGAAATTTTAGGTAATCTTACTAGGCCCCCTATAGGGTCCTGACACTGTCAGAACACATTTCCCCCCAAAATGATTTAGGCAAATTTGCATGAAAACGTAAGGCTCTAGCTATATCAAGCATGTGTCTAGGTTTGTGCTTAACCCAAACATTTTGTCGTAGTGTATGTATGGTAGTGTATTGGTATATAATGCCCAAAGTATGAAACAAAGTTTGACAAGAATATAAAAGGAATTCAGCACCATTATTTGATCTTAAATTCTTAGGTAAAATAGAAAAATGATTGCTCACATACTTGAAAAATCTCTCAAGAACACCAAGCACTTGAGACTTGTTGTTTATCATGTATGTCTAAGTACTACTAGAACAATCATCTACAATTATAAGGAAATAAAAAGCTCTAAAGATTGAAGAAACATGATGTGGCTCTCATATATTAGTGTGTATCAAATGAAATAAAGTATTAGAGTGGTATTCACTTCAGTGAAAAGGAAGACGATGGAATTTTGACTTTTCACCAATTTTATGCATGAAAAGAGAAGTAACAATAGATTTAAAGGAATTAACATGTTGAAGTTTAGAAATGGATGGGCGACCTAACCTTACATGATGCAAATGCAATGGATTAAGTTTATTATAATGAAAGGAATTAATAGAGGAAACATGTTGCTGTATATATTTACTTTTATTTCTAAAACATATTTTTGCTGCTTGCTTCAAAACATATAAGCCATTAAGTAGACGAGCTATAGCAATTATCTAATTAGTTTGAAATTTTTAGAGGAAAGAATCAATGGTAATTGTCAAGTGTTTATCTAAAATTACTTTGGATATGAGTAAAAGGTTATATGTAAATTTTGCTACATGAAGCATGTGATGAAGCATAAGATGGAAATTAATGGTGGTGGAGCCTGTTTGATGCAAACCGATCTAAGGACTAACAAGGATGGTTGTTGGGACAGGTCCAAACTTATGGAAAACTTGAAAAGAAGGGTGAAAATGCATGTAAACAATAATGAAAGTAAAACAAGTAGACCCTCGATCTACTATAAGGATATAATGCACCAAGAAAGTACTAAAAACTCATAGCTCAACTCGATATGATACATGAGTTAGTCTAATAAGGGTACTCATCACCTAGCTTTACTTAAAGGTTAGGTTAAGAGTGAAGTAAGCAATGGAAAATAATGCTCACAAAAAGGAGAAGTGTATATTCAACATTAGAAAGTGTGAGATGATGTAGGTACATGTATAGTGGGTATTTATACTCGAAAAATTATGGCATCTTGCTTAAAAAGAAAAAAACTAAAAGGGAAATGTGAAAAAGAAGTAATGTATAAGGAATGATAAAGGGTATAATTGAAAATAAAAAAAAAAATGGGTATCTTATATAGAGGATTTTATCGCATGATGGCTTGGATATACGACACTCTGTGGATGGGTGACTTTCTGATAGAAAAGATAATTTGTACAATCAGGTTAGTGACTATTGAGTTGAGTTGCTAAGTAGGGGTGGTAAATCAGTTGTGCTGAGTTGAGTAGTTAACCCTTCAAAGGTGAATTTAGCTCGGATGTCTTCAGAACAGCTTAGATTCAGGTCAACTAAGCAGATGGTCAGGTGAATCGAGTTGTTGTTCGAGTATAGTTTAGGTTGGCAGTTGGAGATGATTCATGATTACAAAAGGGTTTGGCTTGGCTAAGGCATTAGGTTAGTAATCAACAACTCAGAATCCTCGGTGGTGAAGCGTGAGGATAGAGCTTGTTTGGATATACTTTCTATCCCTCAAGCTTAGTTCGAGTCAGGGTTTAGTGATTTGATTCCTATCATACTCATCAAACTAATTGGGATTTGGTATCAAATTTGGTTGGTCCTCGTCCAATTTCTCCTTAGGTTAGTAAAGGTTGAGATAGGCAACATTAAATACGTTTGACAATCCAAAGTCTTTTGGTAGCTCTAATTGGTATGTGTTGTCATTGATTTTCTAGAGTATCTTGAATGGTCCTTCAGTTCTAACAGACGGCTTGATGGGAATTAAGCTACCGGACCTTTGACCCATAATCGAGCCTGAGGACTAGAGGGGCTGGTACAATGAATCCTTCTGTTCTAACCAACCTTTGCCGAGGTTGAGTACTTCCTTATCGAGTCACCTTTCATGCTGTGTCGTATGACCACCTATTTTTCTATAGTATGCTAAGTTGATGATTATTCTCTATCGTTGAGTCGACTAATTACTTAGCATTTTCCTTACTGAGAAGTCGAGAGAAAGAGTCCGAACTAACTAAGCCATCCCTACTTGGACAAGCTCATCTGTCCGTACTTTTTGTCTGCATCTTTTAACGACCTTGCTAATATAGCATCACCACGTGTATAGTATCATGTGTAGAATTCGTTGTACCAATGATTGTTTTTTTTGCACATTCATTTTTACCCTTTTGTATCTTGTACATTACTTTCTTAGGAAATGCCCTTTTTGTCTTTTCCTTTTTAGGCAAGTTGCCTTAATTTATGAGTATAAATACCCTTATAACTGTAACTATAAGAACATTAAATCATTCTTAATACACTTTTAGAGTACTTTTTCTTTCTTGCGTAAACACTGTTTGTTTACTCTCGGCATCACTCTTATCATTTCCCTTAAGTAAGATTAGGTGGTGAGTAACCTTACCGAACCGATTCGTATGTCATATCAAATTGAGCTGTGAGTCCTTAAAAGTTCCATTAGTGCATCATATCCTCTAGAGCTATTCATGGGTTTTTGCTTATTGTTTCATTCCTCATTTTTTCCCTTTTCGTACTCTTCCCCATTAATTCTTTTCGAGCTTTTTGCAAGCTTGGACCCATCTAGTGACCAGCCTTATTTGTTCTTGATCATGGTTCGCAACATTTTAGTATCAAAATGAAGGTTTTGTATGAATTGTAATAGTTCTTTTTGAAGTTCTATTATACTCTATTTTGCGTGTGTGAAACAGAGCATGTTACTGTGTTCAATTGACTATTGTGTTGTTAACTGTTAATTTCCTAAAGTGTTTTTTGTGTTTGAATCTATGAGGAAAAATGGCAGACCCAAATATGAATGTTGGTACTGGTGATGACAGTGGAGTTGTCTACCATAGACGATAATTTCAAGAAACTCGTAGAAGCACTAATGAGAGACTTGATGAGGTAGCTAATCTTTTAGTAGATCTGATTTGAGCTGTTCATGCAATGTTTTGCCAACTCATTGAGGTCGTACAAAACACTCCACAAGTTGCTTAACTTGTTAGAGGTCAGAACCTAGCTCGACCTGTTCGATGTGGAGGAGTTGGTGGACGAGTAAGGCGAGTCATTGTAACACATCAAGGTAGTCTTGGATATCCTCTATGTTGAGAGACTATTCGACAATTTAAAGAAATATTGTTTTTGCTAGGAGGAAGTGGTATTCTTAGGCTATATAGTTAGTAGAGGAGGCTTGTAGGTCGATGATGAAAAGATCCGAGCAATTGTCGAGTGGCTGACTCCTATTACTTGTGCAAATGTAAGAAGTTTCCATAGATTGGCTTTGTTTTACAAAAGATTCAACAAAAATTTTAGTACTCTCACTACACCACTTACTGAACTAATGAAGAAAAACTCTTACTTCTGATGGGGAGAAAGGGAGGAGAGGAGCTTTGTCAAGGTAAAAGAAAGGTTGACCTCTGCCCCAGTATTAGTACTACTCGACTTTGACAAAATTTTTGAGTTGGAATGCAATGCATCAAGCATTGGGATAGGCACTGTCTTAATGCAAGAGGGTCGATCAATTGACTTCTACAGTAAAAAGCTCTGAAGACCCTAATTGAATTATTTTGTGTATGATAAGGAACTTTTGGCACTGATCCAAGTAATGTAAGTACGGTAACATTATTTATTGTCGAGAGAATTTGTCATATATATTGACTATGAATTGCTAAGGTACCTTCGAAGTCGGACCAAGTTGTCGAAGTGGCAGGCGAGATGGGTTGAATTCCTTGAATGATTCAATTTTGTAATTAAGTCTAAGTAGGGAAAGAACAATGTAGTTGCCAATGCTCTTTCGAGGAGACATTTGCTTTTATCAGAACTGCAGATTAGACTGTTTGGGTTTGCAAGTATTAGAGAACAATACTCTAAGGATCCATACTTTAGACCTATAATTTTGCAATGCGTTAATAGGGAGGATAGTAGATGAATATCATGTGGAGGAAGACTATTTGTTTTGAGGTAGAAAATTATGCATGCCAAATTGTTCACTTGGGGAGCTACTGATCAGAGAAGGTCATAGTGGAGGACTCTCCAGACATTTTGGGGAAAGAAAGACCTGTGAACTATTGAATGGCCGATTCTTTTGGTTAAGAATGAGAAGAGATGTGCATCAAGTTATCAAAAGCTGTACCGTATGCAAGAAGGCCAAATGTTAAGCCGAACAAGGGAGAGCAATGCCCTTACTTGTCCCAACAAGGCCGTAGACTAAACTAAATATGGACTTTGTCTTCAGACTACCAGGAACTGTCCGAGGCAAAGATTCTGTAATGGTCATCGTGGATAGGTTCAGTAAGATGGCACACTTCGTATCTTGCTAAAAAACTAACGACGCTTTGCCTATTGCTTTTCTTTTCTTACAAGAGATTGTATGGATATACGGCATCCTAAAGAGTGTACTTTTCGATAGAGACCCGAAGTTCTTGAGTCATTTTTGGAGAACCTTATGGCATTGGCTAAGAACTAAATTACTCTTCAGTACCTCATGTCACCTCTAAACTGACGACCAAACAGAAATGGTTAATCGTACTTTGGGATCATTGAGGGTCACTTGGCATATCAACCAAGCTATTAGAAGAATGTGAGAAAAGACCAAGGGTAGGTCAGTTAAACAATTTCAGGCGGGAGACTTGGTATGGCTGTATCTTAGTAAGGAATGGTTCCCAAATAAGAGGAGGAACAAATTATTTGCAAGAGTAGAAGGACCTTTCAGAATCCTCTAGAAAATCAAAGACAATGCCTACAGGTTGGAATTGCCCGAGGACTATGGGTTTTCTGATGCCTTCAACATTATTGACCTCAATCCATATCACCTTGATGGAGAACTAAGTGAACACCATTTGGATTTGATCCTAAGTCCAAAACAACTTGGAGGGAATGATGGGAATCAAGCTACCGGACCTCTAATCCATAGCCAAGCTCGAGGACTAAAGGAGTTGGCACGATGAATCCTTTTGTTCCAACTAACTCCTGCCGAGGCTGAGTATTTCCTTGCCTAGTCACCTTTCATGCTGTATCATATGACCGCCATTTTTCTGCAATATGTCCAGTTGATGATTAATCTCTAACACCAAGTCGACCAATTACTTAGCATCTTCTTCACCGAGAAGCAGAGAGAGAGAGTTTGGATTGACTAAGCCATCCCTGCTTGGACAAGCTTATTTGTCCGTACTTTTTGTCCACATCTTTTAATGACCTTGCCAATGTAGCATCGTTACGTATACAGTATCATGTGCAGAATCCGTTGCACCAATGATTGTTTTTCTTGTATATTCATTTTTACCCTTTTGTATCTTGTACATTACTTCCTTAGGAAATACTATTTTTGTTTTTTCCTTTTTAGGTAAGTTGCCCTAACTTATGGGTATAAATACCCTTGTACTTATAATTGTAAGAACATCAAATTATTCTTAATACACTCTTTGAGTACTTTTTCTTCCTTTTGTAAACACTGTTTGTTTACTTTTGGTATCACTCTTATCCTTTCCCTTAAATAAGGTTGGGTGGCGAGTAACCTCACCAGATTGATTTATACATCACATCGAATTAAGTCGTGAGTCCTTAGAAGTTCCATTGGTACATCATATCTTTTGGAGTTGTTCGTAGGTTTTTGCTTACTATTTCATTCCTCAATTTTGCCCTTTTCGTACTTTTCCCCATTAATCCTTTTCGAGCTTTCTACAAACTTGGACCTATCCAATGACCGGCCTTGTCTGTTCTTGGTCATGGTTGGCAACATAGCTTGTTCTTCCTCCTAATAGGGAACCTTTCTTTGCTTAAGTGTAGCTACACTTGGTCTCCTGCTTGAAACTGTTTGGTCTTCCTTCTTATGCCTCTCTTTTTTAGCTTTTTAGCAGCTCAATCAGTGTACTGGGCAACTCATTGGTAGATTTACTGGATGGAGTGAGCTTTAGTCCTCACTTTTAGATCTTCTTGGCTAGTGGACATCATTAGGGTATGGTTGAAGGGTAGTTCGAGGTTGAATCCATAGAAAAGCTTAAATGGGGCGTACCTAGTAGTAGCATGTATTATCCTATTATAGGCATATTCGACCATAGGCAGGCAGATGTCCAAGTCGGTTAAGTTCTTCCTAACTATAGCTTAGAGTAGTGATCTTAGGGTGCAGTTGACCACCTTTATCTAGCCTTCGGTTTAGGGATGGAAAGAGATACTGAACAGTGGTTTGGTTCCCATCTGACGCTAAAGTCTTCTCTAGAAATGGCTTAGAAATTTTAGGTCTCCATCTAATATTACACTTCTTGGTATTCTATGTAAGCCAACTAATTCTTGCAAAAACAAATAAGCAACAGTCGAAGCATCTTTAGTTTTGGTGCAAGGCATAAAATGTGCCATTTTGTTGAACTTATCTATGATAATCATTACAGAATCTTTGCCTTAGGCAATTTGGGATAATATGAGGAAAAAGTTTATACTTAAGTCCGCCCATGGTTTGGTCAAAACAGGTAAAGGCATTCCTTTCCCTCATTCTTCTTAGCTTTTCACTTTTTTATAGATGGCACATCTCTTGATCACATAATGTATGATACATTTCATCCTAGGTTAGAAGAACCTATCATATAACAACTCATATGTTCTTCATTATCTAAAGTGACTAAAAAGTCCTCTACTGTAGGGCTTCTCTTACCAGTAATTCTTTTATTGAACAGGTTTGTACATACAACTTGCCACATTAGAATAGATAACCATCCTCTACAAGGTACTCATCCATTGCTTTTCCTTCTCTACAGTGCTTATATATAGGGCCAAAATGAGAATCTTTCTAATACTGTTCTTTAATGCTTGCAAACCCTAACAATCTGGTTTGCAACTTAGTGAGAATAACATGCCTTTTTGACGGAGCATTGGCAACTATATTATTCTTGCCTTGCTTGTATTTGATGATGAAATTAAATCCTTCCAAAAATTTAATTCATCAAGCTTGGCGTTTAGATAAATTGGATTGGCTCCGCAAGCATCTCAAAGACTTATGATCTGTGTATAGGACAAATTCCTTTGGTAGGAGATAATGTTATCACACATGAAGAGCTCGGATTAAGGTAAAAAATTTCTTATCATAAATAGAGTAGTTTATTTATGCTCTTTTTGCATCAACACAGCTCCAATGCCAACACCTAAAGCATCACATTCAAACTTAAACACCTTTTCAAAATCTAGTAGGGCCAAGACTAGGGTTGAGGCCAACCTTGCTTTCACCTTTGTAAAGCTCCTCTCTTCTCTCTCTCCCCACTTGAACTCTACATTCTTCTTTGTTAGATAAAGCGTTGATAGAATGATGCTAATCTATGAAAACTCCTTACCTCGACACAAGATGTTGGAGTCAACCACTCAACAATGGCTCGTACCTTCTCTTCATCAACCCTTATTCCTTTTCCACTAACTATGTAACTTAGGAAGATCACTTCTTCTTGATAGAAACAATATTTCTTTAGGTTTTCGAACAACCTCTCTATTCGGAGGACATTGAAAACAGATTTGAGATGGTTAGTATCCATTACCAGGTTAGTATTTTAGACAATGATGTCATCAAAACAGACGATGATAAATTTTTCGATCAGATCTCTTAAAACATGATTCATCAGTCTCATGAAAGTGTTTGGGCATTTGACAGTCTAAAAGGTATGACCATGCACTTGTACAGGTCATGTTGCGTCTTAAAAGCAATTTTCCATTCATCCCTTTGCCTCATTCGAATTTGGTGGTATCCTGACTTCAGATAAGTCTTACTAAACACTCTTGCACCACTTAGTTCATCCAACATATCATCTAACCTTAGGATAGAGCATTGATATTTGATTGTCTTGTTGATAGCTTTACTATCTATACACACATGCTAAGTTCCATCCTTCTTTGGTACAAGCAATGTGGGTATAGCACAGAGGCTAAAACTTTCCCTCACATATCCTTTTGTTAGTAGCTCATCAACTTATCTTTGAAGTTTAGCAGCTTGTTCAGGGTTCATCTAATAAGCTAGTTTGTTTAGTAGGGTAACGCTTGGTATCAAGTCAATGCAATGCTCAATACCTCTTGAATGAGGTAATTCCTTAGGTAACTATTTTGGAAATAGGTCAGCATAGTCATTCAATAGCTCTCTAACCTCTAGGAGTAGCTTACTTTGCTCCTTCAACTCTAGCAGTTGTTTGATTAATAGAAAGGTAGGCATATTGGCCTTAATAGCTTCTTGGAGCTTGGCTTTACTTAACATTAAAGCTTTTTTTTGATCCTTGAGCCAATTTAGCTTGTAATTTACTCACCTGGTCCATGGTCATGGGGTTTGGGGTGATTTTCCTTCTATCTTTCTCAAGCACATAGGTACTTTTGAATCCATCATGCATAACCCTTTGGTCAAAAAGCTAAAGTCTACTTAGTAATACATGAGATGCACACATGGGCAACACATCATAAAGAATTTCATTAGAATAAGTTTCAATTGAGATTGGTAGCAATACTTATTGAGTGACATGTAATGCTTCCTTCTTGTTTAGCCAATGTAACTTGTATGGCTTCGGATGTGGAATGGTCAACAGCATAACTTTCTTAATTAGGTCGGTAGATGCAACATTTATGCATCTCCCACTATTTACTATGAGCGCATATACTTGCTCATTTGCCTTGCAAGTGATGTGGAATAAGTTCTCTCTTTGCTTTTTCTCAGTAGAGGGTTGAAAGCTCATTGTACATTGGATAACCAGAGTTAACCTATCTAGGTCTTCTGTAAACATACCTTCCTCAATTAGGTTAGCATTAACCTTAACTTCATCTCTCACTTCTTTTTCCTCCTTTGGTTCCTCATCTGTGCCATTTACTTCAATCTTTAGGACATTTCCCTTGATAATCATGGTCTTTTAGTTTGGACATTAGACAGCCATTTGCCTAAATGCTTGGCACTTAAAGAACTTGATTTGGCTCATCTTCCTCCCAAATACTTGTCCTTTCTCATAAGTTCTCGATAGCACTTCACCATCAGTTGGTTAACCCTTCTATTCAGCTCTGACTTCTACTCTTCTGGTCGGGTTGGCATTTGGCTAAGCTTGGTAACTTCCTTGAGCAAGTCAGTTTAACTAACTAGGTTGACTCATCAAGGGTTAGCTTAGTCTGCTTCTTCTTTGTCTTTCCACTTGTTGAGTTATCCTTATAGCCTCATCCAATGTAGTGACTTATTGAAGTTCCATAGTATCTCAAATGTCATTTCTTAATCCAATAAGAAATCTACACACGGTTCATATTTATGGCTCTTCTACTTCACAGCAAATCATGAGTATTTGGAACTCCTGAACATATTCATCAATAGTTCTGTTCCCTTGTCTTAGCTGTTGTAGTTGAGTAAAAGTGTCTTACAAATAAGTATCCAGTATGAATTTGCTTCTAAGGATTATCTTTATCTCAGGCCAAGTATTAACATCCTTGAATCCTTCTGATCTCCTTATAATTTGGAAGTTCTTCCACCACATTATGACATAACTTAAGAACTCTACAGTAGCAATTCTCACCTTCTCACAGTCCTCATACTAATAATAATAAAAAACTCTCTTTACCTTCTCTTCCCAATCCAAGTTGTCGTCAGCACTTTTAGAACCATTGAAGCTTGAAATTTAAAGCTTCACATCGTCGATAACTCATGGTGCTTGAGCTCACTCCTCTTCTTCTCCTTCATCATCTAAATCTCCCAAATCAATCATTCTTCGCATTCGTCTTCCTTTTCCTCGACCTTGAACTTATCGAGTTGTAATATCTCCTTTAGTAAGTTGAGCAACTTATGGAGTATTTTACATGGCCTCAGCAAATTAATAAGCCATTGCATGAACAGCTTGGTTTAAATCGGCTAGGAGGTTAGCCACCTCATCAAATCATTCATCTATATTCATGGACGTGCCTTAAGGTTTGTAGTCGAACGTGGACGATACCACTATTGCCATTTCCAATACCGGCATTAACATTAGGATTTGTCATCTTCTCAACAAAACTCAGTAAATAAACTCATAATCCACAAAACAATAGGAATGGCTTACTTAGCTTAAGTAACTCATACATACTCTTCTCTATACGAAAGTTTTTGAAGAACAATAAACCTAGTTGAACTTGCTATGTTTTTGTATGTTCGAAATAGGGTAAAGCAGAGTATATGACGACAATAAGCTACTATGCCTTCTTACTTACCCAGATACTCACAACTAAAACATACTATGACAACAAACATTGGTAACAAGAAAGTGTAATTGCAACTTACCCAAATGAAACCTCTACTTTGATACCAAGATGATGCGAACTAATCCAAGGACTGACAAGGATGGTTGTTGGAATGGGTCCAAGCTTGTGGAAAGCCCAAAATGAAGGGTAAAAAATGCATGCAAACAACAATGTAAATACAACAAGCAGACCCTTGATCCTCTCTAAGGATATGGTGTACCAAGGAACTATTGAAGACCCACGGCTCAACTCGATATGACGTATGAGTTAATTTGATGAGGGTACTTACCACTTAACTTTACTTAAAGGTTAGGATAAGAGTGAAATAAGCAACAGAGAATAATGCTCATAAAAAGGAGAAATGTATATTTAATATCAAAAAGTGTAAGATGATGTGACTACATGTACAATGGGTATATGTACCTAAAAAGTTAGGGCGTCCTGCTCAAAATGAAAAAGACTAAAAGGGTAATGTCCAAAAGAAGTAATGTATAATGAATGATAAAGGGTATAATTGAAAATACAACAAAAATGGGTATCTCATACGGAGGATTCCATCATTTGATGGCTCAGATACATGGCTCTCTGTAGATTGGTGACTTTCTAATAGAAAAGACAATTTGTACAATTAGGTTGGTGACTACTAAACTGAGGTGCTGAGAAATTGTTCTAAGGTGAATTTAACTTAGATGTCTTTATAATAGTTCAAATTCAGATCGATTGAGCAGATAATCAAGTGAGTCGAGCTGTCATTTGAGTACAGTTTAGGTCGACAGTTGGAGACAATCAATGAATATAAGAGGGTTTAGTTCAGCCAGGGAATCTGGTCAATAGTTAGTAGCTTGGACTCATCAGTGGTAGGGCATAAGGAAAGAACTCTTCTAGTTATACTTTCTAGCCCTTAGGCTCAACCTCAAGACAAGGGTTTGGTGATCTAATTCCTATCTTTATTAAATGAACAAGCTTAGATGTTCTATTTGGTAAGTGAACGTAAATAGGCTTTTCAAGTTTGGTGGTATCCAATAGTAAGGTCTTAAAACGGGTTACATGGTCCATAACATCTGTATCCATAATCCAAGAACATAAATTTTTATTTAAAGGACTAAATAAGGAAATGGTGTTAAATGTATAGTGGACTACATTCACCATAGAGCTTGAGCTATCAAAAGTTTTGTAGCTTTTCATCATTTTGATCACTTCATTACAAACATTCTAAAGCATCTATAGATCTAAAAAAAGGATTAGTAGAGGAGCTTTAACATTAGCAAAACTAGCAAGTGGAGTATTAAACATTTGTGAATCTATCACTCTTGTTTCAACCTTACCAGCTGTTTGAACTTGTCCCTTTTGTGTTTTCTTCCCTTTATACTAATCGGGATACCTAATGATTTGGAAGCAACTATCGATAGTATGACCTTCCCTTTTGCAGTGCCTACAAAAAACTATATGATTTTGAAAATTTCATCCCTTTCTTTTATCTACCGAATAACTTGCTTTCTCTTTGCCACATTTAGCATTATATGTAAAGCTATCAATGTCAACAGATCCATCCATTAATCATCTTCTTCCTCTTAACTTGTTGGACAAGATAAAAAGCTTATTAATTGTAGGCAAAGGATCCATAAAGAAGATTAGGTTATGAACAACTTTAAACCCATTATTAAATCCCATTAGAAATTGAATTAATTTCCCTTGAGCCACATATAGAGCAATCTTCTCAACAAAATCACAAGTATGGTAACTAATTTGACTATATTCATAGCTAAGGTAACCATTTAGTGCTTGTAACTCAACTAAATATCTTTTAATCTTGTTATAGTACAATCCCACATATTGATTACCTTACTTCAAATTTGAAATCTCATATTATAGCCAATACATCGATAGTCCATTCCCTTGACCATACTGTTGACTTACTTTACTCCAAAGATCATATGCAGATTTCAAATATAAGTAATTATGTAGTAGGGTTGCTGTAACTAGCCAATCATGTGCAATGATTATGTTGGTTGACCTAAGAGATGTTTTGATATGATGACACGTAAAGGGATATCATTAGGAAGAGGTGTAGGAAGAAGGATAAGTACATTTGGTATCTCGAATGCATGCGTGTGACAGTGGATTGAACTCAATATTCTTGATTGTTCTTGGATTGTTTTTGATTGGATTGCTTATTTGATCCTCTTTGGAGTAATTTCAATAGAGTTCTAGTGTTTGTCTTAATCTTACCAATGTTCTGAATGGATTTAAGATAGAAGCCCCCTATTTATAGAGTTTAGAGATTAATCTTGTTTGTCGAATGGCTTTAAGATAGAAGGTTAAGATTGAGATCATTTATTGAAGCTTATCTTCTCTTTAGCCTTTATGGGCTTCGATATGGGCCCAAGTATATTTAAGGATTTTGTTAGCTAAAGAAGGCCTATTATCATTATTATTTAGCTTAAAGATCAACTAAGTCTCCTTAAGGCCTAATAAGACCAAATGAAGCCTAAATAGGCCTAAAAGTACTATTTTTGAGTCTACTTTTTGCATACAAGATAACCGAGCGAAGCCAAGAGTGGAATATTCAATCTAACGATCCCCATTTTGAGCTTACTAAGCTAGATCTCTTTAAAACATCCCTAAATGGAGTTGATTTCCTAAGTTCTATCCCTAGTTGAAGATATAGGCCTATGGCATTTAATTGGGTTAAAGGCCCAATTACCAGAATGACCCTCTATAGTAATTTGGTATTATCTCACTAGTCATAGAGTTCAATAATTAACAATGCATCACTTAATCTTTCCTTGTCCATCTAATTAAATCAGGACAGTTATCTTTCGGTTTCAAAATTGTCCATCCAATAAATCTAGTTTTAATTTTGTTTCTAATCCTGTTTTAATTATTTGATTCCATGTAAGGAAATTTGAACCATTGAAGATGATATTGCCAATCACCATAGATAGATTATTAGAGGTCAATATGTATAATGGTCAAACAAATTCATTTCCCCTTTCTAATATAAATAGTAATAATCAGACTATTCTTGATTGAATCAAGAACCTAATTATATGATTTAGAATTAAGAGAATCTAATTAGCAAATTTGAAGTACCAATAACTTTAACACCATTTGGAAAACTAGTGTTAAACTGAAAGTATTAGTGAGTGGTCATGGAAGTACCTTTAAGGGAAAAATAATGTAATATGAAGAAAATGTAAAGTCTATTGATCAAGATTATTCTGTTGCTTATATGTAGAGACTATAACTTGTAACTAACAACTAACTAAACAACCAATGAGAATAAAGTAAGTGGAAAAATGTACAGATGACATACGTAAATTAATATCGATATATCTCACAATTATCATGCCTCATAAGCAATCTAACTATAGTAATCCGCAATATAGACCATCTTATGATCAAAACTAATTGTTTAGCTGCTATCATAGACTAATATAAATAAGACATTAGTGACTACACTACTTTGAAGCAAGCCAATGAGCGGAAACATATAAATCGTAGTAAGAAATTATAACATGTTTATATAGATAGCTATAAAGCATTTAGGGCACTATTTAACTTTTGGAATAAATTACACATAAGTCAACTCGGGTGGGACCCAATTATATAAAAAGGTCTATCTCCTCAAAAGCAATCCAAGAGTTGTCTCCTCATCACTCTCCTCTAAAAGCCAACCACGAACTAAAGATAATCAAATGCGAGCATCCTTGATATCAACTTGCAAAGAGATTTAAAGGGGTGTGAGTAATAAAACACATGCTCAACCTATACAACAGCAATACAACAAGCAAGTTTTTTGAACAATTTATCAAATGTAGTGCTTTCAAGTCAAATGGCATTTACTCAGTGTTCTACTTTGATGTAAGATTAAAGCAAAATAACCCCACTTTAATTTGAGTTTAAGAAGTTGAGTTCCCATATACAAGCAAATAATTGATCATGCTCATGCTTGTGAAATGGAAACTTTGCCTTCTTCTAGAGGTCTTGTTAAATTGTTTCCAATCTCATAGTAACCTCATTTCCCTTAGTTTTGCTACGGTCAGGTGTCACCTTTCCTAATGGTCAGTTTTTGGTTGATAGATTCAATGTGTCTTGAGAAATGTAATACATATTTTGTATTATTAAATTTTTTGTTCAAAAAGTTTATTTAAGTTCTATTATTTATGATTAACCAATTTCGTAATTGATAAGAGTATAAAGCCAACAATTTATGACTGTACATTAATACATGCAGCTCAACTATCAACTATAATTGTAGAATGCAAAGTACAGGGAACTAACGAACATGCCGAAGTCTATTTACAACGTCACATAAGTGCAACAACTTATAATCTCCAGGCACCCAATCCATAATTACAATGCTATCAAGCATATAACCTCACTCACCTGGAAACGTGATTATCTGGACCAATCTTCCTCTTGAACGCTCAAGTTGTTCAAGTTTTCTATAGAAACAAAATTTCTATACCGGGCATAACCCCCATATTTTCGTTATAAGTTGTTAAATTATAAATATTTATAATATAGATTTCTATATATTGATAGAAGGTTCGGACTTGTCCTATTACTCAACTTGTATTCAGGCTTATCTTATAAATTTGTTTATACACTTAGGTAAAATAATCTATCTGTGTCTTACATGTTTCTTTTGTTTATATACTTATATGAGTATATAAGATATTACTAATCTTATTTACTTATTACTGTGTTATATAATATAGGTGTAAATTATTATTATTATATCCGTACGACTATACATGTATTCTTGTTTATTATATGCCATTCTTAGCATTTTGTAGCAAAACTCAGGGTTATGCTGTACAACCACGTTATGTTTTAGGCTTAATAGTATTTTATTGGAGTATCTTTACTTAAAAACTATTACATTAATACAACTTAAATAAAATCAAGCTTAGGTTTAGTATTATTTAATCCTATTCATGATAATTGATTTTGTCGATACAATATTTATGCATAATTGATTTTGTTGATAGTGATTTTAACAAGGGTATAATTGTCTAGTCAATTGAACTTTCTACTCCCTATGAATAGAGAAAAAAAAAAAACTCATATTAGAAACAAAAATTCCAATGTTAAGTTTTTGAATAATTAAAGAATGAGACCTATTTTAAAAATAATTATTTTATTCTCTCTTTATTATTTGTAAGTAAACCTCTGTAAAAGTAAAGGATCCTACATCATAAGTGGTGCAAGTATTATAATTAAAAAAAGAAAAAAATTTGAGGGTGAAAACGTGGTTTCAAATACGGAAGGAAAGTTGGTGGGTCTTCAATGCGCCGATGTACCATCGTAAAAGGAAAGCATTGCTATCTTCTTCAGTGAGCTTAGAAGCTAAAAACTATAAACTAAACGCGAGAGTGGTGCTCTCGAGAGATGGCTATAAAGGAGAAGATAAAATATTGAAAAATAACGGGAAAAGAACACATTCTTTAATGGCAGTTTTAAATAAATTCATCGCATTCCCATTCCCTTGGAAATGATATGGTGTTGCAAAAAACATGTAGCACAAGCAAACCGCTCCTTTTCCGACGTTGTAAAGAATATTCGCAGTTTGTCAAGTACTTTACTTATTTGAATTTCTTTTTTCCCTTCGTTTTAAATTTGGTACTGTTGTTTCCATTTTCCTACGTCTCCATCGTTATTGATGTTTGATTTAGAGTTTTGCTTCTTGTGAGTATATGATTGTTCACATCATAAAGGTTGGAAACTGTCACAGTAACTGCTACGATGCTACACTTTGAAAAATCTGAAACTTAAAAGTAACAAGTGACTTGGATAACCGCCACTTGTCGGTTCTTAATTTCTTTTTTCCAAGCTACAAAGTGTTCTTCTGGACATAGAGATTAGAGCATCGAATTAGAGGATACGGTGCTTTGAGAATGTATATATTGTTTCCATCCTGTTATTGAGATCCAAATTATGAAATGATGGCTTTTATTCCCCATGGAAAGGGAGCATATCTGTTATTACATTCAGGAATACATCCTCGGTTACTAATTGGGAAATAAGGAACAAGCAATTGTCCGAGAGCTGTAATTTCACAGTAATTATCGAGCAATTCAGCACCACGCATGCCAAGCTGCGATTTCGTACTTCAACCAAGCACAGTTGAGGGCGTAATGACTTGAAAATCAGAGGATGATCGAAGTAAGTACTCCTCTCTCGGAGTCAACATGAACTATAATACCGCAAACTAGATGCCAAGTGGCCGTGAAAAATTGCCGAGCTGAGAAATGTTAACTCAAGCCTTATATTTTGGCAAACTAGATGCCGAGTAGCCATGAAAAATTGCCGAGCTGAGAAATGCCGGATTCAAGCCTTATATTTATGCGCTAATCAGAGTTGTAATGCCGAGCAAGCCACTGAAGTGTTTATCAAACCAAAAAAGCTTAAAGCTAAAACAAGAGTACTACTAACGTCGACCATATGACGCTCTCGCCTACAAGAGTAGTACATGCACTCTCACCTATAGTACGCTCACTTCTCTGGTCACTGGAAGCAGAGACTTGAACTTCTAGCTTCATGTTTCCAAAAGGCAGTACCAATCTGCAGTTTTCCACAAACCCCGTGCCGAATTGCTAAGAGGCCAAGCACGTCCAAGTTGTACCAAGTTGCCAAGCTGTATAATTGCTAAAGCGCCTGAAGTACCACTCGATTGTCGACGGGAAGTACAGCTCGATTATCGACAGGGACTACCAACTAAAGGCTCGCTGAAGCAGTAGTGGGCAATTCCATACCACGCAACACTCTAAACACAGCGAGTTTACCAAGCAGTTTACTGCTGCAACATGGTCGAGCTCCGAGAAGATGACTCTCCAACCCAAGCACAAATCCAAGCTCTCCTTATAAATATTAAGCTTTCTTATGCAAATCAAAGAACCAAGATCCTAGCACTTCTACTTCGTTGCTGGTGTAAGCTCTCAAGCAACAGGGTGGAACAAGCGCGGATCTACTCGAGTGCAAGCTCAAAGACAGTAGAGAACACCGTAAACTTGAGTTGTGGTCTGAGCTATCCACTCATGGGAGCACTTGAGCTGAGCTCCACGACAGCAAATGCGAGTAAGCAGTCGAGTTTCAAATGACTGTAGCAGCTCAAACGACAGAACACTGCATAATATTTTGGCATCATAGCCCACATGGAGAGTTGATTCACATAGTTAATTCTGGTCAGCTTTCTCTGCACACTGAGCTACCCACGTTGAGCGACATTGTGGTGGTCACACAACAACCAAGCAGTTTCGTGTACTGGCTTCAGTAGCTCATACTTCGTCCAAGCTCCGATCAGCTTTTCCAAACTGAGGACTGAACAAATCCAAGCGTAACTAACCTCTAAGCTCTTATGTTCAAGCTGTCCATAACTCGCCGAGCTACTTGAAAGCAAGTTCTTCTCCTTTGTTGACCAACGACCATACCAGAAGCCGAGAAGTTGAGCTTTCGATTCTTATCAAGTCGCCGAGGAGCTGCTCAATAAACTAATGCCGAGCTTCTCTATTGGCTTGCAATGTCGCTGAGATGCCGAGTATGTCTAAGCTGTGATCTCCAACGCCGAATAGCTTCATAGATTTTCGAATGCACTAATTGTTGCCAAAGCTTTAGTCTCCTTAGCATCGAACAACTCAATTCGAAAGATTTGCCAAGTTGCTAAGATCAATATTGATGCCGATATATATCAATCGGCCAGCGACAATGGCCGAGAAGCCAAATATATTCCTCCGAGATATTATTGAGCTCCATGCTCCAGCCAGCAGTTGGTAACTAGAATTTGATTTACATGCCGTATACGCTTCAAACCAAGCTATTAATTCAGTATCTGAGCTGTGGTTTAGCACGAATTCGAGCAAAAATTCATTTGCTCGGCCCGAGTACCATATATGATTCAATCCGAGGTCGATGCAACAGTCCGAGTGTAGCTCTACTTACCGAGCAGTCCACTTGCCAACCTGCTGTACATTGCCAAGCAAGACCTGAGCTCTTCCGAGTAGCAACTTTAGTCTGAGCTACTCGCCTTGTTAAACGCTTGAAGTCCAGCCTTGCTATATGCCAACTAATTTCTGTAGTGTGCATCCATCCCGAGGTGTCCAACTGTTCTTGGCCCCTCCGATCTTAACTTCGTTATACTAGTGTATACCACAAGTTCCGAGTGATAGATCCTGACATTGGGATATCCGAACTGCTTCTTGTCGTGGACAGCAGTAGAACTTCTAGTGCCGAGCGAATTCTATCGGCCAAAGCTTCTCCGAGTGATGTGATAAGAGTCCGGGGTCCAAGGTCCTTTCGATCGAGCACCAATTTTTAATTCAGGCCATCCTAAGAAAATTCTATCGGCTTGCAAGTGACGAGAAAACAAGTGCTATGGTCGAGGGCCGAGTGGTCGTAAATGTTCACGTACCTGCAGAAAACAAGCTAAGCCAGTTGTTTTCAATTTCAATTGGACAGACATTGCTTTCAATTTCATCTGGTTGTTAACAATAAAAAATAAGCACAATAGAACTTGCTTGGCGTTCGAATTCTCTCAGCAATCCATTGCCGAACAATATTTGTTCGAGTATCATAACAAATGCTTCCATGGTCGAATGCCGAGCAGCAAGTTTGCCGAGTTGTTCATTAGTAGTATGAAGGGCCGAACTGTGTCAAGTAGCCGAGAAATTGTTGTCGACCAACACATAGCCAAGCAGCCGAAGAACTATAGCCGTGCTGAGTTGCCGACAAGTTCAGCGAGAAAGTAGATTAGTCACCTTGAGCCCTTTCCATCATAGGAGCCGAACTGCTCACTAATAACAATATGACCGAGTGGCTCTCTAAAACACTATCGCCAACCTAATGCTCTGCCAGTACTAGACCAAGTTGCCAACCACTGAACCAAGTTTGCTTCTTGGGATGCATCTCGTGCTACATGAAATGCCAAGTAAATGAAATAGCCCAACTTGATAATAATATTTAAAAACTATGCATAGAAAATGTGTCAATCTAGCTGCTCAATCCCAAAACAAAAAAGAGATGCACTAGTTGATTATTTACCCTTCAAGGCATATATCTAATGTTACACGTTGTATTGTGATATTATTGATATCCACACTTAATTCTTGGTTCTTACACCAAGTTATATTTGCGCATTCGCAACAATTTATTTAACTCTTATCGAGTTTATTCAACTCTCCATTGACACGAGTGCAATAACTTAAAAATAAATTGAGACTAAGTAAACGCCCTCTATTCTAAGCTTACGCAGACATAGTTTGCTAACAGGATGGCCCTTCATAGCTTTAAATCCAACACATTATGGACGACGAGCTAGTATAAATCTTACAACTTTATTTAGCACAGGCCATGCCTAGCTTAGATGACTTGCATGCTTCCTTAGGCATTTCGACCATATTGGCCTCTTCAGGCACTTTGGCCTCCTTAGGCCTCGCCTCTTTAGGTGTTTTTGCCTCCTTAAGCCTTGGCCTCTTCAAGTGCTCTCGCCTCTACAGGCGCTTTGCTTCTTCAGGTATTTTCACCTCTTCAAGCGTTGTGGCCTCATTAAGCCCTCATCTCTTTAGGCATGTTAGCCTTGTTGGGCCTTTGCCTCCATAGGCACTCTAGTCTCTTCAAGTATATTGGCCTCTTTAGGCCTTCACTACTTTAGGCGTTCTGGTTACTTCTACTTTTTCGCCTCTTCGTACCTTTACTTCTTCAAGTACTCTAGCCTCTTTAGGTTGGGATTACAAACTTTTCTAGAAATTCCATCAATCAACTTCTTTAAATACTCTCTTTTCCAACTTTGTCGCTAAAGAGAGTGAGGGGCAAGTGTTGATAGGCATTTTTGGATAATCATTATATGGGCTTATATTAGTGGGCCTAATATCTAAGCCCAATCTAAATGCTCAGTCTAGGTATAATCTTTGTTGATTTATTATAAATACCAGGCAAGACCACTAAGAAGGGGGCCCCTCTTCTCCATTTCTTTTTGCTATCACAATCATGGAACATTTTCTCTCCACATGATAAAAGGGGTGACTTAAGCATCCGAGTGGCCACGCCGGAGTACCCTCCGGCATCCCCCGTAGTCATTTTCTCATGTTGCAGGTGTTCGTGTACTGAAATGAGAATCACTTGTCAACACCATTATTATTGAATGTCAACTTCAGAAGAGACAATGATTTATAGATTTTGAAAGGGAGATTTCACAAAGAGATGATATCCGACCTTGTGAAACAAGATGCCATTAGAGAAGCCTCTAAAAAAGAGGGGCTCGTGTTAGCTCATTTTCTCTTCCCCATAGAATTTAATTGTTATAATGTCTATGGAGATTCAATCATGAAAGGGATACCTTTGCACAACAAGGTTATCGAATTTGGCACCAGAGAAGACGGTAGAACATACTTATAGCTGATGGATAACCACATGATGGAACATCTCATGGGGTAATGTTAAGGGATTTGGAGAGAATTAATGAGTGGTGTTAGCATATAAAGTTCAAAAAGATGGGAGAGTCATCTTAGTAGAAAGTTTATCATGGCAAATAATCTCCATTAAGTAGGCGTCCCTTGGTAAGTAAAAATAAGACTATGGGTAGAGGACCATAAGAAAATGCAGCTGACATCATACTACTACATCAAATATTATTTTTGTTTTGAAATTGTAGGAGAAATTGAAAATGTAAAACTTTAAGAGAGAAGCTATCCCTTCTCTCGAGAAATTTACCCCTTTACTGCCCCCCACCCCGCCGCCCACCCCCCCCCTCTTAAGAAATTACCTTTGTTAGTTTATCTTCTTGTTTCCATCTTCATTTTGGATAAATTTATATTTTTTTTTATTTTTATTTATTAGTAAGAGTAGCAATACAATGAAAGGAGAGAGCCCTAATAAAAGAATCTAGGCATCCTCAAAGGTAGTATAGATACAAGAGCAAGAATTGAAGGGCAATACAACAAAAGCATGAAAATCTAGAACAAAACAAATAAACCATCATAAGCTAACACCCTTCAGTCTTACAACATTGTTTACTCTTTTTCTTCCTCCTTTTCCCATCTTCTCCCTCCCATTTCTCCTCATCCTTTTCCTTTCTCTTAGCCTTTGCCTTTGTTTATGTCTAGTCTTTGTGTTCAATTATCTAACTTGATGAAGAAGTGTGCTTCTTGTTGGCAGCCCATATGTGGTTCTTATACTACAGAGGATCATTTTCCCCTGGTTTTATCCAAAACTTATGTAAAGAGAGAGATAATCTATGGGCATAAGCTCTAGTCTCAATGTTGTTACTTTGGTGAAAAAAGTTAACGATGTGCTCTCCCCTTCATCCCCCAATGCTTTGGACCATGACATTTCTAGTAATCTTGAGTATTGCAGGTCATTCATCTGTCTTTTCAACATTAATCCAAACCCTTTGTGTCTAACTCCTATGACTTATGCGAAAGGATCCTAATGCTCCTTCCCTTTTATGTAATACTACCTTAGAAGAATTAATGACCTTTTAGATGATGTGAAAACGCAAACCTTCTACTTCCCATCAACGACCAAGATCCTTCATAGAGGCCTATACTCCTTTAGACTTCAAGCTTCAATATTTTCAATTCTTAACCAACTTTCACCTCTAGGAAAGTAGTGGTTCTTCACTCAACGGCTTTTGAATCTCTAGAAATGGAGGGTAGGCATGTCATTGGAGAAGCCTACATAGGGATCCTTGCTCGAGTAGTCTTCTCTCAAATTCCTTATGAGTATTTGGATGTAAAAAGTAACAATTACAATGCGAGTGATACAGTGATTCTAATTGTTGCTATCTCCCTTGATGCTACGTTAACACATTAGGTAAGCTTACCTCCTTGTAGAAGTGAGAGAGGACTTAGTTTCACAAGTGAAGGGGAGCATGAAGATGGCTTTCTTACTTATGTGTATGTTGAATATCAATGGCTCCCCTCATGTTTCCTTTCTTGTAAAATTTGTGGTCATGACTCATGTTTTCTTGTCTTCTTCTCCAAAGCCAAAAGCAAACTAAGCGGGTTGAGTTTGTGTAAAGAGAAATGTAGAAGCCCATGAGGGAAAATTCTTCTTCTTAAATTAGCTCTCCCCTTTCTACGCCCGAGATCATGAAAGTTCAAATTTTGAGCTAGGAAGTGGTTTGCCCTCTTAAAACAACCAACTTACTAGCTCTTCCCTCCCTTGACCTAGAAAAGTTGAAAAACATAAACAAGCTAGCTTCTTGTGTTATAGATAAAAAAGAAGTTAACTTGTGCTACAGTTGAACCAAGATTATCTCAAGTTTTTGAAACTCTTAGTAAGCTTAATTTGAATGTCCACTAATTGTAGCTTTAGGACAATAATCAAACATTTCCTCTTCACCTTGACCCCCTGATGGTTCAGGTGGACGAAGTTAAACATTTCAAACCTACCCCTTGTAATTGTCGATTTCCTAGATGCTCTCAAAACAAAACATAAGGAGAGGTTCCATATCTAAGAGTGGTAAAAGCCCCTTTAGGCCTACTCTTCTATCTCATCCTGTTAGTCCTATCTAAACATCAAATATTGAGGCCCCTTCCATTACTTGACAAACTCCTTTTTCAAAGTATCAAATTTAGCTTGTACACTATTACTCTCTTCTTTCTTCTTCTCCTTTATCTTCCCAATGAACAGCCCAATCTTTTAAGGGCCACATCTCGACACAATCTTCCTACCTTGAACATTGATGAGCACTCTAATTGTTGATAGAAAGGATCAACCTAGGATGAGTAGTCTCTCCCCATCATGCATATTTGTGACTATAAAGTCTATAAGGTAGTTGTAGTGATTCACCTCTACTAGTAGGTCAGTAAGGATCCTCAGGCCTTTTCATTGACCTATTGACAAAGGACATCACAAAATCTCCCTCTTAGGGAAATCCTTACAATCTTAGTGATCTCATCAAATTAGTAGATATTATATTATCGAAGTTACCTAAATCACAATAAGCTCTTGGAAATACATTCTAAGAATAACATAGGCTTGGTAAATTGTCTTAGGTATTTTCCATTTGGTGGTATGTAAGTACACTTTTTCTCATATCCAATCCTTGCTAGCTCCTCATTCCTTTCATCGTCCAATTCAAAAAGTTGGATAAAATCATTACTCCCTTCCTTCATTTCTTGATTGACTTCTTTGCTCGAGTTGTTCTCTTTAACTTGTTCTCCCAACTCATTCTTCGGTTTACCCTAACCTTAAGCATGGGAGTCTTCATCTGTGTCCATATATTCTTCAATAGAGGCTTCTTCTCCCTTTATATATTTAGCGAGGTTTTTCTCACTTTCCCCTCTATCCATTTCTTTGCCTGCTATATGATTATTTATTTTAAATAGGCCACCATCTGATCTTAGCATTCTTTCTTCTTGCATCCTCTTAAACTCTTCTTTAGCCATCAATTGGTCTAAATCCTCACTTGGAATCACTTCTTCTATATCCTCTTCTCAACCTCCTCTTTTGAGATCAAAATTCCTATCTCTCCTTTAGAAGACATACTTTCCTCAATGATCTCAAATTGCCCATTAACAAGCTCACTAATTGGGGGCAAGTGCACTTATTAAATTATAGTAAAGTGGATTTGAGTCTAGATATTGATACTTGAGGGAATTAATTAAATTAGATTACCCAAACTATTAGTAATTCTCCGTATTTTGCCAATTATGTAACTCAACAATTAAGCTCAAGTTAATTAATTAAAAAACCTTAACTATTAAATGAACCCTAATTAATATAAATTAAAACTAATGAAACAAACCAAACTAAAATAAATGAATATAAACAAAATTATTAAGGAAAACATCAACCTCAATAAATCTATTATTTATTACCTAATGCTATGTAACATTCAATCTCGATTACTCATTTGACTATAAGAATTCCTCAATTAATTTAATCAAAATCGCTTCTCAAATTTACTCCTAGTTTGAATTATACTCTATTCAAATCACTTCTATAATAGAATATATCAAAATTGTAATAAACTTTTGAATTTCACTATTAGGTTATCTTAATCTGAAGAAACTAAGTAGTTAATTGCTCGATTTAAGTTCAATTCCTTCTAATCACACAGGTTTAGTGACAATAAGATCTCTCAATATCTAAGGTCATGAAATCAAGCATTGTATTAACAACCCGGGTAAATATTAATTCAAGGATGATAAAGCTTGGTGTAGTTAGATACAATGGTAAATATCATTGGTTGAATAAACAAAAGCAACTGTTACATAAGAAACTAGCATTCAATGGTAATTTACTAAGAAGAATTAGCTAAGACATAAAAGTAAATTAAGGAAAAAGGAAAGGAAACAACCCGAGCCTCAAAGTCTACTGTTCTTCTCTCTGACTCTTTCTTCTTGAAAAACTTTACCCTAAACTCTTATTTATAGCACACAAAACTTAAGATCTCTTAAGATAAGAAATCCTTTTCAAAACAACATGATTATGCCCTAAGATCATGGGTATGAATCTCGAGAATAATTCTCATTGCAATTAAAATTCTTGAAATTCATGGACACAAGGATCATGAGCAAGAATCACAGGTGTGAACTCAACTATGATCTTCTTTGATCATCAATCTTTAACAAAATCTTCCTTCTTTACTCCTTGCTAATATTCTTAAACATATTCTTCATCAAAGCTCCAAAACTTCATCAAATCATCTAAAAATTAGTAAAACTTTAACAACTTCCTCAAATGAAATTGACAAGTCAAGTAATTCATAAATAAACCTCAAATCCTTAAAAATCATGACAAATAACTATAGAAATACTTACAAAACTTACCCTAAAATATATGTATAAAATGATGTTATCACTCATCATCCAACTCTTCTAGTTCTAAGTGATCTATCCTATAATCATTCACTTCGACCTCAATAACATTAGAGTCCTTACCTTTGTATTAGAGGGTCCAGCTTGATTGTTAATAGGGGCTCTCATCACCGCTTGTTCCTTCGAGTTCTTTTCTGTAATACATAAGAGAGCACCTTGTAGCCTAGTACTAAGCATCTTAGCTATTTGCTGTAGTTGAGTTTGGACATCTTTTAGGGTTGATTCCTAGTAAGTCATTCTTCTCAATAGATCATTTTCCTTATCGCTTTGTTAAAAGTTTTGCTAGGATCTAGGTTAGGATGCACGTAAATGTAGGAGTTGTTTGATTTTAGGGTTAAGGATTTGATTCCAATTTTGGTTGAAGTTGTTCGGGTAAGGGTTATAGTTGCCTTGGTTTCAATTATTAGGTCCTTTTGGTAGGTAGTTATTTACATAATTAACCTCTTTAATACCATGATCTTGTCTAGCCTAATATTAATAATGACTCTACTTTGTGTGGTTAGTTCCTCCATAAGAATTGCAGCCTAATAATGATCTTGAACTTCCTTTAGCATCTAACATTCGATTTAACTTGCTAGACAGGGCTACCACTTGTAACTTTATCAATTCAATCTTTTTCTCCTCTTCTATGCTGGCTACTCATCTAGAGACAGCTCTTTTAGCTTGCCAACTAAAGCAGTTAGAAGTCATTTCTTCAACCATCTTGTTAGCTTCTTTACAATTATTTCTTACAATATTTCTACTCAAAGCACATTAGCCATTGACTGAAGGTTTCTAGATAACCATTGTAAAAAGTTTGCACTTGCAACCAAATTGGCAAACTATGGTGTGGACACCATCTCAATAACTCTTTACCTCTCTCTTACGCCTCATACAATGATTCTCATCAAATTGCATGAACATTGTAGTATTATTTCTCATCTTCATGGTCTTACATGGTGGAAAGAAACAAGATAAGAACTGTTGTACCAACTGTTCCCATGTTATGATTAAAGCTGTGCAAGCAGGTTAACTGCATCAAATCACTTATTATGCTGGTTAGAACTTTTGGCCTAGCCTACCCCACTACAGGTTGTTGGGTTAAGCAAGCTAACCTATTAACCTACTATATTAACTTATTTTCACAATTAGTTGGGTTAGGTCTAACTATTAATTGACTTACTAACCTGCTAATAATTCTTTATACAAAATTTATATTTTTGCTATAAACATTTGCATTACAACTACATAATAACTATTATATTATATATAAATTATATTCATTATTGATTGGCATGTGAGATAGAAACTTGGACTTATTTGTAAAGGGGCGAATAAGCTAGCTTTTTGGAAGTTGAAATTTAATTTTCTAAGAATAGATGTGCATAAAACACATAAATTTCTTTGCAGGTCATTGTGCACACAAGAATTATATAGTTTTTGTTTCACAATAAATTGATACGAATATGTGTAATTGGTTGGATAGTGGAGTATTCTCGATTTATTTATTTATTCCTTCCTTAACGCACGTTTTACAAATTGTGCGTAAGTTGATGGAAATAAAAGAAAAGAAAGAATAGTAGATTCAATTCCATGTTCTTTTCTTCTTCTTCTTCTTCTTTTTTTTTTTTTTTTTTCCTTAATGCTTATCTAAAATAGATAAATAAATAAAGTTTTCTTTTAATTCTTGTGGGGTTAATGGGTTAACCTGTCTCGCAACTAGTAGGCTTGCTTTAACCCATATGTTGAGTAAGGTGAGTTGTAATGCTCTATGAGGGAGCCTGGTAGTTTTTCCTAAAATCTTCATATTATGTGTATACTTAAGATATAAAGATCGCGTTGTAAGTTAAAGGTTGCAAGACTCTAACTAGTAAATTTCTAAGGGTGCTTGTTTATTTTATTTACATTTACTTATTTATATAAACAACTTGGGTAACCTAACAATCTACAGTCTACCAAGATTGTAGAGAGTCAAAATTACCTACTAAACAATAAGACGGGATAATTAAACTTCAACAACATCACAGGTTACTAAATATTGTAAAGATCTAGCTTAACTAACATAGTCTAATAAAGTAATCTTATTTGTCTAATCTAGTTGCTTAAGGAATACTTTGTACTTTGATCTTAGCCCAGTCCCAACTTTTGTTTACCTACAAAAAGGAATTGTTAGGGGGTGAGCATACCACAACTCAATGAGTTCATCTTTCGCTACTACCGTTTAAGCAAGTTATCAAGTATTATCAACACATATGTAGTTTAGCTACATACAAAATGCATGCAAACGTAGAGAATGCAAGCAATATAGCCATGGGCTCTAAAACTATGAAAGGTATAGATTTACGTTGTCTACATAGTGATTATGCCCCATACTTAACTGCATAGGGCACCTCACTTTACCCGCATGAGGCTGTCTATGGGTACCATCCTAATAGATGAAACTCGATTATTACGCTAATTAAGAATACCATACTAATCAATTAGATGGATCCCATCTAGGGCTATCTACTATCAATAATCAATACAACACTCTACGAGCACACTATTAATAAATCCATACAATGCCTTATGGGCTAAATCATGTGAGTTCCAACTTGGGTTACTTGCTATCAATCAACTGAAGATGGTTTACTAGCTTTGGGGTCCTTAAGTTAGAAATTAAGCTACCTAAAACATAATAGTAATGTATATGTAAGTAATTGGAAGAGGGTTTTCTTAAGAAGTTAAAAGTCTACCTAATTACTGAAGCTTGCCCTAATCCCTGAGTACGACTAAAACTTGTTTTCACTCTGACTTCCTTATTTTAAGTATGTTATTCGTATTCTTATAGGTGATTTCATACAATTTTGAATGTTCTCTCATTTGGTGAAGTCCTTTTAAAGTGTTTGAGCTTGTAAGAATTTGGTTTAGGCTAAACAAATTTGTTGGTCCATAGTGTTGGTTTGATTACTTTAGGATTTGGGCCTAGATTTAGGCTTTGTGCCTGATTTTGGGTGGTAGGCCTTACACTTGACCTTTTAGGCCTTTATTTAGGTATTTTAAGTTCAAGTTTCTAATCAAATTCCATAATTTTTAATATGAGCCCTAATGTTATTCTTGTGGGCCTAAATGGGCCCCTTTTACTAGTTTAAGGCCTTAGCCTACTAAGGGGCCTGCAGAGGATGCCTTTAATGGGCTTTTAGACTTAATAGGCCTTTTATATTTTATTTTATGAGCCTTTTAATTATGGTTTAGATCTGGTCACTGAGTTATGGGGCTATATTCTTAGTTCTTTTAAGGGCTTTTAAGCTTATCTTGCATTTTAGGGCCTTAAACCCAACTTCACTTATTATTTTGGGCTTAAGCCTACTAAAGATCTTAAGATAAGTCCATTTTATATTAGGATTTAGATCTAGTTCTTTTCATTTATTGGGCTCCTAATCATATTTTTATGGCTTTAATCACCATCTAAGCTAGTTTAGGCCTAATTTGTATTCTAGGACCTTAAATTTGATTCTAACTTATTCTAATGGGCCAAATATCTTAATGGGTCCACTAAATAACCCATTTCACTAAGTGTTTCAGATCTAGTTCATTTCATTAATGGGGTTTCTAACACTATTTCTAAGATCTTAATCACCAACTTAACTAGTTTAGGCTATTAACCCATCATTACCTTACTTAACTTGGTTAATTACATCTTAAATCATACTTAACACTAAACAAACATGTTATTAACCTAATAAATAAAAAATTATAGAGTTGAAACTTTCATGAAAGTAGTGGCCAAGTAGGGTTCTTCTAGGCTTTCCTTCAACTTCTTCCATCCAATACTTATTCTAGTGTGTTTCTTTGTCTTAGTCACACTTCTACTTGTTTTAAGTTAATAACATCACCTAACATGGTAAAAACAAGATGGATACATATCAAGGAGACGATGACATGGATGGTACTTAAGGTTTCATAGAGTTTAATCAACATTTTTTTTCAAGTTATCTACATAAACTATCTCTTATACTTCTAGAAAGTAAGTAACAATCTAGCAAAGTATATGAATGAACGTATGATTATATGACTCTAAAATGACATGTATATGATTATTACATGATTATCTAGTATTTGAATCCTAAAATCTCAAGATATCTTAGGTAAAACAAGTGTAAATAGAAAACTTAAGTTGGGTGAGTTTTACCTTAATTGGTTTACACAAGTTCCAACTTTTTCACTCAAAAATGAAGTTGAAAATTACTCTTTTAAGGGCAAATATTTGTTAACAAGAAACTAAGGGGGTGTGTGATCTTTTAGTGGTAGTGGCTTATGGTGGTGGTAAAGCCAAAAGGTGCCAAGGTGAGTAGAGGGATCCGATAACTCCTTTTGTTTTCTTCCCTTTTTCCTTTGGTTTTTGTTTGGGTTTCTTAAGATTATTTCTTAGGGTTTTCTATGCATGAAGAATGGTGTCAAGTGAGGGTTTTGGAGGGCTGAAATTGTAGATATTGAAGGTGGATTAAAGGGGGACAAGAGGCGGCTATCTTAGGATAAAGGTATATGGTCCTCTTTTGGTACTATTGTACCTTGTTTGCTTTTTATCAAATAAGGGAGGATTTTGTCTTCTTAAGGATAAGTGTCCTTTAATTCTCATTTAATCCTTTTTCTTTTTTTTTTTAATTGATTTTGACTTGCTACTAATTAAGATATAATGACAGATAGTAGATGGATTAAAGGGTAATTAAGCTAATTAATCGCTATTGTACTTAATTAAGCAATTTATGCCTAATTAGGGTATAACTAGGGTCTTACCATATTTTATCATTTTAATTAAGTTCATTGACTATATTACTTCGTTTGTTATGGTCCTTTATTATTCGGGACCAATTAAGGTTTTTGGATCATATATAAGGCTAGTAATTTAGGGTTTCCTAAAGATTGTAGAAATTATTTGTGACTAGCGAATAGTTTAGAGATATACTTAGGGTTTATTAGTTTAATTAGGGTTTTAGACTTCCAATTAAGGTTTTACTTAGTCTATTGATATTTTTCAATCATTTTGAGATATCCTATGTACTAGGGTTTCTAGGGTTTTACACGTACGATTAAGGTTTTAGGGTTTTACTCTCTCTAGGGTTTTTGTACTTATGATTTAGGATTTAATCATTTTATTTATGGACTTTATTATTATATGATTTATTATTATATCTTGAATGGTTCTAGGGATTATTTATTAACTCTTGTATTTAAGTTCAAGTTCGGATTCGAAAGTTTACAGGGTTTATATTATCTCCTTATGTATAATGTTGGCATTCTTAAGGAGATATTTTCATATAATAGCTTTGGTTTCCTATGATTAATCATTCTTGATTTGTAATTAATTATGATATAAAACCCAATTAGTAGATTAAGGTGTAATTAAGTTTCTTAATCTTAATTACTAGTACACTTGGCATAAATTAGGCACATTTTAGGGCTTAATGTGTCAAATTAAGTTGATTAAGCCCATTGGGTAATCTTGTTTAATTAGTTTAAAGAATTGAGACAATTATTGTTGTTCGAGTACAATTTAGAGGGTAGATTAGGGTTTTAAGGCAATTAAGCGATTAGTCTCCCATTAATGAATGGTTTTACAATAGTTAGATTAGGGTTTTAGCTATAGATTAGGGTTTTACAATTTAAAGGTTCACATGTATTAGAGTTCCAGTTAAGATTTTTGTGTTTGAAGGTTCATTTAAGGACTATAGTATTCATTTTAAGGTTTTGAATTTGTTGTTAAGGTTATCAATATCAATATTCATTTTTTGCTTAGTTTACTCTTTATCGATTTTAAGAAGCACACATGGGCTTCAACTATTAGTCTCTTTCCCATTGGGGTCTGGGGTTAGTTTCATTAGATTAGCTTGACCTTAGGACTCAACATTAGTCATTGGCATTTGTTTATAGGATTTTAGGGCTTTTAAGTATAGGGGTCAAATTAGGGCTTAGACTGCCATTTAAGCCTTTAGGAGTTTGAATTTGAGTTTTTAAGAATGTCTTTTAGGTTCAGGGTTAGTTATCTTGCTAATATTAAGGGTATTTTTCAGGAAATCTTATTAACTCCCAACCTCTTATCTAGGACATTTGTAGGGTTTACACAGGCTAAAAAGACTAGTTTTAATTAGTCAAAATTTTTAAGCCTAACCTGCATTATTTTGTAGGTTAAATGAGCTGGCCTGCATGACCTACCTTGCTTGCATAGCTACAGTCGTGATTAACAGAAGTGGCGATGAATATAACCAGCTTCTTACTTTATCACTTAGAGAGAATGGGAATAGTTGAAGTCTAATTATATCCTTAGAGGCACCATTACTTTTTAAAGTTGTAAATAATTGGAGAAAACTTTGAAGGTGCTCAATCAAATGCTCAATAGCACTCCCTTTAAATTGGTTCATCTGTACCATCTATATTAAAGTAGGTTTTATTTCAAAATTATTGGCCATGCAATGGCCAGTGCAAATCACTCTATGTAGGAATAGTGTATTCCCATAAAGCTCTTTAATTTCCATTTTCTTGGCCATTACCATTTTGATGCTTGTTTCCATTTGTCTCCGAATGAAAGGATATTTTATAATAAACCCCAAATTAAATATATTTTAATGATAGTGAAATATATGTTAAATGAATGAAAGGTATTTTGTTATTACCAATCAAGCTATCAATGATGTAGAATATAGAATTATATTCTTAAAGGTACCTAAGTTGAATGATAAAAAGATGACAAGTTCAAAAGCCACTTGTAGAATCAGAAAAAAAAAAGAAAGAAAATAATTTATAGTTATTAGAAGCTAATTAAACAAGTGAAAGATAGGCTAGATTATTTTCTAATAAAGAAAGGAAAGAAAAGAAAATAAAAAACTAATCTAAAAACAATTCTTATCAGAAGCACAAAACTTAATAGACTAACAAAAAATGCAGAAGAAGTTTTAAAAGTAAGAAACAATCAGAACATTATTACAAAAAGGACAAATTAAGACCTAGTACCACAGAGATATATTTAGATAATATATATGGATTAGCTAAGGATACATATGCAATATTTATGAAGTTTTTAGAAACGTTTGATACAACAGACTAATGCATATCTTTAAGTATATGAAGAAGAAATAAGGAAAGTATTGCATGACAAATTATCGTATCATCAAAGACAGTAAAGTGACAAGATTACAAAAGATTTGAAGACGCTATGGCTATACAATGACTATTACCATATCAAGAACATTCGAATGTAAGAAGTGAGAAGTACTTAGAGAAGATGTGATCAACAAAAAAAAAGAGGATAGTAGACATAAAGAAAGAGAAAGTGTAAACTCTTAAAATTTTCAACCTAATGTCCAAAGTAGACCTTAGTGTGCTTGAAGACTTTAAGAGTTGACAAAGCTAGTTAAGATTAAAACCCTAATATAACAATCAAAGATTTAATCGCGTATAAAATTTTTCTACCCTAAATGTATGTAAATACTAAAGATTTCATTTGAAATTGATAAAAACCCTAAAACTAAAACCTTAAAGACATACAAGCATTAATTTATCATAACATACCCAAAAACCCTAATTGATAATATAACCTCTGTATTTTGCCAAATCATTAGTGAAAGATTAGAAATAACTTTCAATCATGCATATATATTTAAAATCCTTAAGTAATCCTTTAGAAACTAAGATATTGTATCATAGATCACATTTATCTTCTAAGTATATAATTAGGATAGTATTACATAGAGTTAAGAGTTTAGTTGATACTTAGGTTACATGTAGTAAACTTTAATATCCTAATTGATACTTTTCATATTAGTTATACTAAGTAGCCTACCAAATGATGTATATAGGATATAAATACCTAAAGTAAGATCTCATCATCTATTTTTACTAATCAATTCACCAAATGTCTCATTTCCCTTCATTTCCTTAATTTCTCTCTTAATTTTCCTTAATTACTATATTATGTATACTAAATGGCGTATGCTTTTGGAAAGTTGACTAAGTCAACACATGTTGACCAAGGTCAAAAGCTTGACTAAGTCAACATGTGGAAAAGTCAACAAAATGTTACTTTCACTTAAGAAAATATCTCTTCCTTCTAATGATTTCTTTTCTTTTCTTTTAGCTTTTTCCTTCCTTTTTCCTTTTTTGCCGTCCACTTCTTTCCCTTTCCTAGACCCTACTTGTTTTTCTTTTCAAAAACAAAAGAACATAAAACAAAGTCCCTTTCTTCTTCTCCTTTCCTAACCGTATCTTCCCTTTCCCTTTCACTCTTCTTTACTTTTCAACTTTGCATCCATATTCAAGAGCAAATTATGGTATGTTCTTATGTTACTATGTCTTGCTTCATATTCTTTACTAGTTAGATGAAGAGTTAGGTTAGGTTAGGTTAAGTAGTTATGTGTTATGTACATATATGTTGATTAAGGCTTAAAGTTTCAATCTTTAGGTGCAGAAGAGTATAAATCATGGTGAAGTAGAAGGAGATACATGTGTATATGTCTTTAAGTATATGCACATAAGGGTATAAAGAAATACAAGTATAGAGACTTTTGTACATAAGTATTCATTATGTACATAACTTAAACTAAGACATATACTAACCATATATACCTATACCATGCTAAATATATCCTTAAAAACCAAAAAGAATGAAATTAGAGAAGCTTTCTTAAGAGGAAATTTTGGCATACAAAATTTGTATAAAAATACGTATGTGACCGTATATATATATGGGTATATGTACAAGTATAAATACGATATAAGTATAAATACGGTATAAGTATACTAGTATACATATAAGTATAGTAAAGGTATAAGTATATAGTTAGTTTATGTAAAGTGTACATAAGACACTTAAGTATGACATAAGTATGAGGTAAGGCATATGTAATTAAATGATGATGTAAGCAATGATGCAATTAAAAGATGACATAAGCCATGATATAAGCAAATGATGACATAAGCGATGGCATAAGCAATTGATGATGTAAGCGATCACATAAGCATAAGTTTATAAAATAAGAAATAAGAAGAGTACATAAGAATTATGTACATAAATTAGTAAACCCTAATACACTTCCTAAATTGGATTAAACTTAATTAAGTACATGAATTAGTAATAGCAAGGTAAAATTCTCTAAGTAAAAGAATCTAAGGGCTAACCAAATCATTAAGTACAAACATAGGATATAAATATAAGCAATAAGAATAATTAAGCTTCAATAGTAAAAATTTCCATAAAATTTAGTCCATATCGTAAAACATGGGTCTTAATGTCCAAAACAGACATCACTGTGTGAGCGTGCGTTCGAAAACGATGAAAAATGACTATAAATTTATAAATATTAGAAATAGAATGAAAAAGTTACATACGATTAGTGATAAAGTCTAATTGGATCAAAATTGATAGTAATCTAAGTAGAATTAGGTAAATGGATATCTAGAGTTACTAGTTAGTTCAATTGCTTACTATCGTTATTATATCATAATAATCAGGTGATCCCGATGAGGGCGAGGATCTTTTAATCGATTATTATGACTAGAGCGAGTCGTCATAGTCAAGTGAGTACTTCTGATGACTCTATTCTTGTTTATGCTTGTAGTTAGTGCACTTAAATTGAATATCAATAACTTAATGCATGGGGTTTCGGGATATGCATATACTTGATATTGATTGATTATTGTGAGAAATATTGTTAAATATGATAATTGATGATTTGATTGTATGATTGATTTTTATATGATTTGAATGGTTTGCTGATATTGATTGATCATCTCATAATTTAACCTAATTATAGTTGGCTTATCTTAAATTAAAAGGGTCATGCATTATTCATGCATTGCATTACTTATTCCGACCTCTACTTCATGCGGAGACAAAGAGAGGCCTTATAGGGGTTGTTTATATATATTAAAGTGTTTTTGTACAGTATACTTGTACAACATGACCTTACCTAAACCTACAGGTTTATTAGGCAATGGAGACGTTAACCATATGGTTGAGGGTCGAGTCTAGAGATCTCCGCTGTAGGGTGTGAGTGTGGACTGCGAGGGCCACCTCACTGTTAGGCCTGAGATTTTGTGTACTATTAGACGACTTAGAAATAGAAATATATTTTACGAAATATGATATTCAAAGTTACGGGTAAAAACCTAGGTGCTAGAGCTTGGTTGTGATTAGTGTCGATGAATCTCCAACCCTTATCTCGGAGGGCGTTAAAATTTGATATTATATGCAGTACCGGTCAACTGCATATATTGTTTGGCATATTGCATGTGCATGCATTCATATAGTTGTAACAATTTGTTTGATAACTTGTTTGCCAGTATGGTGTGAGGGATAGCTCACTAAGCCCTTATAGCTTATTCCCCAATAGTCTTTCTTTTACAAGTTTACTTACAATGGGAAATGGGATAAGTCTCGAGTGCTAAATGTGAGATGAAAATATGTACACTAATGTTAGAATTAGTTGAGATTTTTATAGATGATACATAAACATTCTTTGTAGAAAATATTCACATGTTAGAATTTAATATAATTTAATTTTTCATACAGTTTTATAATGTTGGCATATCTTGTCCTATTATTTGGTACGGGATACCGATTTTCTGCAGTTCTAAGGAACTGTGGGATATCAAACATCTATAGTTATTTATAATTATATATTATGTTATGTTACAATAAATTATTTACTTGAAAATCAGTAATTTTAGTGATTTATTATTTAGAGTCTTGCAATCTTTAACTTGCAAAGCGGTTTTCATATCATAGGCTCCCTTTAGGGTCCTAACATAAAGCAAGCAAGAAAGAAAATAAAAGAGAAAAGAGCTACAAAAAATTTCATGACATATCAGTTTAACATAGTTTACAAAAGGTTATGTGATTAAAGAGATATAGTTTTAAGCTTGAGAATTTCATTTTACTAAGTATTGTGTAAAAGTATAAGGAAATTTATTGTAGTCCTCAAATGAATTACTAATCTCTTTAAAAATTAGTGGGGTACTATTTAAGAGAACTTACGAGGGAGATTTTGCAAATTTGTGACTTGGATGTGAGATGGAATATGGGAATTGTTGACTTCTATGTAAGGTTTTCTTCAAATAGTGAAACTTATATGTGGAGTACCTAGTCTTAGGCTACGAGCTAGAAGAGTAGACAAATATATAAGGTGGAACTGCTATATGTGCTTGCTTAATTTTTTGATCCCTACCCTCTTTATTTATTCACATTATTTATCATCTCTATGATATGTTGCTTGATTAATTGTACACTACATAGTTTATCAAATTCATTTGCACATTATTAAGCTTAAGATTAGAAGCACATTTCATGTGTTAATTTGCTTAAGAGTAGAAATTGCTGAGTAATTAATTGGTTTTTGCTTATATATCTCTATTTTAAATTTATTAATATTTCTGATATGTTAGGGATTATGAACAAGTTTACAGTAGGTATGTGTTATTGAACATGAAGAAGTAAAAATTGGTTAAGAATTGAAATTTTACACCAGTCAATTCAACCCCCTTTCTTGATTGTTCACCGAGACCAACAAAAGTGTTAAGTTAACTGGTATAGACACTTTATTTTTGCTCTTCCTAATTCAATCTTTGGTTTAGAAACTCCTAGTTTTCAGAAAAAAGGCTAAAATAATGAAAAATGCTAAAAAATTATAAAATTTGAAGAAACATGAAAAAGTTTTGATACGTTAAAAAATACCATAAATTGAAAAATGTGAAAAATACAAAAAAAAAATATAAAATATGAAAAAATAAAAACGTTAAAAAAAAACCAAAAATTGAAAAGGTGAAAAGTAAAAAAAAAAATGGAAAATGAAAAAAAAAAGAAAGAGAAAGAAGGAAATAAAAAATTGGAAAAGTACTAAAAGAAAAAAAAAATAGTGTTGACATGGCATGCCATGTGTACAATGTAGCTGCCAAGTGGTAACCACATCAAGCACATAACGTGCCATATGGTTGCGCTGCAATGCAATATGTGGTACACATACAATATGCCAGGTCAGTAAAAAAACAAAATAAAATAATCATTGTGCATGTACAGGGTACATGATATGTACGCAACATGTGACCACAAAGCCAACGACCCCCTACCCCTAACACTCCTAGCTCACAAAAGCTTAGGCTTAACATGAAAAAAAAAAAAGGAAATAAAATGAATATGAATCATTTTATTAGGATATGTCCAATTTTTGAATTTTCAAAGAAGGAAATTTAAAAAATAAAAAAAATGATAATTATCTAACATTATATGTGTATATTTTGCACTGGAGTTTTATTTGGACAAATTAAAGTATATTCTTATAAGATGCTATGAGATAATTAATCCATTGATACAAAAACATCTTCTAGTACTAATGCGCATCATTAATTTCCTAACATTCGTAATTCATGAGATAATTAATCTATTGATGCAAGGATTGGAATGTATTCAAAAACTTACCCAATCAAAAAGTTTAATCTTTCACTAATATGGATGTTTCTTAGGGGGAATTTCAATACAACAACATAAATAGGAGTTCCCTCTCCCCCACACTCCACTTGTTCAAACCACTCCTAAACCTTGTAAGTATCCTCATCATGAGAATTGCATACTTTCTCTCTCTAAGGTTTAGAATTGCAAAGTCTAGTCTTTTTCTTTGATTTCTCTTATTATAGAGCAAATTGATGAAAGATAAAATAGTTGAATAATTTATACTTATCCATAAAACCTAGGTCTTAGTTGCATTTAACATTATGCTGGGTTGGGTGGATTCAAATTGGAAGTTAAGGATGTTTTTTAAGGTTTATTCATCACCAACTTGAAGAAATTATTGAAATTGAGAGTTGTGTTGTTGAGTTTTCTAGAAATTGAGTTGGAGTTTTCCAAGAACAACCTCTCAAGAGTCTGAAGCCATTGGTCCCACCTCGAAACCAATTAGACAACCTCGATTTAGTCCGCATAAGGTAGGTTTCTTCCTCTCGGTTGCTTGATTTGATTTTAATTCAAAAAATATATAAAGGAGATAAAATAATAAAATAAGAATATAATAATGTTGTGATATGTGATTTGATGATGTTGTAATGCATGTATTTGCCTTGTATAGTTTAATATATGGTTACTATATAAATATGCATCTAATATATATGTTTAAGATGTAATGTATTTGATTAAATATATATATTTTTACATTTATGATAACCTTAACATGTAATATAGTCAAATAAATAATAATGTATAAATGTTTACAATTTTGTTTTCTTGGTATTTATGCAATAGGTTTAATAAATACATTGTGATATATTGTGTACATATAATAGAATGTGTAAACATTTGAGATAATATTAATGTAATATATTGTTAGAATATGTATATCTTTTGTAATATGGGTTATTAATTTAATATGCAGAATATTGTGAATGATATTTTGACCAAATAGGATGATTAATGACATGTAAATATACATGTTTTGATTAAAATGTTATAGCATGCTTTGACTTGTATATGGGATTGTACACAATATGGGTATCATATGTATTGTAATATGTTCCTTTTTTCTATTGAAAATTGAAAAAAAAAAAATAAAATGATAACAAAAAAATAAAAAATAATAATGGGTAGACAATATCATATAGGTTTATTTGTTTGCATGATATGATATTGTAGCTTGATATTTGTATCATCTAATACTAATATAATTTTATTGTTTTTGTTGTTATATTTCTTTAGATTAAGAGTATGTTGCATGATTGTTTGAGTTGCATGAATAATCAAGTTTTTCAAAATAAAAGGGGTTTTGCTTTATTTTCTTCAATAAAAGGTTTTTCTTACACTTAGAAGCTTTGTTTTCATGAATAAAAAATAGATTGGCTCTTTTCCAAAATTCAACAGCTTTTTTAGATTTTTCCAAAGTGAACCAAAGTCGATTTTTCAAAATTTAATAAAATTTAGTTATTTAAAGTGATAAGAGTTTTTCCTAAATAAAAATAAACTAGCGAACTAAAATTTCCATGAATTTAGGACTAAGTGAGCTTGATCCTAGTTAGCAAGTATGTTAGGACTTTGGGCATCTTTAAAAGAAAATAAGTTATTTTTGCCTTAAATTATTTCTAATAAAGCCCTTTTTACTTTGAAGGCTTTTTGTCATGACCCGTATGTTCAGCCTGTTTTTTCAGTCTTCTTTTTATTTAAAATTAATTTCCCATTTTCCGATTAATACTAAATCATAACTCATTTAATATTAATCATTGACTAAAGAAATTGAGAAATTCCGGTTTTCTTATTGAAAATAATTTTTGAAGTCGCCACCCGATCGAAGTCGGGAAAAGAAAAAACCGTAATCAATTGGGTGGATTGATTACGATTTAGCCACCGGTCTTTGATTTCAATTTTAATGAAAAACCAGAGGGTTCCAAATTCGGGGGCTAACCTATTAAACCCTAACGGATACCACTATCTATTTACTGAAATTAGGATTATTCTTCCAATTATAATATTTTTAAAGAAAAAATAAATAAATAAAATAAAAAAAGAACCTAAGTTTCTACATATTTTATCGTTGCCCCGAAGGTGCCTACGTACCTGCTAGGATTAGACGATCGTAGTTTTTTCAAAAAATCTTTAATGTGTTGATTTATTTTAATTTTAAAAACTACCCAAGTTTACATTTTTAATTTATTCGGTTTATTGTAAAAAAAAAAATCTAAAAGGGTCCTAACTCTTGAACATTATTGTTTTATAAAAAATTCAATAAAAGTCCTAAAATTTAAAAAGGATTTTTTATTAACTTTTACTTTTTTTAAAAAAAAAAAACAACTTTCTATATAACAAATCCTTAAACAAGATCAAATCTTAACAAAAATAACCAATCTTAACAACTCCCAAACTAATATATACAACTATTTACCTAGATAAAAACATATTATATAATACACTTGATATACATTGAGAACACTAATACTAAGAAAAAGAATCACCTAATATGTACATATCTTATATATTACATTGTATAACCAAGAATCTAATAATAATAATACTATAATATGATTATGATAATAATAATGAGATATATAATTAAAACAACAAATAAATAAATAAATGAATGAACAAAAAATTCAAGATTGGAATAGAATCAAACCTGATCTTCAACAATTCAGCAGTATAGTGTCCACAATTCGGTCGTATTGATGTGTAGTCTGTGGATCGGGGAGTGGCGCTGCTGCTAAGTTAGAGTGAGCGTGTGTTATTGAACAAGGGGTTGAAGATGGATTTTGGGAGAGCGATCCGGTGGGTGTGTGTGTGAACTGTGGATCGTGGAGTAACGCTGCTGTGGGAATTCGGATTAGCAATGGACTTGTATGGCTGTTGTGAATGTAGTGCTGCCTGCTGTCTTTAATGTGATCGATTGGTGTAGACTGTTGTGTGGCTGAATGGAGTTGTAGATGATCGACAGTGAGAGCATGTGTGAGCTGCTATAGGTGTGGACTATTGTGCAAGTGTTTATGGACAGATAGGACAACAGCTATTTACGGTAAAGTCGTTGCTTTTCGAGTGCTACTGATTGGTGGAAATAACTGGAGTTGCTGCAGTGGAGTGTCGCTGGGTTGTGCCATTGGAGAGAATGGAGACAATCGTAAGTATGCTATAGTGAAGACGGCATGCGTGATTGTGATAGAGAATTGCGTGGCCTGAGGATGAGTCGTTGCTGCATTGTTCGGTTGTTGTTGTTGTGCGTTGGTGTCAATGATTTGCTGGCGTCGGAGCTGTGGTCGCGGCTGAGTGGTGGTTAGTGCAGTAGCTGCTGTATTGGAATTCTAGGTGTGTTGGGGTTGGAGTTGCGGCTGCAGTTGCGTCTGTGTGAATTTAGTCTTGCTGCTGTTTGGTCGTGCGGCTGGTCGTTGGAATTGGGCTACTTCATATAATCAGGCGTGATTTCGTTGAATGAATGAGAGAATCTTGTTTCGTGGAGGCGTCACAAGGGTTTAGAAATTATGGAGCTTTTTTTTTTTTTCTTTTTTTTTTTCTGAAGAATTCTACTGTGTGGTGTCCATCCTTTTTTCTGTTGTGTGCCCTCATTTATTTATACATGTATGTGTTTTTTTATGGTCGAAATCAAATCTTATTTGAATATATCTATCGTATTTGATTCGATAATTAAACTAGATTCAAATGAATTCAAATCCGATTTAACAAGATCAAACTAAATTCAAATGATTTAATTAGATATAAATCCCGTTTTTATCTCGCTTTTGCAAAGATAGAAAAATAAAGACATAGGTGCCTGCGAGACTCGAACCTAAGACCTCAAACTAAATCCAATCCAAATACTTCAATACTTATTCATTAGGCCGTTGGCCTACGCCTTAACATTTAGTATAATTAAATTATACTTAAACTATCTGATTCCCTAAAATAATTATTTTTACTAATTTAAAACTAAAACTAAAACTAAAACTAAAACTATTTGTTCCTAATATGAGTTACTTCCTAAAAAATCTTAAAAAGTCTTTTTAATAATTTTTCCTTTTCTTTTTTTTTTTTTGGTATTTTCATCACTTGTTAATTTTTATTATTTTTTGAATTAGGACTCTTTTGTAAAAGTAAAATAAAAAATTAAAATTACAAAGGGGCAAAAATTAGGTGTCTGCAACTGCCCCTCTTTATGGTGAAGTTTAAGCAAAATTTTGTCACAAAGACAAAAGAGATACCGTTTTTGCCTCGGGATAACTCTATCTTGAGAAACGTTAATTCACTTGACAACTATTAGAATACCGAGGGGTAGCGCCTTTGTGAGTTGGCAAAAATCCGTAAAAAGAATAATAAGAACTTGGTCGTGCTTCAATGAGCTGACTAATCAAGGCGATCAAAGCACCCTTTGAGCTGGCTAAGACCTAAAACAAGGAAAACTTGGTTATGCCCTAATGAGTTGACTAACTAAGGCGGTCAAAGTGCTCTTTGAGTTAGCTAAGACTTGAAGAATGAAGAAAACTTGGTCGTGCCCTGATGAGCTGATTAACCAAGGCGGTCAAAGCGCCTTTTGAACTGGCTAAGACCTGAAAATATGAAAAACTTGGTAGTGCCCTGATGAGTTGACTAACTAAGGCAGTCAAAGTGCCCTTTGAGCTGGCTAAGACCTAAAACAAGGAAAACTTAGTCGTACTCTAATGAGCTGACTAACTAAGGCGGTCAAAGCACCCTTTGAGCTGGTTAAGACCTGAAGAATGAAGAAAACTTGGTTGTGTCTTGATAAGCTGACTAACCAAGGCGGTCAAAGCACCCTTTGAGCTAGCTAAGACTAGAAAAATGAAGAAAACTTGAATTGGGATAGCGCTTCGTGAGCTTGCCAAATCCCTTGAAGAAATTTTGAGTCGGGTAATGTTCTGTGAGTCAAATGATTGGGAGTCTAAGGAACTTTGGGACCATGCTCTATGAGCTAATTGACTTGTTAAGAAATTGTTTTTGGAAAACAAGCTGTCATCCTTAGGGGGAAACTAATTTCCAATGCAATGTTTTATTAGACTTAGAACCACTTACCTGGTTTCAATGATAGCTCCTAAGTAGTCCAATGTCTTATTGAGCAGTTCGATTAGAACCAACGATTCTAACCCTTACCATTTCTTTTCTTGTTCTTGTTCTTCTTCTTCATTCTTCTTCCGTCTCTTTCCAAAACCCCCACTTTTCTTTTTCTTTTTCTTTTTTCTTTTTCACTTTTTTTCTTCTTCTCTCTCTCTTTTTTTTTTTTTTTAAAGTAACTTAAGCTTGAAACGAATGTAAAACATATTCTTCTCGAATAAAGATGTCCTGTATTGAACTTCCGGTCCAAATAGTGGCTTTTCGTGCAAGAATCTGTTTTCAAGTGAGTTTCTACTTATACGCCACACGTTACTCTTTTTGAACATAGCCCTGTCCTGAAAAATAGGAAATAAGTCTCCCTTTCTTTGAGGGTTTAACCACAATAAAGTATTAAAATGAATTTTTGTCAATAGTCATCGCTTCAAACTAAGTGATTATTTTTCTTGTGCTTCTTGTATGTAAGGTTTATTTGGGTAGATAATAGAGCGAGAAGTGGGGACTTTTAGTATGATAAGAAAAAGGCTAAGGATATTATCCAATGCTAACGACTACCAGGAATACCAATCTTTACATGTAGAAAATGAAAATGAGACCACAGTAATAGTAAGATTGTTTGCAAAAATTTCATTGATGTTCNTCTTCTTCTTCTTCTTCTTCTTCTTCTTCTTTTTTTCGTGAAAGCAACTTAAGCTTGAAACGAATGTAAAACATATTCATTTCTCGAACAAAGATGTCTTATATTGAACTTCCGGTCCAAACATTGGCTTTTCATGTAGCATCTGTTCTCAAGCGAGTTTCTACTTATACGCTACACGTTACTCTTTCTAAACATGGCCTTATCCTGAAAAATAGGAAATAAGTCTCCCTTTCTTGGGGGGTTAACCACAATAATGTATTAAAAGAATGTTTATCAATAGTCATCGCTTCAAACTAAGTGATTATTTTTCTTGTGCTTCTTGTGTGTAAGGTTTATTTAGGTAGATGATAGAGCGAGAAGCGGGGTCTTTTAGTGGAATGAGAAAAAGAAAGGCTAAGGATATTATCCAATGCTAACGACTACTGGGAATACCAACTTTGCATGTAGAAAATGAAAATGAGACTACAGTAATAGTAAGATTGTTAGCAAAAATATCATTGATGTTCAAGGATAGTACATCTTTAATGCATTAGCGTTTACTGGGTCCTTTAAGTCCAGACCATCCATTTGAGACAAGATAACAGCTCCCCCAGGCAATACTTTCTTCACAATGTAAGACCCTTTATAATTTGGAGCAAACTTCCCTTTCAAATTAGTTGTGTTAGGCAAAGTCTTCCTCAACACCATATCTCCTTGCTCAAAACTTTGGGGTTGTACTTTTTTGTTGAAAGCCTTAGCCATTCGTTGCTGATAGCAAATGCTGTGGCACAAAGCTGCCGACCTCTTTTCATCATTTAGGTTCAACTGTTCAACACGCTTCATTACCCAATTAGCCTCATCTAACTGAGTTTCCGACAATATTTTGAGAGATGGGATCTTGACCTCCACTGGTAGTACAGCTTCCATTTTGTATACCAACGAGTAGGGGGTTGCCCCTATTGATGTTCTGATAGAAGTTCGATAGGCCATGAGTGCAAATGGTAACATCTCTTGCCAATCTCGATACGTAATGGCCATCTTCTCAATAATTCTTTTGATGTTTTTATTGGCTGCTTCCACAGCTTCATTCATTTGGGGCCAATAAGGAGTAGAATTTCTATGAATGATCCTGAAGTGTTAGCATAACTCAAACATCAATTTATTATTCAGATTCATACCATTGTCAGTAATAATTGTTTCTGGCGTACCATACCGAGCCAGTATGTCTCTCCTGATGAACTTGACCACCACTCCCTTGGTTACACTAAAGTAGGATGAGGCTTCAACCCACTTAGTGAAATAATCAATAGCTACCAATATAAATCGGTACCCGTTAGATGCTTTTGGAGTGATCGGGCCAATGATATCTATTCCGCACATCAAAAAAGGCCATGGTACTGATAGTGTATGCAATTCTTGAGGTAGAGCATTTATCTTGTTTGCATAGATCTGGCATAAATGGCAGCGTCTAACATGTCCAGTACAATCCGCTTCTATAGTTAACCAGTAATATCCCATCCTCATGATTTTCTTGGCAAGCATGTAACCATTCATTTAGGGGCCACATACTCCCTTGTACACTTCTTTTAATAGCATCTCTGCCTCTTTCCCATCTACATAATGTAAAAGGGTACTGTCAAATGATCGTCAATACATCATAGAATCGCTTATCAAGTACTGAGCTGCCAATCTTCTAATTAATTTTTTTTCCTTTTTGCTCCTTCGAGGTACGTACCATGTTGTAGAAACATTTTAATATCATGATACCAAGGCTTTTCGTCACATGAACTTTCCATTGCTAAACAAAAAGAAGGCTTTTCTTCAATTTCAATTTTAAGTGGCCGAATCTCTACTCCTTTCGATATCTGAATCATTGATGCCAAAGTAGTAAGAGCATTAGTGAATTGGTTTTGAACCTTTAGTATGTACACGAATGTAATCTTTTCGAACTTGGTTATCAACTCGGCCAAGTTTTGGTGATAAGGCATTAATTTGGGGTCTCTCTTCTTATACTCACCCCGAGCTTAGCTTATAATCAACGAAGAATCTCTATATACCTGTAATTCCCATATCTCCTTAAACAATGTGATTTTGAGTCCCAAAATACATGCCTCGTATTCTGTAATGTTATTGGTACATGGGAAAACCAATCTCACAGCCATTGGAAATTGTGTACCTTCAAGCGATACTAGAATTGCCCTTACTCCAAATCTAGACACATTAGCTGCTTCGTCAAAGAACATTTTCTACCCTGAAGATTTTTCGACTACTTCACAATCAGAATCCTTTCCCGCTACGAGGATACTTTCATCGGGAAACTCAACTCGTACCTCTTGCGGAGTCTCTTCAGAAGGATTCTTTGCTAATTGATCTGCTAAAGCTTGCCCCTTGACTAAACTTTGGCTCACATACTTAATGTCAAATTTTGTCAGCAACATCTGCTACTTTGAAACTCTACCAATAAGTACCGGTTTTTCAGCCAAGTATTTCAAAGGATTGTGTTGTGTTATCAACTCAATTTGATAATAAAGTGTATATTGTCTAAGCCGATGCATAACCCGGACCAATGTACAATAGGTTCTTTTGGCTTCTGAGTATTTTTGCTCCCCTTCTATGAACTTCTTGCTTAGATAGTAAATGACTCACTCTTTCCCTTCTTCATCCTTCTGGCCAAGCACGGATCCTATGGATTCTAGCATTATGGTCAAGTACAAGAACAATGGCTTTCCAGGTTTAGGAGCTACTAACACTGGAGGTTTCATGAGGTATTCTTTGATTTTCGTGAAAGCCTCTTCACATTCCTCATTCTAGCTGATCTTTGCATTCTTCTTTAACAGCTTAAAAAGAGGGTGGCATTTGTCCGTTAACTGTGATATGAATTGGGCTATGTAATTTAAACACCGTAGCAATCCTCATACTTCCTTGAGTGTTTGTGGAGAAGGCATGTCAATTATAGCTTTAGCCTTATCAGGATCGACTTCGATACCTCTTTGGCTGACTATGAATCCTAACAATTTTCTTGACATCACACCAAAGGTACACTTCTCTGGATTCAATTTCAAGTGGTACTTCCTCAGTCTATTAAACAACTTCTTCAGGTTTTTTAAGTGATCTTCCTCCTCTTTGGATTTTGCTATCATATCATCAACATACACTTCTATTTCTTTATGCATCATGTCATGAAAAATTGTAACCATGGCCCTTTGATATGTTGCACCTGCATTCTTAAGCCCAAATGACATCACCTTATAGCAAAATGTTCCCCAAGTCGTAATGAAAGTCGTTGTTGTCTTATCTTCTTCGGACATCTGAATCTGATTATATCCCGAAAAACCATCCATGAAAGAGAATAGATGATTTTTGGCCGTGTTGTCTACCAAGACATCAATGTGAGGCAATGGAAAATTATCTTTAGGTGTTGCCTGGTTAAGATCTCGAAAGTCTACACATACTCTGACTTTCCCATTCTTCTTAATTACTGGAACAATATTAGCTACCCATTTCGGGTAATCTGACACTTCAATGAATCCAACCTCTAGTAGTTTCTTCACTTCTTTAATTTTCAGCAAGACGTCAGGTCAAAATCTCCTTAACTTTTTCTTTTTTGGTTTGGCGTCTTCGTGTGTGGGTAAATGATGGACTATAATTGATGGGTCCAACCCATGCATATCTTCATACGACTAAGCAAATACGTCTTGATATTCGGTTAATAATGCAATCATTTCTGTTTTTTGTTTCTCCTTTGCCTAATTTTTAGATTCTTAGGATTTTCTTCGTTCCCTACATTAATTGTCTCAATTGGTTCATCAATAGTGATTCTACCCAGTTCATGTTTTTGCCATTCCTCTTGTATATTACTGTGGTCATCGACATCGCTCCGGACGACTAACTCAGTAGGGCTGGAAGCGATATCGATATTCTCATTTTCTACCTGTGTAAGGTATTCCTGATTTTTGCTTGGTTCATTGGATTTGAATGAGAATGCATAAAGAAAAGTGTATGTATGTAAAAGAGAATTGAAACACAACATAGGAAAGAAACGAACTAAGATTTCATTGAATGAATGGAAGTATGGGTCTCAAATGAGATAAAGGCCTAACTAATTTTGAACAAAAGATTCGATGATACATTTGAAACGATGACTAAGAAATAAAAATTCAGAAAATACTAACTATGAGTCACCCCTTTACCCTAGGGAAGACCTGTTGCTATTCGTCGGGATAGAGAACCAGTTATTCAAATGACGCTAGAACTTGGGTGGCGAGTTTGTTGATCCTTCTTTGCTAGATTCCCAGGCTTGATTCTCTTCTCGTATGAACATCTGAGCTAGTGGTGGAAAGGTCATCGATGCATGGTATAATCTGTAACCTCTCTTACCCCTCGCTTGTTTCTTCTGCAATTCTTCCGCTAGGGTAAGATTGTAGCCAAGGCTGTAGGTGCCGATCTGGCCTTCCTTGAATCCCATTCTTCTATCATCTTCTCTGTTAGGTCCGGTAATCATGTTCACTTCTTTAAATATTTGTAAACCCAGCTTTTCTTGTCCCTCACTTCCTATGTAGGGTATAGCCGTCTCCTTGTAGATTTCATAATCTTGACCTCTCAGAATTGTAATCACCTGGCCATTTGAGATAAACTTCAACTTTTGGTGCAAGCTCGAGGGTATGGTCCCTATTGCATGAATCCAAGGTCTTCCTAAGAGTAGATTGAAAGATCTTGGAATGTCCATGACTTAGAATCGAATAGTAAAGTGCTGAGGGCCAATACTCATGGATAAATCAATCTCCCCTATAATCTCTCTTCTAGAACCATCAAAGGCCTTAACTATTGTAGAAGAAGGCTTAATTGCAGATGTGTCGATGCCCAGCAAATCCAAGGTGGCGAGTGGGCAAACGTTTAGCAATGATTCGTTGTCAATGAACACCCTGGTGATAATTATGTCGTTACTCCTCACCATGATAAAGAGTGGCTTTGTATGTTTGTTCCCTTCCTCACCTAATTCTTTGGCTGAAAATGAAATTTGATCTATTGTGAGGATTGAATTAGTAACTAGTCCCATCTTCTCAGTTGGAATTTCCCGAGGGACCTTTACCTCATTTAAAGTGTGAAACAAAGCCTCCCTGTGTGGTTCAGATGCGATTAATATGCCCATCAACGATATTTATGCAGGAGTCTTATTGAGTTGATCCATGATCTTATACTCACTCGATTTGATCATTTTGGTAAAAGCCGATAGCCCCTCAATGCGTTCGGCTGCCGTCTTATCATTTGATTCTCCCAACATGACGTTCCTCCCATGCTCCTCTCTCGAGTGATAAATGTTTCCTGATTGAGTAATGCCCCCTACCAGAGGACCTGGCTTTTCCTGATTCACTAGGTGATAGTTAAATGGAGTAGCCTTATAATTTTCTGGTGGCAATGGTACGTGGAATGTGTACCTCTTCACTTCTAGAGTCTAGTTGCTAGTATAAAACTCAAAAACCTTAGGCTTCTTATCTAAATCAATGACGTTGACAGCATAGTCATCAAAAATCATACCAATCATCGGCTCGTAGTTAGGTAAGGGATTATTGTTAATGTGAGGAACCAGGGCTTCCACAAAATCCAACTGTACCGTCCCTTCATCTATCAAGTCTTGAATCTTGTTCCTCAATCTCCAGCATGCATCAGTCGAATGCCTTACTTGTCCATAGTAGTATTTACACTTTACTGTAGGGTCAAAGATTCTCGATTAGTATCGATCGCTAGGAAGTTCGTACCGTATCAAATTATCCCTTTGTAACTTCTCGAAGACTTGACTTAAAGGGACCGGTATCTTGGTAAATTGTCTATAAGTCTTGTTAGTTTGAAACTAGTCTCTGAACTGTTACTGAGCGGGAGGTGGATTCACCCTAAAAGCGACTTGAGCATTTGGTCTGGCATTTGAATTTACCATACCAACCGTAGATTCTTTAGGCCTGCTGCCGACTGGTCTAGGACCAGATGATGACACTAGTGGTATTCTCTCTACTAACTCTTGCAGCTTACCAAAAGAGACGGCACTTTCAATCCTGCACCCTGTCGCTGCTACTTCTGCAAAACTGGATGAGGCCTACCCGATGAGATGGGAAAAGTAGGGCCTTTCCAAGGTGTTAATGAAAGCTGATGTGAGCTCTTTCTCAGTCATAGGAGTAGAGATTCTTACAACTAAGGACCTCCATCTTTGAGCGTATTCTTTGAACAATTCATTATTCTTCTTTTGTAAGGCAATTGAGTCCATCATAGTTGGGGCTAGTTTTACGTTGAATTTATATTGTTCATAAAATGCTCGAGCAAGTTTCTCCTATGTATTTATCTGATTCAAATCAAGCTGGGCATACCAAGTTAGGGCCGGTCCAGTCAGACTATCTTGGAATGTTTGTACCACTAGTGGATCGCACTGAACATATTTACCCATCTTCTTGACATATAACCTGGTGTGGAGCTTGGGGTAACCCGTCCCGTTATACTTTTCAAATTCTAGTACCTTAAACTTCTCAAGGTATGATCCCATGTCATACACAAAAAACTCCGTGATCCCTGCCTTTTCAAATCCATCATACCCTACAAGTGCCTTCATCTTCTTAGTTATTTGTTGTGTTAATTTCTTTTCCAATTCTTTTAAGTAGTCTGTACTTGGCCCATGGTCAATAGGTCTCGAGGCTACATACGTATCAAGTTCGAAGGTCGGGTTGTCTTTCGGGTAAGCTCCTTCTGACTCAAATGGGTCCTTTTGATATTTGTGCTCTACTTCAGGAGCTTGTGTATTCTTCCCGTAACAGGTTTTGGAACTTTCTTCATTAGCGGATGTTGTAGCTCGCAGCAAAGCAATGCTGTCTGCTAGGAAGCTCATTTGTTCTGCCATCTTCTCCATAGCCCTTTCTATGGAATGAAACCTTAGCTCGAAGGGATAATTGATCTCAAGGTCTCCATCATTTCCTCGAGTGGTGGCCATCCTGGTCTAGGAACGTGTTCTAATCGGACTTCTCTGAAAGACTTGATGTTTGGGAGCTATCTTGAAATTTTACCTGATCTATTAAACAACTCAACAAAGGGTTAGTACATATTACATTTTCCTAAAAAAGAGTTATTAATCATATAAATGTAAGATGCATGTCACATGAGTGTAATGAAAAATCAAGAATTGGGAAGAAACCTCTAATGTGGCAAAACCTAACTTTTATTAATTTTTTGCAATTGTGAAACTTTACACCTCTTATTATGTTCACAAAAAAGAATATATATATAAAAAAACCTAGAATCTAAAATCTAATCTCCTAGTGGCTAGTAGGCTTATCCTGTGTCTTTCTCCTCTTTTAGATCATGGGAGCTTGCTCTTCTTTGCCTTTAGTTCTCTTCAATTGTGCTTCCAATGCTTTTATCTTTTGATGATACTCCTTGCAATGGTTTTCCAACTCCTGCTCTCTTTTACTCGTCCTCTCGGGTTCAGCTTCAACTTGAACTTCCCCTTTCTCTTTGTTGTCTTCCATATCTTTCAGCTCTTTTAGCTGGTGATAAAGAAATCCTTTGGTTGTCTGGCTCCTGGCTGTTATCCGTTTAGTGGTAGGGGTGGTCTTTCTTATGCACCAAAGAGCTTGGATGCTCTGAAGCTTGGTTGCTTTGTCAACCACTGTCATGTCGAGGTTAAGGAAGTCCAATGAGACAGCTTCTAATGATGGTCTAGGGATCATGTCCTCAATGAGCCCATTGGCTAGGATGTATGCAGTACAGAGGTTAAAGCCGATCAAAGGGACCGCCTTGGAGTCTTCACTCCCTCTTATCATTTCCTTGCTTGCAAACCACCTGGGTGTCAACAACAACTCTTCTGCTTTCATATTTTGGAAGTACCGAACCCAGTAGCGGCTAGCTATATTTGCTAATAGCTCAACTCTTTCTTCAAAAGATTTGATAAGGTCATATTGTTGAGTAAACTCGGCCCAATTGAAATCAAGTTGGTAACTTCTCATGTGGCTAACGAACCAGACCACCAGTAGGACCATATTAGTTTTTAGATCTCCTCATTTCTTTTTCTTGAGATGGTTTAGTGATCGGATTTGCTCGGCCAAAAGGGTTGCGACATATGATTTCCCTTCAAGGAATTGGGTTACGAGTTCTGTGATTCTGAAATGGACTCGATGTCTTTCATCAGGGAATAAGATAGTATTGAAGACCGCTAATATAAAAGCGTTGACTCGGTACTGGTGCCATGCTTCTAAATTTGCATAAAAAACCTCGCGTTTTTCTCTATACTTCAATTTGGTAGAAAACCAGTCCATGACATCCTCTAATCGAATAGTCTTTCCTTAATTTAGGACCCGGTTTATTTCAGTTTTTCTGATTCCTAGCAACTTGCTGAAGATCTTTGGTGTTGCAGCTTCTAAGTTTGGGACATAGATATCATCAGTGATTATAGGAGCCCACAACAATTGGGAGTATTCTTCTATAGTTGGGCTTAGTTGATGTAGGCCCATACAGAAATTGGTGGATTCGGGCTCCCAAAGGTGGACTAAGGCCCGTATTAGAGTAATGTTCATGGGGATCTTCTGTAGAGAGAGGATGGGCCCAATCTTAGTCTTAATAAATTCTTACTTATCTAGGCTGAAGAGTCGAAACCACGTTTGAAGCAGTTTTTGTGGCCAATGTGGTAGGTGGACATGAATGTCTTCAAAAGGCTCTTAACTAGATCTAGCCAAGACTGATAAAAACCAAAATTAAAATTACAATTACAATGTAATCTAAACTTTACATAAAAATTTTTACAAATTATTTACAAGGAAATATTACAACTACAACTTTACAACTGCCTTTATCCATTTAGGTTTACCACATCATAGGTTCTTGTAATTTTTTTTGAAAAAAGGTTTTGTGTAATGCAAAAGGGCAAGTTTTAAAGGTTTTCAAGTTCTGCAACCATTACGTTTTTTTCAAAACAATGATTTTATGGTTGCATTTGAACTTAAGTGGGGTAGCTTGATCGGCCCCGGAAGGTGGTTACCCCATAATATCCGAAGCTTACACAATGGTCCCCCTTCTAAGGTCCTAAGACGGCTTGGTTCTGATCGTGTCTACCATATACTTATGATGCAGAGAAATAAAATAAAAGTAAAACCCTCCAAAATTACCTCCTTAAATAAACTGCTACAACAAAAAGATGTTAGTAAAAAAAAAAAATAAATCAAATAAACAAACACATAAAATAATGTACCTAAGTTTTTTTTATATTATTTTCATTATTTCATCTTTTTATTTTTTTTTTAATTTTTTATTTTTAAAAAATAATCCTATTTTCGGTAACTTTTAGTGGCTAGCTCTCTAGCGGTCCCCAGTGGAGTTGCCAAATTGTCGAGCCTGTATTTTCGATTTTCTTTTTATTTAAAATTAATTTCCCATTTTCTGATTAATACTAAACCATAACCTATTTAATATTAATCCTTGACTAAAGAAACTGAAAAATTCCGGTTTTCTTATTGAAAATAATTTTTAGAGTCGCCACCCAATCGAAGTCAAGAAAAGAAAAAACTATAATCAATTGGGTGGATTGATTACAATTTAGCCACCGGTCTTTGATTTTAATTTTAATGAAAAACCAAAGGGTTCCAAATTCGGGAGCTAACCTATTAATTCCTAACGGGTACTACTATCTATTTATCGAAATTAGGATTATTCTTCCAATTATAATATTTTTAAAGAAAAAATAAATAAATAAAATAGAAAAAAGAACCTAAGTTTCTACATATTTTATCGTCGCCCCGAAGGTGCCTACATATCCGCTAGCCGGGATCAGACGATCGTAGTTCTTTCAAAAAAATTTTAATGTGTTGATTTATTTTAATTTTAAAAACTGCCCAAGTTTACATTTTTAATTTATTCGGTTTATTGTAAAAAAAATTCTAAAGGGGTCTTAACTCTTGAATGTTATTGTTTTATAAAAAATTCACTAAAATTTAAAAAGGATTTTTTATTAAATTTTATTTTATTTAAAAAAAAACAACTTTTTATATGACAAATCCTTAAACAAGATCAAATCTTAACAAAAATAACCAATCCTAACAACTCCTAAACTAATATATACAACTATTTACCTAGATAAAAACATATTATATAATACACTTGATATACATGTAGAACACTAATACTAAGAAAAAGAATCACCTAATATGTACATATCTTATATATTACATTGTATAACCAAGAATCTAATAATAATAATACTATAATATGATTATGATAATAATAATGAGATATATAATTAAAACAACAAAGAAATAAATAAATGAATGAACAAAAAATTCAAGATTGGAATAGAACCAAACCTGATCTTCAACGATTCAGCAGTATAGTGTCCACAATTTGGCCGTATTGATGTGTAGTTTGTGGATCAGGGAGTGGCGCTGCTGCTGAGTTAGAGTGAGCGTGTGTTATTGAACAAGGGGTTGGAGATGGATTTTGGGAGAGTGATCTGGTGGGTGTGTATGTGAATTGTAGATCGTGGAGTAACGCTGTTGTGGGAATTCGGATCAGCGATGGACTTGTATGGCTATTGTGAATGTAGTACTGCCTGCTGTCTTCAATGTGATCGATTGGCGTAGACAGTTGTGTGGATGAATGGAGTTGTAGATCATCGACAGCGAGTGCATGTGTGAGCTGCTGTAGGTGTGGACTGTTGTGCGAGTGTTTGTGGACAGATAGGACAGCAGCTATTCACGGTGAAGTCATTGCTTTTTGAGTGCTACTGATCGGTGGAAATAACTGGAGCTGCTGTAGTAGAGTGTCGCTGGGTTATGCCGTTGGAGAGAATGGAGACAATCGTAAGTATGTTGTAGTGAAGATGGCGTGCGTGATTAGGATAGAGAATGGTGTGTCCTGAGGATAAGTCGTTGTTGCCGTGTTCGGTTGTTGTTGTCGTGCGTTGGTGTCAATGATTTGCTGGCGTCAGAGCTATGGTCGCGGTTGAGTGGCGGCCAGTACAGTAGTTGCCGTTTTAGAATTCTGGGTGTATTGGGGCTGGAGTTATGGCTGCAGTTGCGTCTATATGAGTCTAGTCGTGCTGCTAGTCGCTGGAATTAGGCTGCTTCATGCGATCAGGCATGATTTCGTTGAACGAATGAGAGAATCTTGTTTCGTGGAGGCATCACAGGGGTTCAGAAATTGTGGGGCTTTTCTTTTATTTTTTTTTTCTGAAGAATTCTACTGTGTGGCATCCATCCTTTTTTCTGTTATGTGCCCTCTTTTATTTGTACATGTATGTGTTTTTTTAAGGTTGAAATCAAATCATATTTGAATATATCTATCGTATCTGATTCGATAATTAAACTAGATTCAAATGAATTCAATCCGATTTAATAAGATCAAACTAATTTCAAATGATTTAATTAGATATAAACCCCGTTTTCATCTCGCTTTTGCAAAGATAGAGAAATAAAGATATAGGTACCTGCTGAGACTCGAATCCAAGACCTCAAACTAAATCCAATCCAAATACTCCAATACTTATCCATTAGGTTGTTGGCCTGCACCTTGACATTTAGTATAATTAAATTATACTTAAACTGTCATGACCTTACAGGGGGCTTAGTAGGATTACCTAAAATTTTCACATCATGTGTGCACCCATGATTTGAAAATCATCTTGCAAGTCAGAGATTGCAAGATTCTAAACAATTAGTCACTAAAGTTTTTATTTAATTAACTTACGACCACTTATATATATGACTATAGATATCCAATAAGTTACAGTCCAACAGAACCGTAGAGAATCGGTATCCCCTACTAAATAATAAGATTAGGTAGAAAAGTTCTAAAACTCAAACTTACTAAAGTCACAAAATTTAAATATAAAATACAAGAATTCCAATGAACCATATAGTCTGTCCTTAGAGTCTAACTTCTATGCATCTCATCTTGACGTTGATACTCAACCCTCAGTTCTTAACCCATGCCCGTTCGTTTAGCAACCTGCAAGAGAAAACTATTGGGTAGTAAGCTACAAGAGCTTAGTGAGTTAATTTCCCTCAACCACACAGCAATTAAGTTATACTACAGTTAAGTTCGATCAAATGAATGCATGAACAAGCAGTATGCCAAACAAATAAATGCAGGTGACCAAGTACTGCATATAACTCAGATTTAACGCCCTCCGAAGTCAGGGTTGGAGATTCATCGGTATAGTCAGATCCGGGTATCATATTAGAAATTATTTCATAACCAAACTCCGCGTTTCGTATTTAAAATGTAATGGTACATCCATTACCAGCTTTATCAAAACGAGTTCTACATATGATTGTGAGTAGGTTCACGCAGCCCTCACTCACCCCTAAACGAAGGCCTCTAGACTCGACCTATAGCCAGGCGGTTGGCGCCTCCAACGCTTAGTCATCCCGTGGGCGAGGGTAAGGTCATATCGCATGTGTGCACCGTACGAAATCAATAACATTCAATAATCAACCCAAGTATGGCCTTTCACTACCTTTGTGTAATGTGACTGCCCGGAAATAGTTATGCAGTGCATGATTTATGAATGATTCAAGTTAACTTTTCTAGTTGAATAAAAGTTAAGTTATATTTAATCAGTGATCATTCTAAGTCACAAACAATCAATCTATTGAATCTACTATGCATCAAACATTATATTATTGAACTTTAAGGTAGATTCACAATTCATAACAATTATCATGCACAAGCATAAAACTAACTAGAGTTATAATGTGTAAGGTTTATTTTACTTAATTACGTGAAACTGTTAATTCGAGTTTTTTATCGAATTGTGTGTAACTTTTTCGTTTTAGCTCGGATCGTTATGAACTTATAGTCCATTTTGATCGTTTTCGAGCATATTTTCTCGTAACGAGGTCCATTTTGAACGTTATGACTCGTAACTTAAATTGTGATATAAAAATATCACAAAAATTATTATTTAAATTTAAAAATTATAAAATATTGATTTTCATTTTTTTCGTAACATATTTATAATTTAATAATTATTTAAATCATATATTTGTTATTTTTATTATTTTAGGTATATTTTCCTATTTTTCTCCTTTTCTCATTTTTTTCTTATGTACCATACGATTATACATATATATATATTCCAATACTTATAATATATAGTTTATGGTTTATGTTATTGTAGAATCATGAATTACGATATTATATATACATATATACTATATATATTACTTGTATGATATATGTATATGTATTTATTGAAAACATACTCTTATACATATATAAATATATATATTCGGCATACATTCATATAAATACATACATATATATATTCGGCTTACATACCTATAAATACATATATATATGTTCGGTATACATATGCTTATATATAGTATTTATCATTTAATATATATATATATATATACAATACATTTCATACATAATATACCATATACTATATTACTTATACCCTATATTATATATATATTTATGTGTCTCATACTACTACTTATGGAAGTATGTTATTATATGTATATATGTACTATACTATACAATTATATATGTATATATATACTAAAGTAATTATACAAGAATACCTACATATATATAATTTCGGTATAAATCATACATGTGTACTATAGTATAAAATACATAATACTCATTATATGTATTCCGACAAATATACATAACACATCTACTCATGTATAATATACCTATGTACATACATGTATACATATCTAATCTTATACATACATACACTATTTAATTTATGTATTAGTGTACATATACCATATTTATTTATAAGAAAATACTCTACAAATACTACCTTTATACATATGTATACTATATATAATATATATCTACAAATAAAATACTTACCTAGTCTATTAATTTCTTTCTTTTCTTTTCTTCTTCTTTCCTTCTTCTTTTTCTTCCTTCTTCTCTCTTTTCTTCCTCTCTTTTTTTTTTTCTCACGATTTTACGTGCTGAGTTTTCTAGAATGTGGTTTTCTTTTGTTTTTCCATATTTATATTACTTTCCTTTGCTTATGTGATGTTGGTTTCAATTTTAAGCTAAGTTCAATTTTTATTAATTGAAATAAGACAAAAACATAACATTACGTAGCTACTTCTTTTGGCTTTCAATTTGCTAACTTTGGTTCTTTCTTTTGGTTTTTACGTTTTGTGCAGGGGAAGGGGTTGAATTGGACATGAAGAGAAGAATTGAGATAAATTGAAAATAGTAGAGGAGGAAAATGAAAGTTATTAACAAATATGTGTAATTTTTCGAATCATATATATTATAACGAATCTCTTCGTAGATTAGTTTTCAAAATTCTGTGAAATTTTATCAATTTAACTGATACCTGTTATAATTATAATTTTTACAAGTTATTATGGTAATTTCATTATAATATCGTACAAACAGGCGATTTAGTCGAAAATTACATTCGACTATAATTTTATTGCTATTGTGTAATATTTAACTATTTTATAGGTTTACGTTTATGATTTTAGGGTCTCGAGCAATTTTGAGTTCGGTTTTGATTAATGATGCATAAACTAGTTTTAGGGTGTTAGTAAGCAATTTAGGGTTTTGATACATTCTAAAGGTTTTGTTATCAGTGTTATATTTGATTTATTAAACTTCATTTTCTTTTATTATTATTAGCCTTATTGACTTATTGTACAGTTTAGGACACTTGGACTCGAGTTAAAGTTCAACTACTGTTTTTCCTAGGGTTTACATAAACTATCCGATTCCCTAAAATAATTATTTGTACTAATTTAATACTAAAACTAAAACAATTTGTTCCTAATATGAGTTACTTTCTAAAAAATCTTAAAATGTCTTTTTAATAATTTTTCCTTTTCTTATTTTTTTTTTTGGTATTTTCATCATTTGTTAATTTTTATTATTTTTTATTTTTTGAATTAGGAACCTTTTGTAAAAGTAAAAGTAAAAGTAAAAATAAGAAATTAAAATTACAAAGGGGCAAAAATTAGGTGTCTACACCGTATAATAGTGTAACGATGACAGACCAAAATGTATTAGTAAGATGTAATTAATTAGTTGTTTCTTACTCATTAATTACTTCTAAAGAGTACATAAAGAGCTATTCTTAGGACATCCATAGAGTATAATAGGTAATATGACACAGAATAAAAGTTTACATCTTATTATAAAATATAAATTATAGAACTTAATATAGGAAGTTAATAAGTCTTTCTAAATACTAAATATTACAACCTACATATAGATAAAATACTTAAAATACATGCTAGCTATAAAATTTATAATTTCTTCACATAGTCTCACAGCTTGCTTCTATCTTCCTAATTGCTCACCAACGGCTTGGAACTTCTTGGAATTAGCTAGTAAGATTTTTGCAAAAAAATTGGACTTAGGGGTATGTAGACATCCCATTTTTGCCACCATTTATTTTAATTTTAGTCTCTTTTTACTTTTGAGTCAAATTTACAAAAAAATCTAAAAGAAGAAGGAAAAACATGAAAAAATTAAAAAATATAAAAAGAAAAAAATTGAAAAAAAAAAGTATAAAAAATGTTCGAGTCGAATTAGTTAGTTTTTTAGGGTCAGATTAAGCATTAGTTGAAAATATACATTTGATTTAGTAAGTTCAGAGTTTTTTGGACTTTATTAGAAAAATACTATTTAAGAAAAGTCTAGTGATATTTGAACTCATGAGTCATGAATGTGGGCCTTGGTCTAATTTTGAATATTTTTACTAGACTAATTAAAATAAGACTTGTGATTTATTAAATTTGAAAATGGTGTTAAAAATTTTTAGTATGCATAATTTAGACCATTTAAATAAGTTTAGGTCATTTTAAAGATGAGTTGAAATGGATGGGGCTTGGTTTTGATAGTTGAAAATAAAGTTAGGCTTAAGAGAAAATGGCTAAATACATTTTGAATGTACAATGCATTGAGAAATAAGTAATAGCTTAGTTGGTTAAGTGTCTGGACTTTAAGGATGATGTAAAGATCATGAGGTTCAGCCCTTCACTTAAACAAGCATGGACATTTTTTTTTATTTTAGTCATGTGCTATGTTCTTCAGTAACAAGATGCAAAAATAGAGGAAAGGGATGGGGTCATCCAATCTTCAATAGATTTTTCCTTTTTTCTAATTTTTGTTAAATTTTAGGGATTTGGCTTAGATTATTATAAAATCATTATCAAATGTACCACACCTCTTAATGATTTATAAAATAAAGATTAGATAAAAATCAACCTAGCTTAATTGTAATCTATGATTGATTCAGATTAATTTGAAGATTCAATGAAGATTTGGGTTGAAAAGCTATGCACTAAGCATGGGAATCCGATGAAAAAACAAGGACATATCCAATCACAAACAACCACTCCATGCCCCTCTATCATCTTCAACCTCTCACTTATAACCACTCAACCTTGGTAATGCTCTCTCTCTACTCTGTGCATGACCAACATCAATAGCGAATAGCAACACCATTCACTTACTGAACCAAAATGCTCTCACTCGAACACTCTCCATGTTTACAACCTTGACATCACAACACAACCATTACATCCTACAATTGCTACAAGCAGTGAACCACCACAAACCTAATGCTACTATCCATGTAGCATGCCCTAACACTAAACTACGACTAGCCATGTGACCTAACCTGTCACGAACTGAGGATGGCCTAGTCGTAGCAGACGCTATATACTGTATGAAGAACCCTTGATTGATTACCTTTTCAATCAAGAACTCTTCACACAATATACAAGGCTCTACAACCGCTAGTTTCTCAAGAACACACAGATTCACATGATATTATTACACTAACATATTTATATAAAATTTGAACTACAAAGCTTACAATATACAGTAATTTAGTATATTTAGGTCTATAATACTAATAAAAACAAAAGTACATGAGTAAGAGTCTACATAAACTGTTTTCTCTCAATACAGATGATAGCTCGCTTTTGCCTAAGTCCCCAAGCTAACTTATGGCATCCCTCAGCCAGCCTTTATGAACAGGCTATCCTGCAGCAAAAGTCTAAAGGGGTATAAGCCTAAACTTAGTGAGTAAAACCCTCAGCTACACCATAAGCAAGTTATAAGTACATTATATTCACGCATATGAATGAATGATTAAACAGAATGCCAAACAATATGTATAATTAACTAGTTCATATATGTAACTCAAATTTAACACCCTCCGAAGTCAGGGTTAGAGTATACATGGCACCAATCAGATCCGGGTATTATACTAGAACTTACATTACTACGGAACTCCACGTTCCATACTTAAATCAAATAATTCTTTTATTTTCATTAAAACCAAGTTCTAGTATAATTGTTAGTGGGCCCTCGCAGTCCATACTTACCCCTAAATGGAGGCCTCTAGACTCAACCTTTAACCAGGCGGTTGGTGCCTCTAACGCTTAATGTTCCTACGGGCCAAGGTAAGGTTATTTTATATAAGTGCATCGTACAGGACCAATAAATTAATAATAACAACCCCCGAATGACCTTTCTTTACCTTCGTGTGATGTGACGGCTGGAATTGTGTCTATGCAATGCATGTACCAATTTCTTTTTTTAAGCCGAGTATAATTAAGTTCAAATTATGTTGTGACCATCCAATAATATACACAATCATTTTCTATACTACTATGCAACAAACATAGCATTATCTGTACTTAAGGTAAGTTTACAACTCATCACATAACAACATACACAAGCATTTCCTCAAACCCCATACAGTAGTCAATTAACAATAATAATTAAGTCTACTATCTACAATCACAAACAAGCATGGAATCATAAGATAAATACTCACTTAGCCATGGCAACTCGCCCTAATCGTAGTAATTGATCGGGAGATCCTCACTCACCTCAGGATCACCTGATCATTATGATATGATAATGCTAGTAAGTAATTGAATTAACTAATAATTCTAAATATTTATTTACCTAATTCTACTTAAATTACTATCAACTTCTATCCAGTTAGACTTTATTATTAATCGTATGTAACTTTTTTGTTCTATTTCTGATATTTATGAATTTATAGTCGTTTTTCATCGTTTTCGGATGTACGTTTATACGGTGATGTTCGTTTTGGACGTTAAGACCCGTATTTTACAATATGGAATAAATTTATAGAAATTTTAACTATGGAAACTTAATTATTCTTATTACTCATACTTATATCCTTTGTTTATACTTAATGATTTAGTTAACCCTTAAATTCTTATACTTAAAGAATTTTAGTTTGCTATTACTAATTCATGTACTTAATTAAGTATAATCCAATTTAGAAAGTGTTTTAGGGTTTACTAAGTTAGGTACCTAATTATTATACACTCTTCTTATTTTTTCATTTTCTAAACCTATGCTTATGTCATTGCTTACATCATCGTTCACTTATGTCATTGCTTATGTCATGGTTTATGTCATCATGTGATTACATCTTTACTTGCATCATCCTTTGCTTACGTAAGCCTTATCTCATGATTATGTGTTTTATGTACACTTATGTACACTTATTCATAATGTACATATACTTATACCTTTCCTCTACTTATATGTATATTAGCATACTTATACATATACTTATACTTATACCGTATTTATACTTGTATACATACTCATATACCTATATAGTCATATACGTATTTTTGTACATTTTCGTATGCCTAATTTTCCTCTTAAGAAAATCTTCCTAATTTCATTCTTTTGTGTTTTTAAGTGTGTATTTAGTATAGTATAGGTATGTATAGTTAGGTTTTGTCTTAATTTAGGTTATGTACATGGTAAATACCCATGTACAAAGATTCCCATACTTGTATTCTTTTAGTATTTCCTTATGTCCTCTTCTTCATGATTCCTAACTTCCTACACTTAAAGATGGAAACTTTATGTCCTAATCTACAAGATTATACATATCACATTTCTACTTATCTAATCTATCTAATTACCCAACTAATGAATAATATAAAGCAACATAAAGTAACTTGATTACATACCTTAGTTTGTGTTGGAATTATGGAGACAAAAAGGAAAGTGTTGAAAGTGAAATGGAAGAAGAAGTGTTACGACAATTGAGAGGGCTTTTGTTTTGTTTCTTTTTATTTTGTTTTGATTATGGAAGAAAGCAAATAGTGGGGTCTAGAAGGGAATGGATGGATGGCAATTAAGGAGGAGGGCGGGTAAAGAAAAACCAAAAGAAAAGGAAAGAAAAACAATCATTAGATGCTTAGATATTTTTCTTATGCATTAGTGTTTTTTGTTGACTTTTCAAATTGTTGACTTTAGTCAACATGTATTGACTCGATCAACTCTTTGACCTTGGTCAATATGTGTCGACTTGGTCAATTTTCCTTAAGCATATGCAATTTTGTACACATAATGTAGTAATTAAGGGAAAAATTAAGGAAATGAAGTATTTGATAAATTGATTAGTAAAAATAGATGATAAGGTCTTACTTTAGGTATTTATAGCCTTTATGCATCATTTGGTAAATTACTTTATATAACTAGTATGAAAAGTACTAATTAGGGCATTAAGGTTCACTATATTTAGCCTAATCTTTAACTATACCCCTAACTCTATGTAATACTATCTTAATCATATACTTAAGAGATAAATGTAATTTAGATTCATTATCTTAGTTTCTAAAGGACTACTTGAGGATTCTAAATATATCTGCATGATTGAAAGTCATCTCTAACCTTTTACTAATGGTTTAGCAAAATACTAGGGTTATATTATCAATTAGGGTTTTAGGATATTTTATGATGAATTAGTGCACATATGTCTTTAAGATGATTATTTTAGGGTTTCTATCACTTTTGAATGAAATCTTTAGCATTTAGATACATTTAGGGTAAAAAAGTTTCTTACGCGATTAATTAATTCTTTTAGGGTTTTCTCTTTCATTAGCCTTGTCAACTCCTAAATTGTCTAACATAGTTGAGTCTATTTTAAAAGCTAGATCGAAAATTTTAGGGGTTTACAAAACCAGCGCCTAAAACCGCAGCCATGACATTAGCTCAACCCACATTGCATTGACAACACATCCATAGCCACTCTTCGAATGACCTAGTTGTTGTTCATGTCTCAAGCTAACAACCTACAATTGTTACTATACCCTAACACTACCCATATCTACTCTATGCAACTACATACACACGTATACAACTACTACTCTTAGACACGACATTAGCAGACCTAACCGATAACCACATCTACCCAACCCTTTCTCTTCAGTGCCCCATCATTTACTAAAATTGACCTAACCTAATGCCAAATCTGATAACCCCTATCCAGTGGCCACTCAATCTGACATCTACAACTAACCATCGCCATTGTCTCGAACCCCAAACACCATTGAATCATCACTTCAGGTTGCAACACCATTGCTAAACATATTTTTGTTAATAGAAGTCATATATAAATGTGATTTCCCTTTAGATTCAATGTTTATAAGGGTCTATTTGGCATTGGATTGGGATTGCAATTGAAGAAGGAAGTAGAACTTAACCTAGATCCATAACCTAACCTAACCACGACTTAAAAATGGATTAGTGAAAACGTTAAACAAGTGGGTGTTGTTTTTTATTTTCATTTTTTTTTCTTTCTTTTCTTTATTTCCTTGCTTTGTGGTATTAGTTTTTTTTTTTTAATACTAACTATTTTGCTTTTCTTATGTAGGTTCTTAGCTTATTTATTATTAGTTATAGACTTTAATTATTTCTTTTATTATTATTGTTATTGGTGTCTACATTAAATAGGTTACATAATTAGGATTTTTGCATGGAATATTGACTAGCATAAGATTTCACAGGTTCTTTTATTAAGCTAATATTCTTTAAGTGTGTTGTTTGTTATTGGTTCCCTAGAGATAGTCTTGTATGTTTTTTTATTAAAAAATTTGCATTAAAATTGGATTTATTCACTTGCATCGTCTTGTTAAAAATACCATTTCTCATCAAGATTGCCATATTTTCATATTTTTATGAAAATTAGTGCTTTTTGCGTTCAAAAATTGCATTTCTTTTTAAGAAATTAGACATTTTAGGGATTTTTCATTAAAAAAATCATTTCATCACTTAGTTAGTTTTTCATAAAATAAAAAATATTTAGTTGACATCATTTTCATGATTTAGGCATATTTTCTATAGTTAGGTATCTTTTTTGTGATTTAAGCATCTATTCCATAATTTAAGCATATTTTTCATAGATAGGCTTAGGCATATTTTCTATGGTTAGGTATCTTTTTTATGGTTTAGGTATGTTTTCAATAATTTAGGTATCTTTTCAATAGTTTAGATATCTTTTCCATATAAATTTTTTTATTATGTAGAAAATGGTATATTTCATAGAAAATTGCATTTAGGTACTTTATGATTTTTCTAAAAGGTTTTATCACATAGAAAAGCTTTTCTATAAATAAAAATCTTAGTTTGGGTTTTCTAAAAGTTAGGTTTTTTTTTAATAAAAAAAATTGGACAATATAAAATAGGTTTTCTTTTTTTTTTTTTTAAGAACTTTTCTTACAAAAAATAAGCTCATGAACATAAATCTAGCCTTAATTTTCAAAATAAAAAGAACTAACTTACTAAAGTTTTTCTAAAATAATGAGAACTACGATTGGTTTGATATAGATTAGCAAGTATGTAGTCACCTCCAATGTAACCTTAAAATTTGTAAAATAATTTTTTTCTTTTCATTATTTAGGAAAATTTCATAATAGAAAAAAATAAAAAAAATTCATTTTTATGCATTTTCACATCCTTTGCATGCTTTCTCATTTTTTTGAAAATTATAAAAATAAAGGCTCATTAGTTGTCCTTTTTTTTAAAAAAAAATTTTACATGATAACTTCATCTTAATAGGTTAAACTCAAAATTCAAATATTCGAGTTAAATTTTCTAAAAAATTAATTTTTTAGAGAATTTGTGGACTAGTGTCTAAATTAGGGTTTTTTTACACGAAAACCCTAATTTTACTTTTTAACCTTATTTAACTAGTTGGCAACTCCAAATTATTTTTTAAAATATTTTTGAGACATTTTTTTAAAGAAAAATGTTTTTTCTTAATTTAATGTTAAGTCATTTGTATTAAGGGGGTTGATTTTAATATATATTAAATTAAGATAAATAAAAAAAGAGCTCGACAAAATTGATGACTTTACTAGGGATTGCTAGCAAGCTGACCATGTAGTAATTAAAAAAAAAAAATTAATTAATGGGCCTTTACTCTTGTTATTTTTCTTTTAATTTTAAATTGTACGTTATTATATGTAGTTGTACTAAGTTTTTTTTTTTTTTTTTGATATAGGTCCACTAGAAAAAACCCAATCGAACGGGCCTAAATTTAGGGAATTTAGGGGGTTTAAGTATTTTTAAACATCATATGTGTGTTTACACATGGTCAAACCTGAACCACCTTAGGAACCTAGAATGGGTTACCATTGTATAACCTTCGAGTTGCTAGGGTCTTTACCTTTCTCTAGTAGTGATAGGTGAGTCTACTCATGCTTTGATTTAGCCTATTAGGTGTTTCTTCTGAGAATGCATGAGGCTATAGAGTTTGAGACCTATTGATCTCACCCTTTTACATCATTATAAAAATAAAATGGGTTAGTAATTTTTGATATATAGGAGTTTGAAAAGAATTGTTATAACCTATAGTCAATTGGGCCTCATTTTTGAAATTTAATATACTTATATATATAAGTGTATATGGGCTTTATTTTTTTAAGAAAAGAAAAATTTAGAACTTCATACACTTATATATCTAAGTTTACATGAATATTGATAGTAGGTTTATAATAATTCTATTCTTGTAATTTATTAATTACTAATCCTTATCGTATTGTACGTGTGTGTAGCATAATGCATTAATTTTTGGTTTTATGTTAATTTTTATATTTAATTGTATTGTTTATGAATATTGTCTTATAATATATGTATTATGTTTAATGAGCAATAGGTTGTATAACATAAAATTTAACATAGAAAGCATAAAATCATTAACATTCTCCCTATACCATGATGTATGAATGAAAAAAAAAAAGAGAAAAAAGTTCATTATCAACTTGTAAAATATTCTTTTTGACATGTAATTATGGAAATTAACTATAATAAAGATTATTATGGAATTTTCATTTTTAAGGCTTTCCAATAAATTCTTTAAAAAAAATTAAAAAAGATATTTTATGATAATAAAAACCAATTTCATGATAATTTTTTACTTGGTCGATTTCTATTGCAATGGTCGACATGAACCATACTGTTAAGAACTAACAAAATATACAAAAAAAATGAAAAATGAAAATAAAAAAGATTTAATCATCAGATTTCCATTGTAAATTATTTGCTATCTTAAGGTTATCAATCTTGTAAATTTTTAAGTTCTCGTTCTTCCTATTTATCTATTAAGTTGTCAAGGTTCTAATAGAGTTTTCTCCATGACTTGTCGCTCTTATGTCATCTTTTAATAAGTTTTGCATTGTAAAAGAATTTCCACTTCTCTATATCATCCTTTTAATATAATTGTCATCTTGTGTCATTAATTGTCAATCCCAATGTTCCCATTTTTTTTTAACCTTTTTACTATATAATAAGTTTAGATTTGTCAATGTTAATATTAGGCTTTTGTAACATAAAATCAATATTGATTTTTCAATAAAAGTTTCCGAAAAACAAAGGTTTTCAAATTTAAAAACTAGATTTTTTTTTTTTTAAAAAAAAGGATGCAATGTTGCTAACAAGAAGGGATTCTTGTAGGATTTGAAAGATTGCCTTTTAAGTGGTTTGACCCAACTTAAAGCACATAATCACTCCTTTTCAAAACCAAAATGTTTGAAGCTCTTAAATAGAGAATAGCTACAGTAAAAGGGGTTCTACGTAAGTACATAAAGCAAGTTGAGACCATGGCCCATATTTGAACCTAGGTACCTTTTGACACATCATCTCAAGCAGACTATCATGAAGAATTGTAAGTTTATGAACAACAGCAAAAAGGCTTAAGGAAGGAATTGGAGTAGGAATTGATGAAGATGGAGGAAGAAATCTTGCACAAAATTGAAGAGAAAATGAGAGTTTTAAAGGGTCACAATGTGTAGAGTGATTTGGGTTTGAGTAATGTTTGTCCTTTTGAAGACCATGAGTTACTCGAGAAGTTTAAGGTGCCAAATTTTGAAAAATATGATGGAACAGGCTACCTCAAGCTCCAACTCAAGCTTTATGTCTACAAAATGGCCTAATTCATCATACATGAGTAGTTGATGATTCAAACCTTCCAAGATAGCTTAACTAGGCTAACATTAGCATGGTATGCGCAACTTGACTTGGCTGAGCTTGATACTTAAGATAAGCTAACTCAAGCCTTTTATTAGTAGTATAAGTTTGATGAAGAAGTGACTCCTTTCTTGATGGATTTGAGTAACATAAAAATGAAGTTGACCAAATCCTTTAAGGAGTGTACCCAGAGATGGAGATCTATAGTTGCTTAAGTTACACTACATTTGCTAGAAATTGAATTGATCAATGTGTTCATTCACACATTAGGTAAACCTTATTATAATCACTTCTTAGGCCATAACGCTTCTACATTTGTAGATGTAGTCGCAACCAGTAGTCATATTGAGGATGCCATTAGAGTGAGAGGATTGATAAGGAAAAGATTAGCCCCATTGGATTCAGAAGCCATTGTGAACACTATAATGCCCCATTTGATGATACATAGACCTAATGCCCTAAGCATTCACCTAAAGCTTAAGCATAATAAGTTAAGCTTGAAAACACCTAGAAGGAGGTTCACTCATATCTTAATTCTTATGTCTTAGGTCTATTATAGCCTAAAAGAAGAGGGTTTGCTATATCCTAAGCCCCCAATGCTAGGGTACAAACCTTAAAAATACGTCTTTGATGCACAATATGAGTATCACATGGGTTAGTAGGGCAATGCTACTGATCATTGCTAGGAGTTGAAGAATAAAGTCTAAAATTTGATTGATGAAAAATTGGTTCATTTGGACTTTGTTAGGGATCCAAGGCTCAAATTCCACATAGAGCCCACTATCAACATGATGTAAAGTTTGGAAAAGTTGCTAAAGATGGTCAAGCCTAGGGTGCATGTCACTATTAGGGTTTGGAAAAAAGGGTTGTAACCTTAAAGGAAAAACCAGCAATGTTAGAAGAAAGTTCAACATGTACAAAAATGGTAATGGATTATGACATCATAGCTTAAGTATGGGGTTGATTCAAGGAAAGAGAAGTCAAGATTGAATGCACCAATTGGGAAAGCTTAGGATCAAGACAAGCTCGTCTATAGCAAAAAGAGGTAACTTATGCAGTTCAAGATTCTAATGGCCGAAGTGTTCAAGCAACTGAGAGAGGCAAGGTTAATAGCGTGTGAAATCCTAACAAAGAAGTATAGGTTGAAGAATCATGACCCCAATGAATGGTGTAAATATTTATCACATCCCAACATAGCACAGGATGCATCATCACACAAGAATATAAAGACTTAACTCAACTTGCTCATTCATCAAAAGAAAACTTTATTTATGTGATAATGGGGTTGCTACATTAGAGTTTAGCTAAACATTTTGTTATAGCTTATATGTACAACCTAATATTTACATCAAAGCATGAACCATCCTTTTTATTTTGTCATCTTCAAAATAGTAGGATTCTTGACTTAGTATAGGTTCCATCCAAAAGCTATTGACTTTGACTACGCTCTTAGTATACATACCCCTAGTGTTGGGCCCTTCATGATGTTGTTAACCTGAGGATAAAACATTTTATCTCCTTAGCTACTAAAGTTGAGTGAGAATAGATAAGAAACAACACAATATAAGCAATATCACAACTGAAACATTTCAATCATAATAGTAGGTTTTGCTCTATACATACATTAGCCTAACTAGGCTTTTATTGTTAACAATGTAGCATACTATGCTCATGCACATTGCATGCATCAGTAATTATATCCTATGCCTTCTAATATCTACATTCGATTAGTTGACATAGCCAGACATCTAGATACAATATCCAAGAACCTGGGGTAACAAGGAGTTGCTTAAGAGTAGAACTCTTAACTTTGTTTTACAAAATTAGATTGTAACACCCCAAAAGGGAGCTTGGTAGTTTTACTTAAAATCTTCATATCACGTATGCACCCATGATATAAAGACTACCTTAGAAGTTAGAGGTTGCAAGGCTTTAACTTAGTAAGTTTCTAAGGGTGCTTATTCAATTTACACACATTTGCTTAACTATATATATAAATCTACAAATGATTAAACAATCCACAGTCACCAAAACCGCAAAGAATCAGAATCACCTATTAAACAATAAGAAAAGGTATCTATATCTTGATAATCATAATGCCATAAAATATCTTAAAAGTTTAATTCGACTATATCACTTGCTTTCCTAAACTTATATTCTACTTGCTTAACCTGATGGAGAACACTATACTTGAATCTTAGCTCAGCCCTAACTTTATAAGACTTGTAAAAGAAACTATTAGGGAGTAAGCTACATCTAGCTTAGTGAGTAACTTTCCTACCTTACCATCAGACAATAACAAGTAAGTTATTTATTAAACATACAAGCATATGCAATGTAAATAGCATATACAGTCGGTTAGTAACTATATACAACACAGTTTTAATGGCCACCATTGCCTGGGTTGGGAAGTATTTAGGCATGTCAGGACCTAGGTATCTACATCCAATATGAAGTCTCTTAAAAGTCTAACCACCCTCAACAGTAGACACGGCTTGGCCTCAAGCAGAAGGCGGTACTCCCTAGAGCTAAGTAGTTCTTAACAGTTGATGTAAGAATATGTTGCATGAAATACATCATATAATAAACAATCACAATACATAATATCAATATGGATCCATCCAAGCATGATTGTCCACTCTACTGCACTTAATATTTTGGGCTTCCTTTTAAGTATTTTAAGTAGATTATTCTTGCCTAACTGATATGAATTTGTAGATGAACAGACGAACCCGATATCATGTGTTACATCTTAGCTTAGCATAGGATGTACCATTATATAAGAATACCTGTTTACACTCAACAAAAGTTCTATTTATAACAAAAATGTACTACAACGGAGTTCAGCTTAATACCTGTTAATATAAAAGTTTACATTTGTCAACATAACTAAACCTAAAACACAGTACTTTTTTTTTCCCCATGTATACAGATCCTTTATAGGAATAAGAACAAAATATGACCAAACTTCTTTAAAAGTGGATGACTCCATCTTACGTACTCTCAAAAGACCCTTTTCCCCTAATTGATGCTGCCTTGTTAGTTCTCTTCATAACTTGAGGATATACAAGTATCCCTTTAGCTCTTTGTGAGTTAAGTTATAGTAGATAAAACAAAACATAGAACGCACATACATACATTCACACAGATCAGTATTATAAGACATTCAATCTCGTAACTTGAGTTAACAATATAAACTATTTATGTAGAAAATCTATGCTATGCTCATGCATGTGACATGCATCGGTATCGATATCTTATACTTTTCCAATTCCTCATCCGGTTAGTTGACATACTTAGGCATCTGGATACAACGTCTAGGAACCTAGGGTAATAGGGAGTTGCTTGGGAGTAGGACCCCCAACAAAAACCACTCTCTATGGTTTGAAAATCTAATATGTAGTTGATCACTCAATGTGGCTAGAATAAGTTGAGCAACGCATTCTATATGCTCTAAAGGTAACTCAACAGTTTTCAAGCTCTTTAGAAACTTGACCTGTAGGTCCTTTCTTGCCATGCCATGAATGTAGTAAATAGCACAATGACCTAGTATCAGGCATGAATTTCAAGTTCCATGTTATAAAGAATTCAACTATCTCACTTTCAGTTTTGTTTCTCAGCCTTATATTGCATTTCTTCACACAGGGTTCACTTGGGTGAACGCCCTAACCAATAGTTCGGTTTCTAAGTTTTCTAAACAAAATTACATATTGATAAATCAGTTATACACAAGGAAACATTTCACTTTTTCAACACACATTCAAAAGAATCAAGTATCCAATCAATCTAGCACAATATTATAATTCACAACACAACTGGCTCCAAGTCAAGTAGACATAAATCTACTTGCATAAAAATAGAAATATCTACTTACTTGAGCTCGACAGTAGTGTAAAATCCTAAGCTTCATGATGTGGTTGTTCCTTACCTATCACACCTAGAAAAATACACACAGACCCTCAATCAACTATTGGGTCAACACTAAGTTCTTATGCGTTTTCACTACTACGTTTCCAAGATTAATCCAAGTATGTCTTATTTATTTCTCATTCGATTTTAGTAAACTTTATATCATTATGATTTTTATGCTGAGTACTATTAAGATATCTTAAGAATCATAACTAACCAATATTTCCAAATATCCAAAAATATCCTTTCGTGTTATTGATTCAACTGAATGTTATCATAACCTCATAATTAACTTAATTAAATCCTAAATCTAAATTAAAAGTCATAAAATTCCTCATTCCCTAAGTTGGTTAGCATTCCTTATATACTAAAAAATATAGATCCTTTACATGTTTAACAAGTGTCACATCAGTATTAATTAGTATATCATATATTAGACTAATATATAGGTTTATAATATGAAAATACATAATAAATAGTATACGAACCCGACTGATTTTATGAAAAATCCTATAAACTCACAAAAATATGTAGTTTAATTATTGAACATGAATTATACTAAACTAGCTATTATATATTTTTATGAAAATAGCATTTTTAACTCAAAATTAACGAAAATTAACCAAATAAGTGAATTTAATCACAAGATAAAATTCAAATGTCCCAAACATCATTATGAACTTCTAGAAATCATAATACATAGGGCTTATACCTTGATTTTGCTTAAAGCAATTTAATTCCATAAAACAACAAAATTGCCAATTTTATCCAAAATAATTATAGTAAATAGTAAACATGATTATTTTCAAAAATTCTTATTACTAAAATTAAATACATATATTGAGTATGTTACATACAAATTTTCAACTTGAAAGGACATTATTTACTATTTCTAAAATTTAATTCAATTTTCATCAAAATAGAGCCATTTCTTAAGGACCTTACATTTCCAATAATTATTTATCAAAAATAAAATTACTACATTAATCTACACATAAAATAACTCTAGAACACCAAGTTTCATAATTAAATAACATCATTTGATATTTTTAGAAAAATTACAAAGTTTCGGCTAGAAGTTTAATTCACCTATACCGGCTGCCTCTAGCTGCCTTCGGCTGCCACCTAACCTTGTTAGAGCACCTCCTCTAGTGATGCTTTCCTTGACCTCAAATGGCCACTACAACTGAACACCAATAGACTATTGAACATGGTCGATCGGATTCCATACCCTGTTTTTGCTATAATTTTCTTATTTTTTTCTAAATTTTCTTGAGTGATTTTCTATTTTTTTAAGACTTTCAAAATGTTGTTTTTAAAGTGTATAAGCCCTATTTATATTTTCCAAATGGATTAGGATTTATAAAAAATGGACATGTGGCTTACACATGTCCATTTTCTTATTTTTCCAAAACATGAGGTGTTATTTTTTTATTATTTGCCTTTTGACTCATCAATACAATTTAATCCTTAGCTACCACATCATGGGATGATTCATCCATTCATTTTTTTTATTAATTTTCCATTTTTTTTATTAATTTCCTTATTTAAATAATAATTTCTTATTATATATGTGTATTTAATACAAATAATGCATGTCTTATGTTAATACAAGTATAATTCAACTTTATTTATTATTTTATAAGTTAAATGACTTATCTCTAATATTCTATTATATCTAAATGCTTGAATTTCACTTTTTTGATATTTATCCACTTTAGTGATAAATTGACGTTTTCTTAAATTAATATTTTTATATAGCTTATTTTGAGAAATTGACTTTACTTGAATGATTTCATTTAACTTTTCTAACTTTATTGTGAAGTTTGAAATTAAATTGATATTTAAGCCTGGAGCCTTAAATTTAAAGGCTTGGATCCTAAGGTAATCGTATGGGCTTGAAATGTAGGGTGTTACATTCTACTCTCCTTATAAAAAGTTTCATCCTTGAAACTTAACTACAAGTCGAGAAAATATTAGTTTTTGACTTTACTTTAAGGAAAGAATAATTGATAACAACATTACTAACCTTGTACGAATAGTTCAGGGTACTAGGCTCTCATCGACTCAGCAAACTTGCATATTGCTTCTTTAATGGTATGTCGACTCCATAAAACTTTCACATACTCAATGTCTCGGTTCCTTAATCTTTGAACTTTGGTATCTAGAGTATGAATTGGATGCTCTACATACGTAAGGTTTTCCTTTAATTCCACTGGAGGTATATCTAATATTTTTGTAGGATCATCTACAAATTTCCTTAAAGTTGAGACATGAAATACATTATGAATTCCTGCCATCTCATTGGGTAATTCAAGTTCATAAGAAACTCTACCAATTCTTTTCTTAATTTGATATGGTCTAACATATCGAGGACTTAATTTTCCCTTAATACCCAATCGCCTACTTAGAACTTTAACAGCTTTCTTCTAACATTCGCATAACTTTTCGGATGACTTTGGGCAGTTTGTATTTGTTCCCTTATTATGTGTACCTTTTCCTTAAGATCTTGTAATATTGATGGTCCAATGACTTGTTTGCTCCTTTTCAGGTGAGGGGTTGATGTTTGATTCTGAAGAGCTATTGGAGACTTAAAGCTATGATTTGGGTAAACCTAATTCTGGATGATCTTACATGTCCATGGTTCTCTTAAGATGACCTAGGGCCAACCTCGTATGGCTAGACTAACTTGATATGGTAGTAGCCGAGTTGACATGACAGTGGCTAACCTCATATGGCTGGGCCAATTTGGCATAAATGTGGCCGACTTGTTTAATATGGCCCAGTGCGGTCAAGCTAATATGAAATAGTTAGGTAGCCTCGTCGTGACCGAGTAGATCTTAGCCGAATAGACTTGGTTGAGTAAATTGATCTTAGTAAAGTAGAGCGAACGAGTAGGATAGGATAGTCTAATATAGCTGATAAGAGTAAACTCAATAGAATAGAATAAAGCCAACCATAGTAGGGTATAATGGACTAAGTATAGTAAGGAAGACTTAGCAAAGCAGGGTGCAAATAGTAAGCTAGGATAGAAATTATAGAGCACGTTGGGTCTTCCAATATTGTCATAGTTCATAGATAGGTTTGTGGAAGGGCCTAATTAGGGTAGAGTGAGACGTACTCAACATAACAAGGTAGACCCAATAGAGCAGGGTAGGCCATCCAATGCTGACATAGCTTATAAATAGGTCACCCATTTGGGTGGAGCTTATGAGTAAGCCTCCCATGTGGTTCGAAACTTGGCGTAGCGTTGGGTTGGTACTTAGAATCCTATCATAAAGTCTTGCTTTTTCCTTGATCACTTAGAAGCCTCATTTTAAAAATTTTTGCTCGTTGGTCTCTTTTTATGCCATGCCTTACCATGATATGCAATAACAATGCAAGTACATCGTTTAGCACAAATTGATCTTTAAATTTTGTTCAACCTAGTTATTTGATTCTAGTTTTCAAACTCTCCTTAACGGGATTTTAATATCTCACTTAGGGTTCACTTAGGTGAATATCTAGAAGATTGAGTTAGCAATTCCTCAACTCTCCAAGTTATTACAATAATTTGTAAGCACTACATCAACACCTAGCATGATATCATAACAGTTTAACCAAGATATAACTACCATCATTCAAAATCACAACATTAGCATCTACCATAGTAACATGTCAGTTCACTCATGATATAGCTATATCTAATCAACATAGCATCAAATAACACGTAATGTTATGAATAGCAATATAACTACTCCAAGTATGGGCGAGATTTACTTACTTGGGCTTAGTAATAGGGTAGAATCTTAAACTTCATGACATGATCATTTCCTTACTTATTAAACCAATGAAAATATAAAAACAGTCTTCAAGTCAAGTATGAGTCAAACCCGAACTCTTATAAGCTTTCATTATTACGTTTTTAAATTTCGTTTGACTGTATTTTACTTGTTCCTTATTCGATTTCGGTAAACTTTATATCGTCATGATCATTATTTTGAGTACCATTAAGATATCTTAAGAATCAAGTCTATTAATATTATCAAAGTCCAAAAATACCCTTTCTCATTACTATCGTATGTTATCGTAACTTCGTGATCGACTCGAATAAGCTTTGATTCTAAATTAGAAGTCCTAAAAATCCCTACTTTCCAAACTCGACCAGCAACCCTTACTATACCCAAAAGTGTTCATTTTACATAAATTTGATAAATATTTTACTAGTTTTAATTACTATGTTACACATTAAGCTAATATATAGATTTTTATTAAGAAAATACATAACTAATGGTATATGAACCCAATTAATTTCACGAAAAAACCTATCGACTCACGAACTATGAATTACACTAAACTAGCTATTATTTATTTTTACGAAAATAGCGATTTTATCTTGAAATTATGAAAAATTAGGATAAATAAACAAATTTATGTGTGAGATAAAATTAAATGTTTCAAATATCATAAACTTCCAGAAGTTAAAATGTGTAGGGCTCATTCTTTAATTTCATAAAAAACTAATTATTTTAATAATTCGGTAAAATTGGTAGTTTTATTCAAAATAATTATAAAAAATAGCAAACATGCTTAATTTTGAAAATTATTGCTACCAAAATTAAATATATATATTAGGTGTATTATATACAAAAATTCAGCTTGAAACAATATCATCTAATATTTATAAAAATTAGTTCAATTTGCGTCCAAACAGGGTATTTTCTTAAGGATCCTATATTTCCAATCATTACTAAATTAAAATAAAAGTACTACATTAATCTACACCTAAAATGACCTAAGAAAACCAAATTTCATAATTAATTAACAACATTTAATATTTTTAGAAATTAGAAGAACTTATAGGTGAAAAATGGGTTCACTTGAATCAGCCACCGTCGATTACCCTTCGGCCATCACTCCCTATCGGAAACATCCCTCTCATGGCCAACCTTGAAACCACCAAGCCACTTTATATCAGGTTGTGGTTAGCCTATCGAACTACCCTAGACTTGATTTGCCCTTATTTTTGTTCTATTTTTATTTTATTTTTTCTAATTTTTATAAATTATGTTCTTGTATTTTTATAGTGCTAAAATATTGTAAATGAGGGTTTGAGTCCTATTTATAGGTTTTCCAGTTTGTTTGATTAATAAAAATTAGACATGTATTTGCCACATGTTATTTTTCCCATTTTCCTAGGTGCCATGTATCATCCCCTCATTATTTTAGTGATGATTCATGTTTTCTAATTAATCTTAGGCTACCACATCACTTGATGACTCACCCATTCATTTTTTTTATTAATTTTTCATTATTTTATACCAATTTACCTAATTTTTATAATTTGTTGTTATTGTATATGCGTATTTATACATATAATGCATATTCTATGTTAATACATGTATATTACTTATAATTCAATTTCATTTACCAATTTTATAAGTTAAATAACTTATCTCTAATATCTTACTATATCTAAAAACTTGAATTTTATGTTTTCGATAATTATCGGCTTTATTGATAAATTGATGTTTTTCTCAAATTAATCATTTTATATAGCTTATTTTGAGAAATTGACTTTATTAGAATTACTTTGTTTAACATTTCTAATCTTATTGTGAAGTTTGAAATAAAATAGATAACATAGCCTAGTGTCTTAAATTTAAGGGCTCAGATCCTAGGTTATCATATTGGCTTAAGAACTTGCAATATTACAATATCATATTAGCTAAGTAGAGCATACCATAGAGCACTGCTTGAATTAAAACATAGGGTGCAAGATTAAATTGATGTAGAAATTATCCAATTGAGTTTTCTAGAGGTTAGTAGGTCTATTGGAAATAGTATCCCTTCCTTAAATTACGAAGAAGTCTCAAATAGACAACATGCAGCATCAGATATTGAAGGCCTACTACTATCATCTAACATGGTAGCTTACCATTTGAAGTAGTTGGGTGTATATCTAGAAGATCAATTCAATTGAATGGGCTAAGTTCGAAGGAGTGATAGAAATAGGAAGAAAAAGTGGAAAAGAGTTTTAGTTATTGCATTTATTTCTTTCATTTTAGAGCTTATAATGGATACGAGCAATTTGAATAAAGTGATTTTCGTGTGCATGACATGAACTCAACAAGGGCATGTTATTAGCCCTCTAATAAATGAAACACTTTATGCAAGATTTGGGGTGAGTGGAAATGGATAAAGTAAATGTGAAATCAAAACTTAAAATTTTTTACCTAAGGAAATGGTAACACGTTACTTGAAGTTTTTAGAATGAAGAGAGGTAAATCGTATCTTAAATAGTAACCCTGAACACATGAGAGATGAGTGTCATCAATGTGAGTATTAGGCTTATTCCTTAAAGAAGGTCTGTCTTGAACTTGGTATACATGTCAAAACGATGTTAGGCGCTCATTTCATGCTCCTTAAGCACAATTATTCCTTGCAAATCCATTTGAGCTTTTTAGGGATTTTTCTTAAAATTAACCCCACCAAGAGTTACCCTATACTAAGGTAATTAGGAGGTTAGGGTCATTAATTAGGAGAAAAGGAGTAGACTAACCTATGATTGCCTTAGTTGTGTCAATTCATGAGCAAACATTGTCGTAGATAATTCAATTTCTCTAGGGTGAAGAAGAGCTTTAGACCATATACACTTTGCTCAAATCTATACACCCATTCAAACTCCCCAAGCCTATGGATTTTTCTTAAACACTCTAAAGCCATATATACTTCCCTCAATCTTATGCTCTTTAAACCCGTAGTTTTAAGGCTTCGAATCCCATTAAGTGAAAACTCAACAATGGAAGGTGACTACCTTGACCAAAAAAGAAAAAAGAAAAAGAAAAAGACAACAAAAAAAGGGAAAAAGAAGAAAAAAGAGAAAAGGTGAAAAAGAGAAAAGATTGAAAATGACCAAGGTAATCACCTTCAAAGATGAGTTAAAGAAGTTTATAGTCAAAACTTGTGAAAGATATTTAAGGGCCAAACACTTTAAATTCCTAAGTCTAAAAGAGAAGCCCTCATTTTATGATACCACCCATTATACCACCCTTGATAAAACTTTTTTGAAATTGTGATAAGCCTATGTTTAGTTTCTCTTAGGTTCTTAGCTTATAGACTAGGGATGGATAGTATATGATTTCTTCAAAATTGGTCAAAGCACATTGATATTCATTTTCTTAAGCCATTGACCAAAAGCCTTACATTGTAGATAAAAGAAAGACCTAATCGATTGACCAGAATGTACCATTTATAAGATGGACTATAATTTTTGGAATTGATATGAAGAGTGAAAACAAGCCTATGAGAATGTAAGGAAGTCCTCTTGGACTAAACATTTTAAGTAATGATACTTTCTTTGTTAGTGGAAAATTAAAGAATAGTTGAGTGTTTTCTCAAGAACATGAATTGTCATTTGCCTCTAATTTTGAAATTAGTGCTTCAAGAGATTGCAGGGGTCATGAATTATGCTCTAAAAAACATGTCTAAAAGAATGAGTGATCAATGGGCAAGGCGTAAGTTGACCCCTTATTTGTGATTTTTAGAGTCTTCGAGATTTTCTTACTTGTTAGCAATACAATTTTCCATCAAAGAGTACTTTTTTGAATTTTTTGCAAAAAAAAAAAAAAAAAAAACCTTTTTAGAAGAGAAATGAAACTTTTTTCAAAGAAATTGTCTAGAGAGATTTCTTAAAAAGAAGGAGCTAAAATTTTCAATGAATCCTCAAACTCAAGTCTTAGATCAATTTGCCTAAAATTATGAAAGTTCTTGAAATTCTTGGATCGCTTGCCCTTTAGTGCACTATCCATTTAGTAAAGTAATCTTGGATCACTTGCTCATTGTAGTGTTGTCTAATCCATTATAGGATTGCCTATTCGTTAGAGTGCTTTACTATCTTTGTTGCATCGCTTACTCATTTAATTGCTATCTAATCATTTTCTAGGGTCACTTAGTCAAAAGAGTGCTATCCTATCCTTAGTTGGATCATTTGCTTTTTAGACCGCCATCTAGTCATTTTTAGGATCGCTTGCTCATAAGAGTGCTATCTTAACCTTTATCGAATCGCTTGCTTAGTGGAGTACTATTCAGTCCTTTCTAGGATTGCTTATTCAAAGGAGCGCTATCCTATTCCTCTCTATATTGGATCGCCTGCTCATTGGAGCACTATCAAGTCCTTTTTAAGATTGCTTGCTTAAAGGAGTGCTATCTTATCTAGTCCATTCTAGGATCACCTACTCATAGAAGCATTATCCTATCCTTTATATTTCTTAAAGTAATCTGGGATCGACTGCTCATTAGAGCATCATCTGGTCCTTTCTAGGGTCGCTTTCTAAAAGGAGCTCCATCCTATTCTTTATTGGATCACTTACTCATAAGAGCATCATCCTATCCTATTCTTTATGGGATCACTTGCTTATTAGAGTGTCATCTAGTTCTTTCTAGGATCGTTTACTTAAAGAAGTGCCATCCTATCCTATTCTTTATTGAATCACCTACTTGTTAGAGTGCCATTAAATCCTTTTTAAGATTGTTTGCTTAAAAAAACGCTATCCTATCCTTAGTTGGGTTGCTTGCTCATTGCAGCATTACCTAGTTCTTTATAGGATCACTTGCTCATAGGGACACTATCTTACTCCTTGTTGGATCACTTGCTTAGGGGAATACTATCTTATTCTTTATTGGATTGCCTACTAGTTAGAACACTATCTTCTCCTTTGTTGAGTCATGTGCTCATAAGGGTATTATCATGTGTTGCCTTTGAAAGATCTATCGTTTTGAGCAACAGATCCTTGAAGAGAGTTATCTTCTTCAGGATACCTACCAATTCAAGTTAGGACTTTTCTTAACTAAGTCTTAAAGTTAAGTTTTTAACCTACTAGTTTAAGTCGGGATTCAAGCAAAAATGGGCTTGTCTTTTGTCTTTGTAGCGAAGTTTTTACAAACTTCCCTATAAAGAGGGGCAACTGTAGACATCTCATTTTTGTCATCATTTATTTTGATTTTAGTCAATTTTTACTTTTGGGACAGGTTTACAAAAAATTTGAAAAAATCATAAAAATGGCAAAACACAAAAAAATTAAAAAATACAAGAAAAAAATTGAAAAAAGTGTTCAAGTCAAGTCAATTAGTCTTTTAGGGTTAGATTAGGCAATGGTTGAAAATATATGTACAATTTAGCAAATTTATAGTCTTTTAAACTTTATTAGAAAAATACTATTTAATTAAAGTCCAATGAAATTTCAACTCACTAATGTGGGCTTGGTCCAATGTTGAATATTTTTACTAGACTAATTAAAATATGACTCGTAATTTATTAAATTTGAAAATGGTGTTAAAAATATTTAGCATGTATATTTTAGACCATTCAAATAAGTCCAAGTCATTTTAAGGATGAGTTGAAATGGAAGGTGATGCGAACCGAAGTTAAGAAAAAATAAGGCTGGTTGTTGGGGTAGGTTTAAGCATATAGAAAGCTTAAAGAATGAGATGAAAGTTACACGAAAGAATAGGAAAAGTAAAATAAACAAACCTACGAATAGCTCCAAGGGATATGATGCACCGATGGAAACTTTGAGAATTGATAGCACAACTTAATATGATGTATAAGATGGTCTGGTGAGGTTATTCGGCACCTAACCTTGCTTAAGGTTTAGGATAAGAGTGAAGTAAGTAAACAAGCTAATAAGTAATGTTCATGAAAAGAGGAAGAATATTCAGTATATTGATGAAGATGAGATCATGTAGCTATATGAATAATGGGGTATTCATACCTGTCAAACTATGGCAATCTACCTAAAAGGGAAAAGACTAAAAGAGTAATGTCCCAAAAGAAGTAATGTATAAGGAATAACAAAGGGTATAAATGAAAATTCAAAGTAATCAATGATTAGTGTTGTAGAATCCTTTCATATAGTTCTAGATATATGGTGATACCTTATTGGAGATGCTTTTAATGGAAATTAATGAATGGTATGGTCAAGATGGAGGCTACCTAACAAGGGTGCATCTGTTCGGGCAGAGGAGTCACTGCAGATGTGTATTGGATATCTCGGCTTCTTAACTCATATATTGTCAAGATTGACATTGGCTTAGTCATGTCTAAGCGAGCGTATGAGAGGTTGGGTTGTCAGCAAAACATACATTTAGTCGGTATACGATTATCAAGAGATGTATAGTTACATTACTTAGCATAAGGAATTGGTTGGTAGGGAAGATTAGTTTGGCTTCGGCAGGATTTGGTTAGAACACAAGAATACGCCTTGTTAGTCCTTCCTAGGCCTTAGGCTCAACTGTGGGTTAAAGGTCTAGTAGGTTGATTCTTATCATCCCCTCCTAGTCGATTTGGATTTGGAATCAAATTCAACTAGTCCTTGTTTAATCCTCCTTTATGGTGATAGGGTTAGAGGTCAGTAATGTTGAAGGCATCAAAGGCTCCATAATCTTTGGGTAGTTCCAGTTTGTAGGCATTGTTGTTGATCATTTAAAGTACTTTGAAGGGACATTTAGCATAGGTGGATAACTTATTCCTTCTTTTGTTTGGAAACCTCTCTTTGCTTAAGTGCAACCATACTCAATCACCAAGTTGAAATTATGCTAACTTCCTTCCTTTACTCCTTTCTCACATTCTTTTAGTAGCTTGATTAATCTACTGGGTAACTTTCTCATAGATCTATTATAAAGACTGCTCAAGCTCTTGTGTCAGGGTCTTCTTATTCGGAAATGGACATTAGGGTATGGTCAAAAGGTAGCTCTAGGTTGAAGCTATAGACAACTTTAAAGGATATCTGCTTGGTGGTGTCACACATAGTTTAGTTGTAAGCGAATTCTACCATTGGTGGTTGATTACCTCTATTTGGCCATCGGTTTGGGGGTGATAGGAAGTGCTGAATAGTAGTTTAGTTCCCATATGATGCCATAGAGTCCTCTAAAAATGGCTTAGAAACTTTCGATGTTTGTTTGAGACTATACTCTTCGACATGCTATGTAGCTAAACAATTTCTTGCAATAAGAGAGAGCGAACAGTTGAAGCATTGTTAGTTTTGGAGTAAGGCATAAAGTATGCCATCTTACTGAATCTATCCACAATGACCATCATAGAATCTTTACCTTAGGCAATTCTTGGTAATCCAAGAATGAAGTCTATGCTTAGCTTACTCCAAGGTCAAGTTGGGACAGGTAAAGGCTTTGCTTTCCCTTATTCATCTTGACATTTGGCCCTCTTGTAGGTAGCACAACCCTCAAAAATTTGGTGCACATCTCATCTCATTTTGGGCCAAAAGAATCGATCACTCAATAACTTATGTTCTTCTCTCTCCAAAATGACTAGAGGGTCCTCTACTAGCCTTCTCTCACTAGTAACTCTCGGATTGAATAGGTTAGCACATATAATTTTCCACCTCGGAACAAATAACCATCCTCCATATGGTACTCATCCATTATTCTTCCATTGACACCTTATTCAAATATAGGACCAAAGTGGGGATCTTTAGGATATTACTCTTTGATGCTAGTATACCCTAGTAGTCTGGTCCGTAGTTTAGTTAGGAGAATATGTCTCCTTGATAGAGAATCAACAACTACATTGCTTTTGTCTTGTTTGCATTTGATTACAAAGTTGAATACCTTTAGGAACTTAACCCATTGTGCTTGCCTCTTTAATAGTTTGGTTTGACTTTTGAGGTGACTCAAGGATTCATGATCTATATAAATGACAAACTCTCTTAGTAATGGATAGTGCTTGTATACTTAGAGTGCTTGGATACGGGTTAGGAGTTCTTTATCATATAATTAATAGTTTAATTGAGGTCTTCTAAGTTTCTTACTATGGTAATCAATTGGTCTATCATAACCCAATAGTTTCGTTGTCGTGGTAGATTACCGTGTACTGCATAAAGATCTACAATCAACCCCTTTGTTGATTGTAAGCCTTTTATACGATACACAAGGCTTCTTCCACTATATATTACCATTAGACCCATAAATAAGTAATATTTAGCAATTTAACTAAAATTTACTTCTTTGATGTAAATTAATTAAGTAAATGTATAGATTTGTTGAATTCCACATCAAAAAAATATTACAAACGAATGTAGTTCATATAGGAATCTGTATTAGAAACTTTTATCTATTAAATGAACTGAAAAATAAAGATAAATGATTATCTATAAAAGTCTATTACAAAAATCTTCTCTCCACTCCCTGAATGCTCTGTCCCATCTCCAAATGAGACTTACCTTAGGCATTCTTCGACCTGGATGAATGAAATGGTTTTCCTGCGTTAAAAGAAATCTATTAGGGTATAAACTTACGCTTAGTGAGATAAATCCCCTCGTCAATACTGCATGACAAAAATTTATTTAATGCACAAACATATGAATGCATGATCAATCAGTATGCCAAATAATATATGCAGTAGCGTAGGAATTGCATGCAACTCAGAATTATACCCCCCTATAGTCGGGGTTGGAGATAATTAACCGATACAAACTAAAATCTAGGTCTTAGCACTTGGGTTTTATATCTATCGCACTATTGTGTTTAAGTCAAAACAAAACCATATATATTTATATAGAATGTATATAATATGCTTTCATTCTGAGTAACAAATTATTTAAAAAATCCCAAGTCTAATGGTGTGGTGGCCTCCGTAATCCACAAATACACACCTCAAGTAGAAGCCACAAGACATGGCCCCTTGCCAATGTTTAGTGTCTCCTGGTGCCTAGTAAGCCTATCATCTTAGGATAGAGACTCAATAAAATGATGACGTAGCTAGTGCCCAATCCTGTAGGAGGCCCTCCTCTTGTGAGCCCCTTCCCATCTTCTACGTAAAGGACAGTTAGTGTCGTGCAATGCAATTATGAGAAATGTACGATTCATTGAATTTCTTAATCGTATAAGTGTTTAATTCGATTTTCATGGTGATTAGACAATTTAATTCCATACAATTGCACATATATGTCACCATAAAAAATTCCCATTATCATCTGATTAACAAGTCATAGTATTCAATCATAAATTCACATACATGTATTTCCCATATCCCACAAGCATTCAAATTTCATATATGAGTTTAAGTGCATCTATTCCTTAATCAAAATCAAATAAGGAGTCATCAAGAATTCACTCACTCAATCATGTGGATTAATCAAAATAATCTAGGGGCAGGTTGTCTCCAAAAGATAGGTCCCCTAGGCATTGCAAATATAATACTATAAGGATTCGAAATTGAATTTGGAAAACTAAGATAAAACCCTTTAAGTTATACTTTTGACTTGGTTTCGTATTTTTTCCAGTTTTACTTAAAAGTTCAATCGTATGTAACTTTCTCATTTTAAATTTGATTTTTATGATCTTATAGTCAATCTTCATCATTTTTTAGTGTACTTTAATGTAGGGAGATTAGATTTTCTAGATGAGGCACACAAATCTACCTATAGGTTAGAACAGTAATGATTCTCATGATTTGGAGTGCTTTTGGGCTTTGTTTGGTTATTGGGCCTTTTGATAACTTAGGAAGTCCTTTGGGCTTAGGTTTAGGATCTCATTCTAGGCTTAAAATACTTCTTAAGGTTAGATTTCTAACCTTGATTTACACTCCTAAGGCTAACAACAACTTCTTGGGCTTTTAAGTGAGCTTAGGTTGTCAAATGGGCTCGTTTTTTATCCAAATCAAGGATAGTCACTTTCTTAGGCTTAGGGTGTATTTTGTGGGCTTCTTGAGAGTCTTAAAACAACTTTTATTGTTGGGGTAAGTTGCTGGTCAGAAATTCAATGAGGGTTCAACTTGGAGTTTGAGGCTTGTTTTGGAAGTTTTTAGGCTTGATTTTGAGTTTTAGGCTTTATATACTTATTATACTTGCCTTAGTTGATTTTTTTACTTTGTTTACTTACCTTTATCATGTTTTTAAGCATCTTTCAACAAGGTTCCAGATCTGGTTGTGGTGAATTCAAGGGGTTCTTGCTTGGCTTTTCAACTTGTTTCCTCATTTTCTCAAGTTTAAGAGTTAGATCATGAACCTAGGCTATTTATATTTAAATCTTGACTTAACTTCTCTTCATGAGATGATTACTTAGCTCATACTTTACATGAAAATAGTAGATCTCATACTTATCATAGCTTCTATATCATAGTTCATGTCTTACAAAGTTAGTTTCCTCATAGAAGCTTCATGTAATGTATTTTCCTTTACCTATCTTTAGATTTGAGCATGTTTAACTTAATAGAAGTAAAACTAGCATCCAAATGACCTACAACTCCTCATGTCGAGCATGTTATCTCTTCATTCAAGTGGTCATTTCATGATTTTCTCAACTTAAAATCTTCCATTCTAAGTGTTAAACAAGTTTCTCTACATAACATCAACTTTACATGTTTATATTTCAACTTTCATGTAAAGGTTTCCTGAGTTTGCTTCTTAGGGTAGTCTTTGATATTTCATCAACTTATGATCATACTAATATCCTCAAGAAAAACATGGTCTCCTAACATGGAATACTAAGCTACTAACATAAAGAAACACTTACTAGTCCATAAAGTAAAAGTATGGTGGTTGTGCACTAAGTTTCCACTTGAGCTTCTTGTTTTACTTTCTCCTTCTTGTAACCTTTTTAAAAACATGAGTTTTGGTCCTTTGAAGAGGCGTTTAGAGAGTGTTCTAGGGATCCTAAAAGTGGCTTTGAATGTTGACAAATGGAAGACATAAAGTAGAGTTTTTGTGCTACGAGAATGGGAAATTGAAAGTGGCGGAAAAGTTGATTTTGTGGGGGTTTTGTGTTTCCTCTTTTGTGTTGATTTTAAAGTGAGAGAAATGAAAGTAAAAATGAAAGTGAAAGTGAGGGATATGAGAGACAGAGTGGCTGGTTGTATGGGGGTGGGGAAGTGTGTTTAAGAAGCTTGATTTATTGTCTTGTAACTTGCACAAATACTAACATTTGACAAGACTAGATGATGTAAGCATTAAGGGATGAATAGTGGAGTGTAAGACAAGTTGATTGATTGGTGAAAGACAAAGCATGACTTCCCTTTTTAGCTTTATAAAAACAGGCCATTTAGGCTTCCTTTTGGGCATGGAGTTGTCTTATCTTCTTTATTAAAGTTGAACACATGAAATCTTGTCCATATATAGTATAAGTTATGATGTGATAAGGAAAGTGTCTTATTATTAGTTTTTGGTAAGTTATCAATAGATAAATGATTCTAACTCTCAATTGATAAGTTATTTAAGGTGATTGGTTGGTTCACTTATTCACATGTATAAGGTTTAAGCATGAAGATAAGGAAATTATCTTATAGGAAATTCTTTTAGTGTTTGCTTCTTAAATTGTTTTATAGATTATGATTCAATTCTTATAAAATTATGAAATTTTCTAGAGTTGAATAAAATTATTCAAATTAAATTATCAATTAGTCGTTTAGGGTTATAAGTCCTTAATTGTTTTAGGGTTTAGGGTTTTGGGTGACTTTACAGTCTGTAGTTTTCATGTTCGTGTTTTCTTGATAATAGACTTTCGAATTGGAAAGTTAAATTCATTTTTAAATGTAAACTTGAATTCTTAGTTTAGTTGATCCTTGGGAATGTTTAGAAAGTACTCTTAATTGATTCATAAGCCCACTAAAAGTAGGGTTTACAAGCCGACCTTCTTGGATTAAGATAGCACCTATACTAATACCTGATGCGTCTCATTCCAGCTTAAATATCTTCTTGAAGTTAGGTAAGGCTAATATAGGTACAGAGGTTAGTCTTGCCTTTACTTCACCAAAGCTTTTCTCTTCTCTTTCTCTCGATTTGAAGTCAATGTTCTTCTTTGTCAACTTAATAAGTGGTGTAACAATGGTACTGAAATTTTTTATGAATCTTTGATAAAAGGATGCCAGTTTATGGAAACTTCTCACCTTGGCACAATTAGTCGGAGTCGGCTACTCAATAGTAGCTCAGATCTTCTCATCGTCAACTCGTAAGCCACCTCCACCAACTATATAACCTAGAAATACTACTTCCTCTTGATAGAAACAACACTTTTTTAGGCTCGAAGTACATCTAATATGGCATAGAGATGCTTACAGTAACTCGGTAGGTTGGCACTGTATACAAGGATGTCATCAAAGTATATCATGACATACTTCCCAATTAGATTTCTTAGCACATGGTTCATTAATCGCATGAAAGTACTTAGAGCATTTGATAGGCCAAAAAGCATAACCTTTCACTCATAAAGTCTATGCCCAGTTTTGAGGGCAGTTTTCCATTCATCTCCTGGCTACATTTGGATTTGATGGTAGCTAGACTTCAAATCAATTTTACTAAAAACTCTAGCTCCATTTAGTTCATGTAATAAGTCCTCTAGTCTAAGAATAGGGTACTAGTACATGATCGTGATCTTGTCCATAGCTTTGCTATCGATGCACATTTACTAGGTACCATCCTTCTTAGGCCCAAGGAGTCCTGGCACAGCATAGGGATTAAGAGATTCCTTCACATATCCTTTTTCCAATAGCTTATTAACTTGTCTTTGAAGTTGAGTAGCTTGTTTGGGGTTCATTCGATAAGCTAGTTTGTTTGGCAAGGTAGTGCAGGATATCAAGTTAATGTAGTGTTCAATGCTACTAAAAGGGGGTAATCCTTCGAGCAATTGTTGAGGAAATAGGTTGGTAAATTCATCCAATAGCTCCCTCATCTCTTACGGTAGCTCAATTTGCTCCTTTAACTCTAACATCCTCCTTACCAACATAAAATTTGACATGTTGGCCTTGATAGCTTCTTGGAGCTCAGCTTAGCTCAAAATCAAGATCTTCTTATATGCTCAAGCAAGCTTAGCTTGTGGTTTGCTAACTTGACTTGGCATCATAAGGTTTAGGGTGATCTTCCTCCCATCTTTCTTGAACACGTAAGTGTTCTTGAATATGCCATGTACAACTCTTCGGTCAAAAAGCCAAGATTGACCTAGCAAAAGATGAGATGCATACATGGGCATTATGTCACAAAGAATATCATCAGAATAATTTCCAATAGAGATTGGTAGTAAAACTTAGTGATATGTAGTGTTAACTTCCTACTATCTAATATGAGCACACAAACCTGATGATTAACCTTGTATATAATATGGAACAAATTCTCTCTTTGCTCCTCCTCGACAGAGGGTTCTATATTCATCATGCATCAGATAACTAATGTTAACTTATCTAAGTCCTTAGCAGACAAATCTTCTTCAACTAATTCATCCTTCTAAGGAGCTTCCTTCTCGGGAATAGCTTCTTCTTTGGGTTCCTCATTAATACTATCTACTTTGATCTTTGGGACATCTCCCTTGATGGTTAAGGTCTTTTGATTTGAACACTAAGTAGCCATGTGTCCAAACCTATGACATTTGAAGCACTTGATCCCCTTCTCATATGTTTGTGTTGGCATGTCACCATTAGGTTGGCCTTTCTATTCATCTCTAGCATCTACTATTTTTGTTGGCTAGGTATTTAATTGAGCTCAGTAACTTCCCTGAACAGGTCGGCTCATTGGGGGTCGAGTCAGCATTTTGCTTCTCTTCTTTCTCTCCACCATTGGGCTGTTTGTATAGCTTCATCTAATGTAGTGAACTATTGAAGCTCTACAACATCTTGGACCTTGCCTCTCAATCCAATGAGAAATCTGGATATTGTTTAAGTCAGTGGTTCGTCCACTTCATAGTGAATCATGAGTATCTGGAATTCTTGAACATATTCATCAACAGCTCGGCATCCTTGCTTTAGCTCTTGAAGCCTAGCAAAAGTGTCTTGCAAATAAGTATCTGACATGAATCCGTTTTTGAGTATCCTCTTCATCTTAAGCTAAGTATTTACATTTCTATATCCTTCTCACCTTTTCATGATTTGAAAGTTCTTCCACCATACGACGACATATCTCGAGAACTCAATAGCAACAATCTTTACCTTCTCTCATTCTTCATATTGGTAATAATCAAAGATATACCCAACTTTTCCTCCCAATCTAGATAATCATCTATACTTCCAAAACCATTGAGGCTCAGAATCTGAAGCTTCACATGGTCGACAACTTAGGGTGCTTTAGCATACTCTTCTTCTTCTTCATGCTCTTCTTCTCCATCATCATCCACATCACCTAGATCCATCCTTCGTCTTACTTATCCTCTCACTCCTCTACCTCGAACTTATTGAGTTGAGTTTTGTCCTCTAGCAAGTCAAGCAGTTTATGGGATGTTCTGTACAGCCTCAGTAGGTCGATAGTCCATCGTATGAATAGCTCTAGTTAAATTAGTTAGGAGGTTGGCCACTTCATGAAGTCTTTTGTTTGTAATCTTAGGGGTGCTTTGTGATTGTCGGCTATGGTGGACAATACCACTATTGTAATCCCCAATACCAGCATTAACACTTAGGTTTGTTATTATTATTATTTTTTTTGAAAAATTTAGTTTCAAACTTCAAATCTAAGATAGAATTGACATTACCTCTAAACTAAACAACATACACAGTCTCCAAACAAATTCCTAATTAACCTATAAACATAGTAACTATACTGATGAACAATAAATTCAACCAAAACTTGCTCTATTTTTGGATGTTCAAAATAGAGTAGAACAGAGTATACATGAAAACAAACCACTACATTCTTTTACTTACTTGAACACTTCAGTGGATCTTTACACAACTTCGACACTCTACTACAACAAACACTACTTTACAAAGATCCAAGTATAACTTACCCAAATGAAACCTTCGCTCTGATACTAAGATGATGCAAAATGAAGTCGATAATAGAGAAGGTCAGTCGCTAGGATGGGTCCAAGCTTGTAGAAAGCTTGAAGAATGAGATGGAAGTTATGTAAAAGAACAGGAAAAGTAAAATAAGCAAACCTATGAACAGCTCTAAAGGATATGATGCACCAATGGAACTTTTGAGGACTCACAGTACAACTTGAAATGATGTACAAGATGGTTCGGTGAGATTCCTTACCACTTAGCATTGCTTAAGGGTTAGGATAAGAGTGAAGTAAGCAAACAAGCTAAGAAGCAATGTCTATAGAAAGAGGAAGAATTTTCATTCTATTGATGAAGATGAGATCATGCTGCTATATATACAATGGGGTATTTATACTTGAAAAATTAAGGCAACCTACCTAAAATAGAAAAGACTAAAAGGGTAATGTCTTAAAAAAAGTAATGTATAAGGAATAATAAAGGGTATAAATGAAAATTCAAATTAATTGATGATTAATGTAGTAGAATCCTTTCATGTGGGTCAAATAGGTAGAGACAACTTGTTGCGAACCATGACCAAGAACAAATAAGGCTGGTCAGTAGATGGGTCTAAGCTTGTAGAAAGCTTGAAAAAGGATTAATGGGGAAAGTGTAAAAAGGGTAAAATGAAGAATGAAATAGTAAGTAAAACCTACGAATAGCTCCAAAGGATATGATGCACCAATGGAACTTCTAAGGACTCATGGCACAATTCGATATGATGCACGAATCAATTCGGTGAGGTTACTTGCCACCTAACTTTGCTCAAGGGAAAGGATAAGAGTGATGCCAAGAGTAAGCAAATAGTGTTTATGCAAGGAAGAAAAAGCACTCAAAAAGTGTATAATGATCTGATCTCCTTTATAGCTACAAGTATAAGGGTATTTATACCCATAAGTTAGGGAAACTTGCCTAAAAAGGAAAAGACAAAAAGGACATTTCTTAAGGAAGTAATGTACAAGATACAAAAGGAAAAAAAAAATGAATATATAAGAAAAACAATAATTGGTGTAACGGATTTTGTACATAATACTGTATACGTGGTGGAGCTACATGAATAAGGTCATTAGAAGATGTGAACAAAAAGTACAAACAAATGGCTTATCCAAGCAGGGATGGCTTAGTTAGTCCAGAGTTTCTCTCTCAACTTATCGGTAAGGAAGATGCTAAGTAATATGTTAGCTCGGTGCTAGTGAGTAATCATCCATTCTGCATACTACAGAAAAATGGACAATCATACAGCTTGGCATGAAGTGTGACTTGGAAAGGAAGTATTTAGCCTTGGTAAGGGTTGGTTGGAACAGAAGGATTTGTCGTAACAACCCTTTTAGTCCTCAAGCTTGATTGCAGGTTAGAGGTCTAGTAACTTGATTCCCATTATCCCCTCCAGGTTGTTTTGGATTTGGGATCAAATTCGAATGATGTTTGCTTAGTTCTCTATTAAGGTGATACGGACTAAGGTTGGCAATGTTGATGGTGTCAGAAACCCTATAGTCCTTAGGCAATTCCAACCTATAAGCATTATCGTTAATCTTTTAGAGGATTCTGAAAGGTCCTTTCATTCTTATAGATAATTTGTTCCTCCTCTTGTTTGGAAACTGCTCCTTACTGAAGTGCAACCACACTAAGTCTCCTAGTTGAAATCATTTAGCTATTTTACCCTTGGTCTTTTCTCTCATTTTTTTAGCAGCTTGGTCAATATGTTGAGTGACCTTATTATAGATGTGTAAAAGGGATTGTGCTCTAGCAGTTGTATCAGGGTCCTCTTGCGTGAGTATTGGTATAAGGGCGTGGTCAAGGGGCAACTTGGGATTGAACCCATAGATTATCTTGAAGGAACTTTGCTTAGTGGTGTCATATACTGTTTGGTTATAGGCAAACTCGACCACTAGTAGCCAGACGTCCCAATTAGCCAAGTTCTTGCCTATTGCAGCTCAGAGTAGTAATCCCAAAGTACGATTAACCACTTTTATTTAGCCATTAGAATGGGGGTGACATGAGATATTGAAGAGTAATTTGGTTCCTAGCTGATGCCATAAGGTTACTAGAAATGGCTTAAGAATTTCGGGTCTCTATTGGAGACCACACTTCTTGGCACACTGTATATCTACATAATCTCCTGCAAGAAAAGAGAAGCTATAGCCGAGCTACCGTTAGTCTTGGTGCAAGGCATGAAGTATGCCATCTTACTGGATTGATCCACAACAACCATTACAGAATCTTTGCTTCAGGTAGTTCGTAGCAGTTCAAGAACAAAGCCCTTACTCAATTTAGTCTATAGCCTCGTCGAAATAGGTAAGGGCATTGCTTTCCCTTGCTTGGCTTGCCACTTGGCCTTTTTGCACACGGCACAGCTTTCGACAACTTAGTGCATATCTTTCCTTATTCTTGACCAAAAGAATAAGCCATTTATCAGTTCACAGGTCCTCCTTTCCCTAAAATGTTTAGAGAGACCTCTATTGTGGGCTTTCTTGACTAGTATCTCCCTTAGTAAACAAGTTAGCATGCATAATTTTTCACCTCGAAACAAGTACCCATCCTCTACATGATACTCGTCTACTATCCTCCTATCGACGCATCATGAAATTATGGGTCTAAAGTGCGGATCCTCGGAGTATCGTTCTTTGATACTTGCAAACCTAAATAGTTTGGTCTGCAGTTCTAATAAAAGCACATGTCTCCTCAAAAGAGCATTGGCAACTACGTTGCTCTTTTCCTACTTCTACTTAATTACAAAACTAAATCCCTAAAAGAATTCAACCCATCTTGCCTAGCTTTGACAACTTGGTTTGACTTCGGAGTTACCATAGTGATTCATGGTCAGTATACATAACAAATTCTCTCGGTAGTAAATAATATTGTCATACTTGCATTGCTCAGATCAGTGCCAAAAGTTCCATTTCATACATGGAGTAGTTTAGTTACGGTCCTTGAAGCTTCTCGCTATGGAAGGCAATTAGCCAGCCTTCTTACATTAGGATAGCACCCATTTTAATGCTCGATACATTGCATTCTAGCTCAAAAATTTTGTCAAAGTTAGGTAGTACTAATACTAGGGTGGAGGTTAACCTTTCTTTTATCTCAGCAAAACTTCTCTCCTCCCTTTCTCCCTATTGGAAGTCGGTGTTCTTCTTTATGAACTTGGTAAGTGGTGTGACAAGGGTGTTAAAATTCCTAATAAACCTTCTGTAAAATGAAGCCAGTCTGTGGAAACTTCTCATGTTGGCATAAGTAGTGGGAGTGGCCACTTGACAACTGCTCAAATCTTCTCATCATCAATTTGCAAGCCTCCTCCACTGACTACATAGCCCAAGAATCCACTTCTTCATAGCAAATGCAACATTTCTTTAAATTATTGAATAATCTCTTGGCATGGAGGATATCCAGAACTGCTCTAAGATGTTCGTACTAAGTCGATATGTCGGCACTATAGATAAGGATGTCGTCAAAGTACACCACGACATACTTCCCAATGAGATGTCTTAACACATGGTTCATAAGTCTCATGAAAGTGTTCGAGGCATTTGACAAGCCGAAGGGCATGACTATCCATTCATAAAGTTCATGTAGAGTCTTGAATGCAGTCTTCAACTCGTCTCCTAGCCTTATGCAGATTTGATGGTAGCCAAACTTAAGATAAATCTTACTAAAAATCTTGGCTCCACTGAGTTCATCCAACATCTAGCCTTAGGATTGGATACTTGTATTTAATTGTGATGTTGTTCATAACTCGGCTATCTACACCATTCGTAAGGTGCCATCCTTCTTCAGGACTAGAAGTGTAGGTACAACATGAAGGTTGAGACTCACTCTTACATAGCCTTTCTCTAGCAACTCATTGACTTAATGTTAGAGTTTAGAAGCTTGCTCGGGATTCATCTAACAAGCTAGCTTATTCGGTAATGCAGTGTCGATACTAGGTTAATGCAATGCTCTATACCTTGAGTTGGGGGTAACCCCTTAGGTAACTGTTCTAGGAACAGGTCAGCATATTCATCTAACAACTCTTTGACCTCCTAGGGTAACTCACCCCATTCTTTCTTTTCTAGTACTCACTTGACTAACATGAGGGTCAGCTCATTAGCATTGATGGCCTCTCGTAGCTTGGCTTTACTCATCACCAGAGTCTTCTTTGATCCGCGAATAAGTTTTTTGATGCGAACCGTGACTAAGTTTATAGAAAGCTTGAAAACGAATTAATGGGTAAAGAGCGAAAAGGGAAAAATTGAGGAATTAAACAATAAGCAAAACCTACGAATAGCTCTAAAGGATAGATGCACCAATGGAACTTCCAAGGATTCATGGCACAATTTGATATGACTTACAAATTGGTCCGATGAGGTTACTCGCCACCTAACCTTGCTTAAGTGAATGGATAAAAGTGATGCTGAGAGTAAACAAGCAATGTTTAAGCAAGGAAGAAAAGTACTCAAAAGTGTATTAAGAATGATTTGATATCATTACCGTTACAAGTACAAGGGTATTTATACCCATAAGTTAAGGTAGCTTGCCTAAAAAGGAAAATACAAAAAAGGCATTTCTTAAGGAAATAATGTACAAGATACAAAAGAGTAAAAATGAATATATAAGAAAAACAACTATTGGTGCAATGGTTTCCACACATGATACTACATATGTGGTGACGCTATATTGGTGAGGTCGTTAGAAGATGTAAACAAAAAGTATGGACAGATGGGCTTATATGAGCAAGGATGGCATAGTCAGTCCAGATTCTCTCTCTCGACTTCTCGGCAAGGAAGATGCCTAGTAATTGGTTGGCTCGGTCCTAGAGAGTAATCATCAACTTGACATATTATAGAAAAATGGGTAGTCATACGGTACGGCATGAAGGGTGACTCGATAAGGAAGTACTTGGTGTCAGGACCCTAAAGGGAGCTTAGCAGGATTGCTTAAAATTTCCATAACATATGTGCACCCATGAAATGAAAACCACTTTGCAAGTCAGAGATTGCAAGACTCTAAATAATAAATCACTAAGATTATTGATTTTCAACTAAGTAATTTATTATAACATAACATAATATATAATTATAAATAACTATAAATGTCTGATATTCTACAGTTCCTCAGAACCCCAGAGAATCAGTATCCCTTATCAAATAATAGGACAGGATATACCAACATTATAAAACTGCAAGAAAAATTAAATTATATTAAATTCTAATGTGTGAATATTTTCTACAAAAAATGTTTATGTATCATTTATAAAGATCTCAACTAACTCTAACACTAATGTACATATCTTCATCTTGTACTCAACACTCGAGACTTATCCTAATCCCATCGTAAGTAAACCTGCAAGAGAAAGACTATTGAGGAATAAGCTATAAGAGCTTAGTGAGCTATCCCTCTTACCATACTGGCAAACAAGTTATCAAACAAATTGTTATAACCATATGAATGTATGCACACGCAATATGCCAAACAATATATACAGTTGACAGGTACTGCATATAATATTGGATTTTAATGCCTTCTGAGATAGGGGTTAAAGATTCATTGGCACTAATCACAACTGGGTTCTAGCACCTGGGTTTTTACCCATAACTTTGAATATCATATTTTGTAAAATATATTTCCATTTCTAAGTCGTCTAATAGTACACAAAATCTCAAGCCTAGTGATGAGGTGGCCCTTATAGTCCACACTCACACTCTATAGCGGAGATCTCTAGACTCGACCCTCAGCTATATGGTTGGTGTCTCCATTGCTTAGTAAGCCCGTAGGTTTGGGTAAGGTCATGTTGTACAGTGCACCATACAGAAACACTTTAATATATATAAATAACCCCTGCAAGGCCTCTCTTTATCTCTACATGAAGTGACAGCCAGAATAAGTAATGCAATGCATGGATAATGCATGATCCTTTTAATTTAAGATAAGCCAAATATAATTAGGTCAAATTATGAGGCGATCAATCAATATCAGCAAACCATCCAAATCATATAAAATCAATCATACAATTAAATAATCAATCATCATATTTAACAATATTTCTCATAGTAATCAATCAATATCAAGCACACGCATATCCCGAAACCCCATGCATCAAGTTATTAATATTCAATTTAAGTGCACTAACTATAAGCACAAATATTTATAGAGTCATTGAGAGTACTCACTTGACTATGATGACTTGCTCTAGTCGTAATAACCAATCAGAAGATCTTCGCCCTCATCGGGATCGCCTGATCATTGCGAGATAACAGGGATAATAAGTAGTTGACTCAACTAATAGTTCTAGATATCTATCTACCTAATTTTACTTAGATTATTATCAGCCTTTATTCGATTAAACCTAATTGCTAATCGTACGTAACTTTTTTGTTCTATTTTCAATATTTACGAATTTATAGTCATTTTTCATCGTTTTCGGATGCACGTTCACACGGTGATGTCTGTTTTGGACGTTAAGACTCGTGTTTTATGATGTAGACTAAATTTATTGAAATTCTAACTACTAAAGCTTAATTATTCCTATTGGCTAGTTTTATGTTTCATTTTAGTAGTTAATGATTTAATTTGCCATTTATTCTTATACTTAGGGAATTTTACATTGGTATTACTAATTTATGTCCTTGATTAAGTTTGATTCAATTTAGGAAGTGTATTAGGGTTTAAAGTTTTAGATCCTAAGTATATTTACATACTTATGTTCTTATTTTATAAGCTTATGCTTATATCATTGCTTATGTCATCAATTGCTTGTGTCATCGCTTATATCATCATTTGCTTATGTCATGGCTTATGCCATCTTTTAATTGCATCATTGCTTACATCATCATTTAATTACATATGCCTTACCTCATACTTATGGCATACTTAAGTGTTTTATACACACTTTACATAAACTAACTATATACTTATACCTTTACTTTGCTTATATGTATATTAGTATACTTATACTTATATCGTATTTATAATTGTACATATACCCATATATACATACGGTCACATACGTATTTTTATACAAATTTCGTATGCCAAAATTTCTTCTTAAGAAAGCTTCTCTAATTTCATTCTTTTTGTTTTTTAAGGGTGTATTTAGCATGGTATAGGTATGTATAGTTAGTCTATGTCTTAGTTTAGGTTATGTACATAATGAATACTTATGTACTGAGGTCTCTATACTTATATTTCTCTAGTATACCCTTATGTACATATACTTAAAGACATATACACATGCATCTCCTTCTACTTCACCATGATTTATACTCTCCTACACCTAAAGATTGAAACTTTAAGCCTTAATCAACATATATGTACACAACACATAACTACTTAACCTAACCTAACTTTTCATCTAACTAGTAAAGAATATGAAGCAAGACATAGTAACATAAGAACATACCTCAATTTGCTCTTGAATATGGATGCAAAGTTGACAAGTAAAGAAGAGTGAAAGGGAAAGGGAAGATACTATTGGGAAAGGAGAAGAAGAAAGGGACTTTGTTTTATGTTCTTTTGTTTTTGAAAAGGAAAACAAGTAGGGTCTAGGAAAGGAAAAGAAGTGGATGGCAAAAGAGGAAAAAGGAAGGGAAAAGCCAAAAGAAAAGAAAAGAAATCATGAGAAGGAAGAGATATTTTCTTAAGTGAAAGTGACATTTTGTTGACTTTTCCACATGTTGACTTAGTCAACTTTTTGACCTTGGTCAACATGTGTTGACTTGGTCAACTTTCCAAAAGCATATGCCATTTAGTATACATAATGTAGTAATTAAGGAAACTTAAGAGAAAAATTAAGGAAATGAGACATTTGGTGAATTGATTAGTAAAAATAGATGATGAGATCTTACTTTAGGTATTTGTATCCTATATACATCATTTTGGTAGGCTATTTAGTATAACTAGTATGAAAAGTATCAATTAGAGTATTAAAGTTTATTACATGTAACCTAAGTATTAACTAAACGCCTAACTCTATGTAATACTATCCTAATTATATACTTAGAAGATGAATGTGATCTATGATGTAATATCTTAGTTTCTAATTGATTACTCTAGTATTGTATGTATTTATAAGTGATTGAAAGTTATCTTTAATATTTTACAAATGATTTGGTATAATACTAAGGTTATATTATCAATTAGGGTTTTAGGGTAAATTATAGTGAGTTAGTGCTTTTATATCCTTAAAGTTATAGTTTTAGGGTTTTACCACTTTTGAGCGCAATCTCTAGTGTTTAAATACATTTAGGGTATAAAAATTTCCTACGCGATTAAATCTTTAATTGTTATATTAGGGTTTTCATCTTAACTAGCCTTATCAACTCTTACAGTCTTCAAACACACTAGGGTCTACTTTGGGTATTAGGTCGAAAATTTTAGGGGTTTACACTTAGCCTTGGCAAGGGTTGGTTGAATAGAACGATTTGTCGTACCAGCCTCTCTAGTCCTTAAGTTCGGCTACGGGTTAAAAGTCTGGTAGCTTGATTCCCATCATTACGTTCGGGTTGTTTTGGATTTGGGATCAAACCTAAATGGTGTTTGCTTAGTTCCCCATCAGGGTGATATGGACTGAAGTCAGCACTGTTGAAGGCATTAGAAACCCCATAGTCTTCGGACAATTCCAACCTGTAAGCATTATCATTGATCTTCTAGAGGATTCTGAAAGGTCCTTTCGTTCTTACAGATAATTTGTTCCTCCTCTTGTTTGGGAACCACTACTTACTAAGGTGAAACCACACTAAGTCTCCCAGCTGAAATTGCAAAGTTGTTCTACCCTTGGTCTTTTCTTGCATTCTTCTAGTAGCTTGGTCGATATGCTAAGTGACCTTATCATAGATGTGTTGAAGGGATTGTGCTCTGGCCGTTGCATCAAGGTCCACTTATGTGGGTATTGGTATAGGGTCATAGTCGAGGGGCAACTCGAGATTGAACCCATAGATGATCTTGAAGGGAGTCTGCTTAGTGGTGTTCCCTTGCACTTATGTTTCCCTTTGTTGAACCGAGTCAAGTTACTCTTATTTAGGTTTTTTGTGAGAGAGCTAGTGGTGAGTAACCTTAGGTTTCTAGCTTACACATCAAATCAAGCTAATCTTAAATTCGTATGAGGTGATGGTGTGTTATATCAATTCGTTTGTGCACGAATTAAGCTCAATCTTTGACTCTCATTTATATTTCAAACCCTCTCACAGTTTAGACCCATTCCATTTGAATTCATATGATACCATTGGTCATGTGTCCACCTACACCGATGCCATTTCATCGTAGTATTAGACCATTGGCAACATTCATAGTTAAAGTTTCTGTTACCCTTTTTGTGTTCTTATATGTACGTATTGTAATAGAGTGTGTGCTTGTAATGGTTTATGAGGTTATAAGTTGTTATCGAATGAGTAGTGAAGTAGTGTGGTGTTTGTTTTTACTCTATTATCCCTTGTTCTCAACATAAAAAATAGAGCAAAAGGATTTTATTGTATTATATCTATAGCTGTAGCTATTGGAGTGGTAAGTTGTATAGTTGCAGTTATAGAAGTAGTTATAATGGTAGCTCCTAATGTAGTAGTGTTAGTATATTATATAGTCTTGTAGCTTGTTCATCTAAGAAGGTAGGATTTGTAAGTGGAAATGTCAAACTTGAGTGTTAGAGGAACTATTAGAGACCATGGAGTGGTGATCATGGTTGAGGGAAAAATGGGAAGCATCGCCTTAAGGTCCGTTGAAAATAAGCTTGACATGTTCATTAACTTAGTAGAAAGCTTAGTCATTGCTATGAGGAATAATAAGCAGGCCCTTAGAGATGAGTTGAACAATAGCCAAACTACTGAAATATGTAACCAAAGTTATGGTTACATTAGCTAACCTAATTACCTAACTCACCCTAACCGAGCAAAAGGAGTAGAAAGATAGGTTAGGCTATGAGTTACTAAGGATGAGATTGAAGAAGTAGAAGAAGAGGGAGAGGAGTATTATGAGTTGGAAGATCAAAACAATCAAGCTCCTAGAGTGGAAGGCTTGAAACTACAAATTCTGAACTTCTTAGGAAATGGTGATACTGAGGACTACCTAGATTAGGTCGATGAGATTGAGAAGCAGTTTGAGTGCCATGAACTCCTTGAAAATGCTAAGGTGAGACTAGCCATGCTTGAGTTCATTGGATATGCTACCCTTTGGTGGAAGAATTTATAGGCTAGCTATCAACAAGAAGTAGAGTGAAACATCAAGGACTAGGAAGAAATAAAGAGAGAAATGAGGAGAAGGTTTGTGCAAAGTTACTATCTGCAAGATCCATTTAAGAAATTATAGGAACTAAGGTAAAGAGAATCAAGTTTGGATGCTTAGGTACCTAAATATTCTTGTCTGTTTTATAAATTTACCGCTACAAACTGTGTATCTTTCCTTTTCTAGTAGGAATCCTTTTCGTAATTTATGTATACCTAGGACTTGCCCAAATTAGGCTATATAAATACTTATAATATGTAATAGTTGCATCATGAAAAACATTGAATTTTTAAACACTCCCCCTTTACTTCCTTCTTGAGCTTGTGTTTTTGTCACATCCCAGCATAGCACGAGATACACCATCATACAGGAATACTTGTCAAAAACTTAAATCAACCTATTTATTCATCAAAAGACAACATTGTTTACATAATAAAGGGGTTTTTACATTAGAGTTTAGCTGGATTCTCTATTACAATTTATGTATACAACATAATATTTATATCAAAACATGAACTAGCTTTTTCCTTTATCATCTTCACAGTAATAGGATCTCTAACCTAGTATAAGCTCCATACAAAAGTTGCTGACTCTGACTCTTGATCTCAGTATATATATCCCCCCTTAGCGTTTGTCCCTTCATGATACTATTAACCTGAGGATAAAACATTTTATCCCCTTAGCTACTGAAGCTAAATGAGAGCAGCTAACATGCAATGCAACATAGACAATATAATAGATAGTATTACACATCATAACTAAAACATTTCAATCATAACTCGTATGTTCAACTTCACATAAGCATTTGCCCAATCGGTCATTTACTACTAATAGTGCAACATGCTATGCTTATGCACGTGGTATGCATCTGTACTGATATCCTATGCCATCTAAACTTCTTTCGATTAGTTGACATAATTAGGCATTTAGATACAATGTTCGGGAACCTAGAGCAACAAGGAGCTACCTAAGAGAAGGACCCCCACCAAATTGGACTACACATTATAGTCTACCGTTTTCAAAAAGGGTAATAAGGAGTTGCCTGAGAGTAAGACCCCTAACTTTACAAAATTAGACTATACACTGTAGTTCACCATATTAAAGTGGCAACATTGCCAAATTAGACCGTACACTGTAGTTTACCAAATTTGACTATCAAAATAGTCATAATGTTTAAGCAATGCAATCTATATACTTCCAAAAACTCAGTTCATAAAACCATGCTTTTTGCATAGTCACTTGGAAGCCTCATTCTGAAAGTTCTAACCTGTAGGTCCCTTTTTGTGCTGTGCTGTGCCATGATATGCATTAGTAACTCAAGAATATCAATTAGCACAATCAATCTTCCAATTTTATTCAACCTAGTGATCCGATTCTAGTTTTCAAACTCTCTTTAGTGGAGTTCTAGTATCTTACTTAAGGTTTACTTAGGTGAACACTTAGAAGATTGAGTTAGCAATCACTTAACTTCCCTAGTTAGCATAATCATTTGTAAGCACAAATTACCACCTAACATAGTAGCATAACAGTTTAACTAAGACATAGTTACTATCATTCAAAATTACTACAACATCATCTACTATAGGAGCATATCAATTCACCTAAAATATACCCATATTCAATTAACATAGCATAAAATATTACGTAGTGTTATGAGTAGCAATATATCTACTCCAAGTATGTGTTATATCTACTTACGTGGACTCAATAATAGCATAGAATCCTAAACTCCGCCATGTGGTCCTTCCTTACTTATTAAACCTATGAAAATATAACACAGTCTTCAAATCAAGTATAGGTTGAACCCAAACTGTTTTAAGTTTTCATTTCTGCATTTTTAAACTTTGTTTGACCATATCTTACTTATTTATTATTTGATTTTAGTAAACTTTATATCGTCATAATTGTTATTTCAAGAGCTATTAATATATATTAAGCATCAAGACTAATCAATATTGCTAAATATCCAAAAATACCCTTTTGTATTACGATTTGATCGTACGCTACCTTAACTCTATAATTGACCCGAGTAAGCTTTAGTATTGAACTTAAAACCCTAAAAATTATACTTTCCAAACTTGTCTAGCAATACTTATTATATCCTAAAGCATTCATTTGAGACAGATTTAAAAACATTCTAATAGTACTAGTTACTATATTACATATTAAGCTAATATATAAGTTTATATCAGGAAAATACATAATAAATAGTATATGAGCCTGATTAATTTCATAAAAAATCCTACAGACTCATAAAAATATTTAGTTTAGTTATTGATCATCAATTACACTAAATTGGCTATTATCTATTTTCACGAAAATAGCAGTTTTAGCTTGAAATTATGGAAAATTAAGGAAAATAAATAAATTTTTAAGTGAGATCAAAATTAATATTTCAAATATCATTATAAACATCTAGAAGTCACAACATGGATGGCTCATTCACTAATTTTATCAAAAACTAATTATTTCAATAATTTGGTAAAATTAGCAGTTTTATTCAAAATAATTATAAAAAATAGTAAACACGGAGATTTTCTAAATTTCTTGTTACTAAAATTTAGTACATTATATAAGTGTATTATACAAAAATTTTCAAGCCGAAGTAACATTATTTAATATTTTGAAAAATTTATTTAAAATTCGTCTAAATAGGGTATGTTCTTAAGAAAGTAGCATAAATAAATGTTATTTTAAGAAAATAAATTTATCACATGAAAGTTTGTGTAAAAAAACTTAGGGAAACCAAATTTCATAATTTTCTAAGCTAATTTGATATTTTTAGTGAGTTAATAAAAATTGGCCAATAAAATTTGACTCATCGGCATACGGTACTTCGACCACCCTTTGGGTACCACCCTATGTTGGCCCACTTTCTCTCTCCGCCACAACTTTTAGTCCCAAGTGGCTCCTTGTCAGGTTGCTTGTAGCCTTAGGAATCGTAATTCACCATATTTTCCCACTATTTTCTTTTATTTTTTCTGAATTTTTTTCAAATTTTCTAAAATTATATTCTTGTTTTTTTAGGTTCCTAAAATATTGTAAATGATGTTTGGAGCCCTATTTATAGGTTTTAGGATTTTTGCAAATAAAAAACTAAAATTACACATATCAATTTTACATTTTCCTAGGTGCCATGTATCATTCTCTCAACCAAGTGTTAACTCATTATTTGCAATTAATCCTAGCTTGGCACATCATTTGGTGACTCATCCATCCAAATTTTTTTAATTTTCCATTATTTTACCTAATTTTGATAATTTATTATTATTATATGTATATATTTAATACATATAATGTATATCACATGTAATACATGTATATTATGTATAATTCAAATTGATTTATTATTTTTGAAATTTAATTAACTTATCTATAATATCTTACTAAATCTAAAAGCTCAAATTTTATGGTTATTGGCTTTATTGATAAATTAACGTTTTTCTTTAATTAATATTTTTATATAACTTATTTTGAGAAATTAACTTTACTTAAATTACTTCATCTAAATTTTTTAACTTTACTGTAAAGTTTGAAATAAAACTGATAACTAAGTTTGGCATCCTAAATTTAAGGGTTTTGATCCTAGGGTTATTGAACTAGCTCATAATCTTAGGGTATTACAGTTTTCTTAGCCAAGAATCAAGACCTTGGAGAAGAGCTCTTATTTAGACCAATGAGTGTAGATTAGTGGCAAGTAATCTTGGATTATACTTGTGTGTTATATCAAGTATAGTTTGAGTTCATGTGAGATGATAGTGTGTTATATCCACTGTTGGTACACGAAAGCCTCTACTCAACCTCCAATTCCCATTTAGCTCTTTGGACCGTCTTAAGGTTTGGACTCACCTTGGTTTGTATTATAATGGTAACTGTATGTTAACCCTTCCTAGCAATCCATATCATCTTGGTTTCTAAGTGCTTGGCTACATTCTAGTAAGCTTTTGATTAGTTGTGATTGTGAGTAATTCCCTATAGTGTACTGTGTGTGAAGATAGTAAGTTGAGAATAGCATTGTGATGAAGGAGCTATGTGAGGTTATAGCAAGTGTTGCAATAGTGTACTAAGTTAAGGAAGCTCATTGCTATGTTTTCCCTTGTTTTAAGTTCCTAAAACAAAGTATGTGTGAGACTAGTTGGTTTTGTTGTTGCATAGAATGACATTACTTTCATTATAGTAATTGTTGGTGTATTAGTACTATTCATTATTGTTCAAAGGAGGAATTTCAAAGTGTGTTTCAATTGTTAATATATTGTAGTAAACAATAATGTCCAATTCTGGTACTCATGGAACCTTAGGTAACGAAGAGAATGGTGCATACGATGGCTAAGGACAATAAGGGAGTTTCATACCCCCTTTTATAGATAGGTGACTGGATTGGCTTACCAACCTAGTGGCTAGCTTGGTGATTGCTATAAACAAGGATAAGTAGCGAGCTAGAAATGACCTGTATTGAGGCCAAGCCAATGAGCTACTTGAGAGATGCAATGGCAGACATGACTAAGCTAATTTTTTAGTTCGACAGCCATGAGTTGGATGAGTGGACAGAGTTGCTCGACATCGACTCTTTTTGGAAGAAATTAAAGAGGAGGATGGGGAGATAGGTGATGAAGAAGAAGAATATTATGAACCTGAGGAAAGGAATATCTAAGCTCCTAGAGTGGAAGGATTGAGGATGTAGATCCCTTGTTTTTTTGGAAGTAGGGATGTCAAGGATTACTAAGATTGGGTAAATAAGATTGAAAAGTAGTTTGTATGTTATGAAGTGCCTACGGATGTTAAGGTTAAACTTACTGTGCTGAAGTTTACTAGCTAAGCAGCTTTGTGGTGGAAAAATTTGCAAGTCACTCGAAGAAGAGAATGAAAGTGCAAGATTAGAAATTGGGACAAAATGAGGAGAGTGATGAGAAGTAGATTCGTTCTACGCTACTAACTATAAGATGCCTTTAAGAGATTGTAAGAGTTGATGCAAGGAGGATCAAGTGTTGATGCATATGTAAAGGAAGTCCAAATGTTAATGATCCTTTGTGAAGTTGTTGAGCTTGAAGACTGAATTGTATCCCTATTCATTAGTAGGTTGAAGTATGAGATTGGAGATATTTTAGAAATTATGGATATAGGTTCACTTGATGAAGATATCTGAGCTGCTTAGAGGAACGGGTGACATCAAATGAACTAATTTCGAGCCTACATTAGCTAAGCTCCCATTAGCCAACCTGTTCCAAGCAAACCTGTGCTATCAAAACTAAGTTGAGCAAGTGATATCTAACTTATATTGGCCGCTTGAGTAGAGGAGAAAGAAGTGCTGAGGAAGTATGAGAAAGGACAAAGCATTAGAAGAAAGACTAGTGAGATCAAATCCTTCAAATGTTAAGGATTTAGACATATGGCTATCCAATGTCTAAATAGATGAGTGATGATGATTAAGGGAGAGATGTCAATCATTGAAGTCGACAGTACTAATGAGGAGATTAAAGAGCCAAAGGAATCCAAACACATTGAACAGTTTGAGGAGGAGGAGATCATCTTTACTAAAGAGGGAAACTTTATGCTTGTAACCATAGTATTGAGAAGAGTCATGAGTGTGGTCCTATATTAGAGGATGAGTAGCGCAAAAACCTATTCCACATTAGTTGTAAGGTATATGGATCCTTGTGTGTACTTATAGTTGATATTGGTAGTTGTACTGATGTGGCTTTTGCGTTCATGGTCCAGTAATTGAAGTTGTTGACCAAGCCTTACCTAAGCCTTATAAGCTACACTAACTCAGCAACAAAGGAGCCCTACAAGTGACTAAGCAAGTGTTCAAACTGATTTGTATTGGAACTATTAAGACGAAGTACTCTGTGATGTGTTACCTATGAGTGCGTCTTACGTTGTTCTTGGATGACTATAGAGGTTTGATTGGAATGTGATGTATGACAGAAGGAAGAACATGTGTTCATTAGAGCATGATGGTAGGAAGGTTAAGCTAAGTCCTATGACTACTAAATAAGTTAAAAGCATGTAGTTCTAGTTAAGTTAAACCTTGAAGAAGGAGGCTTTAGTGATGATCCGAGTCGAGTTAAAGGGGGAGATGAAGCTTGAAGGGCTAACTTATCTATTGATCAAAAGATTGGTTAATAAGAGGGAACTAAAGGTTGAACTACTTGTTGAGGTGAAGCTCCTACTAGATGAGTTTGCTGACCTATTCCCTAAAGAACAACTTGAAGGTCTACCTTCGACCTGAGGCATTGAACATGCAATAGACTTATAGCTATGAGCTACACTATTGAACAAACCTCCTTATAGATTAAATCCAGGACAAGTTGCTAAACTATAGAGGTAGGTAGATGACTTGTTAAAGAGAGGATATGTTTGATAATCCTTAAGCCCATTTGCTATACCAACTTTGTTGGTGCTGAAGAAGGATGGAACGTAGAGGATGGAACATGGAGGATATGTGTAGATAGCGGAGCTATTAATTGAATCACCATCAAGTATAAGTACCCCATACCTAAGCTTGATGACATGCTTAACAAGTTACATAGAGCAAGAATCTTTTTGAAGATTAATCATAAGTCTAGATATCATCGTATCAGAATGCAGGAAGAGGATGAGTGAGAGACCACATTCAAAACACGCCATAGATTGTATGAATGGCTTGTGATGCCAATTGGGTTGTTGAATGCACCAAAGCACATTCATGAGATTGATGAGCCATATGCTTTGTGAACTCATTAGAAAGTTTGTTGTTGTGTGTTTTGATGATATTCTTGTTTATAGTCTTGACCTAGAGACTCATTATAAGCATCTCTGAGTTGTTTTCTCAAAACTCTGAGCTAAGAAGCTTCATGCCAATTTGAAGAAATGTAACTTCTACCTACCTGAAGTAATCTTTCTAGGATATGTTATGAGTGATGGTAGTACAAGAGTTGATGATGAGAAGGTGAGGGCGATTGCTGAATGGCCTGTGTTGACCTATTCTCCGATTTATAAGAAATTTTAGTATTATTGTGGCCCTATTCACTAAGTTGTTGAAGAAAAATGTTAAGTTTGAGTAGGGAGAGAAAGAGTAGATGAGTTTTGAGGAGGTGAAGATGAAGTTGACTACTACCTCCATCTTAGTTCTTTTGAGCTTTAATGAAATATTTGAAGTACAGTGTAATGCGATTGGACTAGGCATAGGAGTTAGTTAATGTAGGAAGGTTGACCTATTGCCTACTTTAGTAAAAAGCTCAAAGGAGCCACACTCAACTATTCTATATATGATAAGGAGTATTGATTTCATGTTAGGGTTTCCAAGGAAGTCTTAAGGGAAGGATTCCATTATGGTAGTTGTGGACCATTTTAGTAAAATGGCACACTTCGTGCCCTATTGCAAAACTAATGATGCTTTGGCTATCTCTTTTCTTTTCTTATAGGAAGTTATCAAGCTACATTGCATGCTCATAACAATCATGTTTGATTGGGATCCAAAATTTATGAGCTGCTCCTAAAGAATGTTACACATCTTGCCACCCTTCAAATAGATAGACAAACCAAAGTTGTCAACAGAACATTGGGAACCCTATTCAGAGTCACTGTTGGTTGAAATCTAATGATTGGGATATGTGCCTACCCATAATAGAGTTTTCCTACAAATAACTACACATAGTGTCATACATAAGTCTTTATTTGAAGTTACCTATGAATTTAACCCTGAGCTTCCACTAGATTAGACACCATTAACATGCCAGTAAACAGGCAAGTTAGTTGTCAATGAGTTAAAGGCCATCAAAGCCATGAATCGGAAGGTCGTAGAACACCTAACTCAAGTTGCTTCCAAGCTAAAAAAAACAAGGCTAAGGATGGAAGATTAGAGAATTCCAACTTGGTGATTAGGTTTAGGTCCATCTCAATAAAGACTTATAGGTCCCAACAGTAATCATGGGGGAGGGGTGGGGGTTGAGAGGAACGGTGAATTGGTTACAATAAAACTTTGAACTCTTTTGAAAAACAAGATTAAAAATGTCCCATTTGATTACTTAAGCAAGATTAGGTGTAAAACAATATATAATCAATAATATAACTCTAAGTAAACAGAGTAGTGATGAGAAGATTAGGCAAGAGATTTATAATACTTTAGCCTTATTCCTAATACATTCTTCTAGCTCCATTGTTGAGGACATAGTAATCTTAACTGGTGTCGTTCCACTATCTTCAATAAAAGAGAAACAATTATAAGCTTTTCTACTCTATCTCAAAAGGCTACTTTTACCTACACATAGATCTACAAAAATTTGATTCTCTCTTTCACAAAGCTTATCACTCAAATAATTATGTTTATAGAAGCTATGGGGATAGAATACAAATATTCTCTCAAATAAAGTACACAATGAAATCAAAATATGAAAGTAAACTAGACGGTGTTATCTTAGAAATAGATTTTGAATATAGTTTAGAATTCTCTCGAATATCAAGCTTTCAAAAAACGAATGTAGCTTTGATTTGATGATCTCTATCTTGAAATGTTTGAACTTGTTTTCTTTTATATCTTTTAATGTAACTTCTCTTTACTATAACTTTGGATAACTCTTAATCAAATATTGAATAGCTTGAAAAAATCTTTACTTAGCTATTGGTTTTTGTAATCCCTTGAATTGTGGAAAGTCAATCACTTAAATTTGAGTGTTACACTTCTTTTATTTTTTTTATTTGATGAATTCTGCAAGTTCTCTTGAATAATTGCTCTATTTTTTTTCTCATAATTCTCCAATATGACTTTTGAAAATTGTATCCTTTTGAAAATAAATATCTCCTAAGATTTAAGAGCAAATCTTAGTACTTGATGACTTTAAATTTTTGAACCTTGAAGCTTTTGGAATAATCTTGCTACTACCTTTCTCATCTGTACTCCATTAATTCTAATATAATCAAGTAAACAAGCTTTGAAAACATGTGTATAATAGTTTCTTCGGATTTGTTAAAAATTTGTATCAATGAGATAAGATTCATCCTTATCTTATCATGTCTTCATGTATGTGTCTTTATCCATACTTGTTTTAAATTCAAATAAAGATCTAATTTGAATTCCTTAAAATTCTCTTCATATTTTGATAATAATCCTTTAATAATCTCATGAAAACTTTGACAAAAATGCCTTCAATAAAATCTACCTACTATTATGAGATAATCTAATCAAGCTTATCCTTAAAATAAATATTTTAATTTTGACTTAATCCCCATCAATTTAAATAACAAACTTTGTGGAACGTATTGGATACATTACCTAAATATATCTAACAAGTGGATTTGGGCCTTCAAACACCTATAAGTCGAAAATACTTCTCAAAATATTCAACTTTGTAACTTCTGCTACTGTACTTGAGGTTTTGAATTTGGTTTTGATTTCTAAAATTACTACTAAGACAAAATTTTTATCTCTTGTTCATTTACTTGCACACTTAATAAATTTGTTAGATATCTTTACTCTTTTGTTACCATCAAAACATTTATCAGAGAACTCAATATTCTCTGCCTTTTTGATGATAACAAAACTCTTCTCAGAAAAATATTGAACAATTTATGAAAGGTTTTGTAATATAAGTCATATCAGTTCTTAACAAATTTAATCAGAGTGTTTTAAGTCCAAAAATTTGTAGAATTCTCTTATATTAGTTCTTATTCTTAATGATTCATCAATATTTTTCTATATTTCTCCCCCTTTTTGTTATCATCACTTAGTTTTTACTCCCCTTGAATTTGATATGGGTAAAAGATTGATAACAATTTGGAGAAAGAAAAACTAATATTCCATAATCAAGATTGAATACATCAATTTGATTCTAAATTCGACGTTAGACATGATTTTGAAAAGAAAGAAGTAAAATACATGTCACATCTTGGCTTAGCATGGAATACACCATTATACTGGAATGGTTATTAAAAACTCAGCTTAACTAGCTCATTCATCAAAAGATAACTTTGTTTATATGATAAAGGGGTTGCTACATATGAGTTCAGTTAGATATTCTGTTACAACTTATATGTACAACATAATCACATAATATTTACATTAAAATATGAACAAGCCTTTTTTTTTTTTTTGTCATCTTTACAATAATAAGATTCTTGACTTAGTATAGGTTCCACACAAAAGTTGTTGACTCTGACTCATGCTCTTAATATATATTATCCCTTAATGTTGGGCCCTTTATGATGCAATTAACATGAGGATAAACTATTTTATCCCCTGAACTACTAAAGATGAGTGAGAGTGGATAACAAATAACACAATATAGACAATATGATAGACAATATTACATATCATAATTAGAACATTTCAACCATAACTCGTAGATTCAACTTCATATGCATTCACCCAACCATGTATTTATTGCTAACAATGCAGCATGATGTGCTCATGCATGTGGCATGCATTGGTACTGATATCTTATGCTCTCTAATTTTCATCCGGTTAGGCTACATAGTTAGGCATTTGGATATAATGTGCAAGAACCCATGGGCAATAAGGAGTTGCTTAGGAGTAGGAATCCCACTAAATTGGACTACACATTATAGTCTACCAATATTAAAAAGGACAACAAGGAGCTACTTGCTTTACAAAATTAGATTACATACTATAGTTTACCAAATCAAAGAGATAACAATACCAAATTAGACCACACACTATAGTATACTAAATTTAACTATCAAAATAGTCACAACGTTTAGGCAATGCAATCTATGTGCTTCTAAAAACCATGTTCATATAACCATGCTTTTTCCATGATCACGTAGAAGCCTCATATTGAAAGTTCTAACCTGTAGGTTCTTTTTATGCTATGCCATGATCTGCAATAATAACTCAAGTATATCACTTAGCACAAGCAGTCTTTCAGTTTCATTCAACCTAGTGATTTAATTCTAGTTTTCGAATTCTCCATAGCAGAATTCAAGTATCTCACTTAGGGTTCACTTAGGTGAACACCTAAAAGATTGAGTTAGTGATCACTCAACCTCCCTAATTAGTATAATCATTCCTAAGCATAAATCAACACCTAACATAGCAACATATGAATATAACCAAGAGATAGTTACCATCATTCAAAATTACCACATCATCATCATTCACTATAGTAGTATGTAAGTTTGCCTACCCCCAAAATACAACCACATCCAATCAATACATCATTAAATCATATGTAGTGTTATGAGTAGCAATGTATTTACTCTAAGCATGGGTTAGATCCACTTACCTAGGCTTAGTAATAGCGCAAAATCTGAAACTTCACTATGTGGTCCTTCCTTACTTATCTGACTTATGAAAATATAAACACAACTTTCAAGTTAGGTACCGCTCAAATCTAAATTCTCACAAACATTCTCTACCGTGCCTTTAAAATTCATTTGACTATATCTTACTCGTTTTCTATCCGATTTTAGTAAACTTAAATTATCATGATCGTTATTTTGAGTATTACTAATATATCATAAGAATCAAAACTAATCAATATTGTCAAAAACCTAAAAATACCTTTTTGTGTTATTGATTTGATCATGTGTTATCGTAACTCCATAATTAACTTGAATAAACCTTAGTTTTAAACTAAAAACCTAAAAAATCATACCTTCCAAACTTGTCCAACAACCCTTAATATACCTTAAAGTGTTCATTTGACATAGATTATATAGGTATTTTTTAATAGTACTAATTACTAGATTATATATTAAGCCAATATACAGGTATTTATTAAGAAAATGCACAATAAATAATATATAAGCCCTATTGATTTAACGAAAAATCATATAAACTCACAAAAATATGTAGTGTAATTAATGACCATGAATTGCACTAAACTAACTATTTTTAGGAAAATAGTAGTTTTAGTTTGAAATTTTGAAAAATAAACAAATTTATATGTGACATAAAAACTAAGTATTCTAAATATCATTATAAACTTCTAGAAATCAAAATATATAGGGCTCATATATTTATTTTATCAAAAACTAATTAATCTTATAGAATAGTAAAATTGCTAGTTTTAACCAAAATAATTATAATAAATAGTAAACATGGAGATTTTCAAAATTTCTTATTGCTGCAATTTAATACATATATTAAGTGTATTATATAAAAAAATTTAGCTTGAAACAACATCATCTGTTATTTATAAAAAATTATTGAATTTTTGCTAAACAAAGCATTTTCTTAAGGATCCTATATTTATGCTAATTATTTAATTAAAATAAAATTACTACATGAAACTACAACTAAAATAACTCTAGAAACCAAGTTTTATAGTTAACTAACATCATTTGCTATTTTTAGAAAATTAAGAAACTTTCAGTTGAAAATTTAGTTTACTTGAACTGGTTGTCTTCGACCTCTACTAAACCACCATGCCTTGTTAGAACACCTCCATTAGTGGTCCTTTCTTTGACCTCAAATGGCCACCATCACAAAACTCCTACAACCTTTGGAATCGGCATAGACCAAATCCGTGCTCTATTTTTATTCTTTTTTTTTTTTTATAAATTTTCTTGTATTTTTAGATTTCTAAAATGTTGTTTTTGATATGTTCGTGCCCTATTTATAATTTGTAAATAGATTAGATTTATTAAAAATTAAACATGTCACATACACATGTCATATTTTTGGTTTTTCTAAGTTTGAGGTGTCAATTTCTTGTTAAGTTGATGTTGACTCATGTTGTCCAACTTATCTCATGCTCCTAGATTTGAGGACTCGTCCATTTATTTATTTTTATTAATTTCCCTTATTTTGATAATTTATTATTGATATATATGTATTTAATACTTATAATGTATATCACATGTAAATATATTTATATTATATATAATTCGACTTCATTTATTATTTTTATAAGTTAAGTAACTTATCTTTGATATTTTGCAATATCTAAAAGCTCGAATTTCATGTTTTTTATATTTATTGATTTTATCGATAAATTGATGTTTTTTTTTAAATTAATCTTTTTATATAGCTTATTTTAAGAAATTAATTTTACTTAAATTACTTCTTCTAAATTTTCTAACCTTACCGTAAAATTTGAATTAAAACGGATAACATAACGTAACGCTTTAAATTTAGGGGCTTAGATTTTAGGGTAATCATATTGACTTGAAATCTTGGGGTATTAAAACACAACTTTAAGTATCTAACCCTGACCTTGAACAAAACACTAAACAAAAAAAATAAAAAAAAAGAAGATAAAAAGATAAAGAAACTTGAAACAAGTAGACCATGATAGTCAAATGCAAAATACTAAAATTAGGTAGCCTTCTTCTTTTTCTTCGTAGGGTAGCTCTTCTTAGTCTAAGGAGTGCTAAAAGAACTTGGTTGTTTGGGTGATGAAGTTAGGGTAAACTCTATCTATGGTAAGCTTTGTGTGATTTTCCATTAACTACCTGAGAAGAAACACCAAACCAAATAAAAAATGCGCATCCTTGCTACACGTAGTTCAAACTAAGACAGAGTTATAAAGAAGTAACAGTGAAGAATATTGAAAGAATTCTCATTGGGACATTTAAACAAACATGTAGAGTGCATCCACAAAACTAGTTGGTGTAAAAGAAATGGTTAGCAAATTCATTCAACTAATTATACATTACACATTACATTACATTACAATCAGCTTGAAAAGAAAGCGTCCCAACACATCAAAGACTCTAAATGTCCCAAAATCACTCTCACAATGATATCCTTAATAGGCGTAATTGAATAATGATCATCGAATTGGCAAACAGAATTCGGGTTGGAGAGATCATACAGTAATATCTAACCAGAAGAGGCATCATAAAGGCATGGAAATCTATCAACACAAGGCAATTGTGTATGTCTATTATGAAAGAATAAAAACGAAGTAAATTCTCAGAAAAAATGCATATACCAATTCACAAAAGACCTAAAATTCGGTTACCTAAGCATGCCTAAACAATGATGAAAATAAAGCATAAACAAGAGAGGACAGAAAAAAAAAATTAGGAGAACTTACTTGGATCAGAAACGTGAGGAGAAGATGCAGAGAAGATGAAATGTGAAATGAATTTGTGTGGATGTTTGTAAGTGTTTGAGAGGGTGTGTGTGTGTTTTAATAAATTGTACAGGGTGTGTATTGAATCTTGTGGGTGTTGGGCAGACACGGGCTGGGACACGATCGTATCCCACGCCCGTATAGCTCTCTGTTTTCAGTGCCTTACCTAAGCATACACAGGCTGGGACACAACCGTGTCCTACGCCCGTGTAACTCTCTGTGTTCGGGGGATGTAGTGGGCGCACACGGGCTGGGACACAATCGTGTCCCATGCCCGTGTAACTCTCTATTTTCAACGGCATATGGTTGGGTACACACGGGCTGGGACATAACCGTGTCCCACGCTCGTGTAACTTTCTGTAGTGACAGGTCATTGAAGGGGCCTGGATGTACACGGGCTGAGACACGATCGTGTCTCATGGTCGTGTAACTTTTTGTGCTATTTTTTTTTTTTTATATAGCCTAAATTCATGAATTTAAAAATAAAAGGAACTTAAAGAAATAAAAGTACTTAACCTCGAAAAATAAGACAAAGAAAACTAAAGAGAAAAAAAAAATGAAACTAAAAAGAAAAGCCTATGACTAAAATTGAAACAAATAAAAGAAGCAAAGCAAAGCTAGATCAAAGAAAAAAAATAAAATGGAATAAACTAAAAGAACTAAAGTGTGAGCAAAGTTAGACATGGGTTGCCTCCCAAGAAGCGTTATAGTTAACGTTGATAGCTCAACGGGATACGATTATAGCTCATGATTGTTCTGTCGGGTAGAGATAAAACTCCTCTCGTCCAACATGCTCCAAGTTTCCACTCAAGTATAACTTCAATCGTTGCCCATTTATCTTAAATGTGCCTTTCTCCGAGTGTGTAACTTCAACAGTCCCATACGGGAAAACTTAAGTAATTATAAATGGGCTAGACCACCTAGATTTCAACTTACCTAGGAATAAACGAAGGCGAGAATTATACAAAAGGACATGATTGCCTTCTTTAAATTGTCGACCTTGTTTGATTTGTTGATCGTGATACTTTTTGGCCCTTTCTTTATATAATTTGGAGTTCTCATATGCTTTTGCTCACAATTCCTCAAGCTCATTCAATTGAAGTTTCCTATGAGAACCTATACGCTCAAAATCAACATTAGTACTCTTAATTGCCCAATAAGCTTTATGTTCAATCTTTACCGGTAAATGACAAGCCTTCCCATATACAAGTCGATAGGGTGTGGTCCTTAGTTGGGTTTTGTAAGCGGTTCTATGTGGCCATAGAGTATTATCCAATTTTTCTGACCGATCTTTCCTATGATACTCTACGGTTTTTTTAAGAATTCGCTTAAGATCGTGATTAGCAACTTCCACTTGGCTACTACTTTGGGGGTGGTACGGGGTGGCTATTCTATGCGTAACGCCATAACGTTTCAATACTTGGTCGAGTTGGGCATTACAAAAGTGTTCCCCTATCACTTATAATTGTCCTAGGGGTGCCAAATCGAGAAAATAAGCCTTTTAAGAATTTTTTTACTACCTTAGCATCATTAGTAGGTAGGGCTTTAGCTTCTACCCACTTAGAGACGTAGTTAATAGCTACTAAGATATATTTATTTCCATTAGAGTTTGGGAAAGGACCCATGAAATCGATCCCCTACACATCGAATACTTTGACCTCAATGATAGGGTTTTGTGGCATTTCATCCCTACAAGATATATTCCCTACTCATTGACAACGATCACAAATCTCAACATATTTCTAGGCATCTTTGAATAAGGTAGGCCAATAAAATCTAGCCTCTAGGACCTTATGAGCTGTCCTATTGGCATTATGATGCCCACTCGTAGGCCTCGAATGACAATGGTTCAAAATTCACCATCCTTTGAGGTAAGTACACACTTATGAATAACATGATCTATACATACTTTAAACAGGTAAGGATCATCCCAAAAATAACGTTTCACATTAGAAAAAAATTTCTTCTTTTGCTAGTGTAGAAGTCCTTTCGGTATAACCCTAGCAGCTAAAAAATTGGCGAAATCCACAAACCAAGGAATTTCCATATTACTTACCTGGTCGATGGCATAGAGTCGCTCCTCAAGGAATTCATCTTTGATCTCATTCTCGTCGAGTATTTTCAAGTTTGGATTCTCCAATCGAGATAAGTGATCTGTTGCTAAATTCTCAGCACCTTTTTTGTCTTTGATCTCCACATCAAACTCTTGTAGCAATAAGATCCACCTAATCAGTCTTGGTTTTGCATTTAGTTTTGCTAACAAGTATCTAAGGGCAGAATGATCAGTGTAAACAATCACTTTAGATAAAAGCAAATAAGAGCGATACTTATCAAAGGCAAAAACAATTGCTAGCAACTCTTTTTCTATAGTAGTGTAGTTCTCCTAAGCATTAGTAAGAGTTTTGCTAGCATAGTGAATTGGTTGAAAGTACTTGTCCCATCTTTGCCCCAACACTGCCCTGACTGCGTGATCACTTACGTTACACATAATTTCAAAGGGAAGTGCTCAATCAGGTACTACCATGATTGGCGCATTGGTAAGTTTCTCTTTAAGGATATTGAAAGCTTTCAAACACTCTTGAGAGAAAACATAAGGTACATCCTTCTCTAATAACTTAGTTAAAGGGCGGGCAATTTTCGAGAAGTCCTTAATAAATCGTCTATAAAAACCTGCATGCCCTAAAAAGCTTCTTATGGCCTTAACCAAAGTTGGAGATGGGAGTCTTGCAATCGCGTCTACTTTGGCAGTATCAACCTCAATTCCTCGATATGAGATCTTATGGCCTAGCATAATACCCTCTTGTACCATGAAGTGGCACTTCTCCCAGTTGAGTACAAGATTGGTCTCTTCACACTTAGTAAGTACCCTATCTAAATTATTCAAACAATGGTCAAATGAGTTGCCAAAAACTGAAAAATCATCCATAAATACCTCCATTATGTCCTTAATCAAATCATCAAAAATTGCTAACATGCATCGCTGGAATGTAGTGGGTGCATTGCAAAGACCAAAAGGCATTCTGCGGTAAGCAAAGGTGCCATAAGGACAAGTGTAAGTGGTCTTCTCTTGATCTTCCGGTGCAATAGGTATCTGAAGATAACCAGATAAGCCATCTAGAAAACAATAAAACTTATGTCCAGCTAGTCATTCTATCATTTGATCAACAAAAGGTAAGGGGAAATGGTCCTTACGTGTGGCATCATTTAACTTTCGATAATCAATACATATACGCCAACTTGTTACCATTCTCATTGGGATAAATTCATTCTTTTCATTAGGAACTACTGTCATCCCACTTTTTTTTGGAACTACTTGTACTGGACTTACCTATGCGCTATCAGAGATAGGATATATCATACCTACATCAAGGAGTTTGATAACTTCCTTTTTGACTACCTCTTTCATGTTTGGATTCAAGCGTCTCTAGGGCTGTACAATCGGCTTGTGGTCTTCTTCCATTAAAATCTTATGAGTACAAAAGGAGGGATTAATACCTCGAATATTGGATATTTTCCAAGCAATGGCCTTCTTATGCTCCTTGAGTACTTTCAGCAACCTTTCTCTCTATTCTTCTTTTAAATTGGATGCTATAATTACCGGTAATTTGGAGTCCTTCTCTAAGAAGGCATATTCCAAGTAGTCAAGTAATTGCTTTAACTCCAATACTGGTGGCTCCTCAATCAAAGGTTTCAACTGTGCTTCCTTCCTCTTTTCAAACTCTTCAAACCCTTTCTCAATAGAGGTAGGTTTATTTGCCTCCAGTTGGGCTACCACCTTGGATTTAATAGGATCTTCTAAAGCTTCTTCCTTACCTAATTGCAAGCAACTCTCCAGCGGATCCTTAAAAAGAACTTCCTACATATAACTTGAAACAAAAGTGTCATTAACATCTAAAAGGTAGCAAGTATCATCCTGATCAACAGACTTTTTCATAGCCTCAGAAATTTTAAACATGATCTCTTCATCTCCTACTTTAAAAATGAGCTTGCCATCACTAACATCAATGATAGCCCTAGCGGTAGCTAAAAATGGTCTACCTAGGATAAGGGGCAACTCAAAATCTTCATCCATGTCCAATATCACAAAGTTAACTGGAAAAATAAATTTACCCATGTAGACTAATACATCCTCAATAATGCCTCTAGGATACGTTACAGATCTATCAACTAATTGCAAGCTCATGCGTATGGGTTTAGGTTCCCCTAATGCTAGTTTCTTGAATAATTTATAAGGCATTAAATTGATGCTAGCTCCCAAATTAGCTAAAGCTTTATCAACTAACAAGTTACCAATATGACAAGGAATTGTAAAACTTCTTAGGTCTTTTAACTTCTTGGGCAACTTATTTTGCACTATCGTTGAACATTCTTCACCCAATATGACTGTAGAAAGCTCCTTAAGCTTGCTCTTGTTGGATAACAAATCTTTCAAGAACTTAGCATACTTCGGCATTTGTGACAAGGCATCAACGAGAGGTAAGTTAATATGCAGTTGTTTAAAGAGGTCAAGGAACTTACTGAATTGTTAGTCATTGCGATCTTGCTTGAGTCTTTAGGGATATGGGATGGGTGGTTGATATTCTTTCGCCTTAGATGACTCTACGTCTTCCTTTGCTTTCATCCCCTCATTGCTCTTACTAGTCTCCTCACTAACCTTCCTCTCAACATGCAACTCCTTCCCACTTCGAAGTGTCATTGCCTTGACATGTTCCTTTGGATTGGTTTTTGTATTTCCCGGTAGTGTTCCCTATGGTCTTTCAAAGATTAGCTTCGCAAGTTGACCAATTTGGTTCTCAAGGTTGCGATTAGACACCTCTTGATTCCTCAACAATGATTTAATGTTGGATAAGCGAGCTTCATTGCCTTGAATATATTTTGTGAGAAGTTCTTCTACACTGGACTTCTTTTCTTAAGGAAGAGGAGGTGGGAATGGTTTTTGAAATCCAGGTGGCCCAAAGTTGGTCTTCTATTGGCCTTGGTTTTGATTTCCCTACGAGAAATTGGGGTGATTCCTCCATCCAGGATAGGGGTTATTTTGTTGCTTAGATGGATTTCCTAGATAATCTACCTGTTCTAGTTGTTCTTGTGCTCCATAACCCTGCATACTAAAGTCACTTATATCCGATTGTACTTGTTGAGGGCTAACGGAGAGTGCATCAATCTTTTTACTCAATAGGTCTACCTTGGCTACCAAAGTAGTGGTCAAGTCCACATCATAAATTCCCATAACCTTTTGATTGGCTCTAGTGCTTTCCCATTGATAATTGTTCATCACTATTCCTTCAATTAGGTTTTGTGCTTGCTCGGGTGTCTTTATGTTCAAAGTACCTCCTGCGGATGCATCAATCATCTGTCTTATAGATAAATTGAGACCATTATAGAAGGTTTGAATTTGCATCCATAGTGGAAGGCCATGATGTAGGTACCTCTTGAGCAAGTCCTTGAATCGCTCCTAAGTGTCATATAGAGTCTTTGCTTCCAATTGGGCAAAACAAGAAATGTCGTTTCAAAGTTTAGTGGTCCTCGCAGGTGGGAAATACTTCTCCAAAAATTTCTCTACTAATTCATTCCAAGTTGTGATTGAATTTCGTGGTAGAGAGTTCAACCACTGTTTTGCTCTACCCCTCAAGGAAAAAGGAAATAGCCGCAGTTGGATGGCATCATCCGTGGCTCCGTTGATTTTAAATGTATCACAAATCTCTACAAAGCTAGAGATGTGGGCATTAGGATCTTCATCTTGGAGACCATCAAATTGAACATATTGTTGTACCATTTGTATGATATTAGGTGCAATTTGGAAGTTATTAGCCATGACAGTTGGCCTTGTGATACTAGAGTCAGCTCCAATAAGTGTAGGCCTTGAATAGTTGGACATGGTCCGATTTGCGTCATTACCATTGTTAGCCATGTGTGGTGGATCTTCTTGATCAATGAATTGAGTGTTGGCCTCTTTACCCTCTTCTTTGATCTCAACAATTGACTCGTCTTCTATGGTAGCCACAATTTGTCTAGGTTGCAATCTCAAATTTTGAAGGATAGTTCTCTCAATTTCAGGATCAAGTTCTACCAAATCTTCTAGGTTGCTTCGAGTCATGCACTATAAGGGCAAGAAATACATAATCAATTGTAGCTCTAGGTAATAAAAATAAACAATGAAAACAAAAGAAAAAAATAAAATTGGTCAAAGTAATAAAGCAACTAGTGTTCTTAATATCGAAAGTCCCCAGCAACGGCACCAAAAACTTGATATCAGGTAGGTGCACCTATTAGTTTTAATATAGCTGATGTGAGTTCGAGTCGATCCCTTAGAGATTTCGAATACTAATATTAACCTTAGCTCTATTATCTAACCAGAAAATTGTGATGAGTTGAATGAATTAAAAATACTAAAATTAACAAACTAACCTAATTATGAGACTTGATTAAGAAATTTAGAAAGTGATAAAACTAAGAACAACTTCAAGAAAGCAAATAACGTATTTAGGAATTATTTCCCTTAGTGTTTAACATATGACTACTTAAAATGTATCCAATTCAATCTCTATTATTCTTGACCGGAGAGATTCACAATTAAAGTTAATACCTTTCTCAAGCTTATTAACCCTAATCTTAAATTACTTACCGGAATCTCTTCTTTTAGTAATATAACTTAGAATCGCATTAATGTATAATGAATTCCCACACAAAAGAATAACTTTCCGGAAGAAACATGTATCTTATCTCTAAGTACAAATGCAATTCTCTCCAATTATGTCAAGATCTTATTACATATGTGATTTCTCAATCATCATGCATAATTCAAAGATTGATATCCTAGAAATATCAATTAACAATTAAATAACATAATTGAATCAAGAAAAGATAGAAACTTTATTGAAAATTATCAATCAATCTAATAGTCACATGAAACCCTAGGTTCCATAATCCTAAATACAAGAATCTTAAGTTAACATAATTAAACTAAAAATGAATTCCAACAAAATCAAGAAATAAAACATGAAAAGCCCCTTTTTGTTGATGATAAATCTCTTCAATCTTGAAGTGGGTGTTGCTTTTGCCTTTTTTCTCCTCCTTCTCTTCAAGTCTCTTCTCTATTTAATGTCCCCATCCTCTGTGTGAAACCTTAATAAGTCCTTTTATAATGTATTGTAAGGTTTCTTTTTTCATCACCAGACACAGCCTGGGACACAGTCGTGTCCTCAGGTCGTGTAACTTTCTGATCTTAGCAAATCTTCCTGGATGGACATAACTTAGGGATACAGTTATGTCCCAAACTGTGTAAGTTCAAAACTTTATAACTCATTCATTTGAACTCCAAATTGAGTGAAACTTGATTCCTTTTCTTTGTTTTCAATCCAACAACGCGTTTAAACCTTCAAATCAAAATTTTACTCAATTAAGTATCAATTTCTTTAAGGAAAACCAAAGATATAAGGGAAATACTATAAAATCACCATGTGAAATGTATTTAAAATAAGAGTTATCAACTATTGTCCTAAGATTCTATGTTAAGTGATTAGTATTATTTTATTGGCTATGCACATGATTTACATAAATTTCAAAAATTAATTAAACTACATAAACATGCAAATAACATACATAATTTCTATAATATACTAATTATCCAAATATTCATGCAAATGGATATAAAACACCAATTTCATTTCTTATAAACTCAAATTTAGTCTTATCATGAAGCTTGGTGAAAATATCAGCTAATTGATTCTTAGTTGACATAAATTCAATAGTTATATCTCTATTGTTAACATGATTTTGTATGAAATGATGTCTTACCTCAACGTATTTAGATCTAGAATGATGCACTAGATCTTTAGCCAAGTTAATTGCAATTGTATTATCACATTTTATTGGAATATTTTTCAAATTTAGCTCATAATCAGATAATTATTGTTTTATCCATAGAATTTGAGCACAACAATTATCAATTGAAACATACTTAGCTTCAATCATAGATAGGGCAATAGAATTTTGCTTCTTAGATGACTAAGAAACTAATTTATCTCTTAGAAATTGACAAGTATCTAAGGTACTTTTCTTATCTATATTACATCCAACATAGTCAACATCTAAGTAGCCAATCAAATCAAAGTTATGATCTTTTAGATACTAGACTCCTAACCTTGAGGTGTAAGATATATAGTTGAATATCCTTTTTACAACTTATAACTGTGTTTCAGTTGGTTTAGATTGAAACCTAGCATAGATATACACAGTAAACAATATGTCTGGCCTAAATGCAGTCCAATACAATAGTGAACCAATTAAACTTCTCTAAAGCTTTTCATTGACTTCCTTACCTAAATCATTAGCATCTAACTTGGTTAAGGAAGCCATAGGTTTAGATATATTTTTGACATTTTCCAGACCAAACTTCTTTGGGATTTGCTTAATGTATTTCTCATGATGCACAAAAATCCCATCATTTGTTTATTCGATTTGGAGCCTAAGAAAGAAGTTCAACTCAGCCATTAATGACGTTTCAAATTTAACTTGCATAAGCTTAGAAAACTCCTTGCAAAATGTTTCATTAGTAGATCTAAAAATAATGTCACTAGCATATATTTAGATTACTAAATTATCATGACCATAATGTTTAAGAAATAAGGTTGTATCTATTTGACCCCTTTTGGAATCCATTCTTAATTAGAAAGTCACTTAACGTTTCATACCCAGCTCTAGGAGCTTGTTTCAATCCATATAAGGCTTTCCTTAATCTATATACATATTCTTCTTTAAGTGGGTCTTCAAGCCTTGGAGGTTGTTCAATATAAACTTCCTCTTTTATATATCCATTTTAAAAAGCACTTTTAACATCCATTTAGAACAATTTAAAACCTTTATAACTAGCAAAAGCAAGTAGAAGTCTTATTGCCTCTAACCTAGCAACTGGAGCATATGTTTCTTCAAAGTCAATTCCTTCTTTTTGAGAATAGCCCTTGGGAACCAATCTTGTCATGAACTGAGGATGGCCTAGTCGTAGCAGATGCCATATACTGTACGAAGAACCTTTGATTGGTTGCCCTCCCAATCAAGAACTCTTCACACAATATACAAGGCTCTACAACTACTAGTTTCTAAAGAACATCCATATTCACATGATATCATCACACAAACATATTTATATAAAATTTGAGTTATAAAGCTTACAATACACAGTAATTAAGTATATCTAAGTCTATAATACTAAGATAAAAAAAAGTACATGAGTAAGAGTCTACATAAATTGTTCTCTCTTAGTATACAGGCTAGCTCGCTCTTGCCCAAGTTCCTAAGCTAACCTGTGGCATCCTTCGTCTTGTCTCTACGAACAGGCTATCTTGCAACAAAAGTCTAAAGGGGTATAAGCCTAAGCTTAGTGAGCAAAACCTTCAACCACACCACAAGCATGTTATAAGTACATTATATCTATGCATATGAATGAATGATCAACTAGAATACTAAACAATACATATAATTAACTAGTTTATATACGTAACTTAGATTTAATGCCATCTGAAGTTAGGGTTAGAGTTTACACGGCACTAATAAGATACGGGTGTTATACTAGAATTTACTTTACTACGGAACTCCACGTTCCATACTTATATCAAATAATTCTTTTATTTTCATAAAAACTAAGTTCCAGTATAATCATGACTGGGCCCCCGCAGTCCACACTTACCCCTAAACGGAGGCCTCTATACTTGACCCTTAGCCAAGCGGTTGGCGCCTCCAATGCCTAGTGTTCCCGTGGGCCAGGGTAAGGTCATTTTGTACAAGTGCATCGTATAGAACCAAATAAATTAATAATATCAACCCCCGAATGGCCTCTCTTTACCTCCGTGTGATGTGACGGCTGGAATTGTATTCATGCTATGCATGTTAATGCATGTCCCAGTTTCTTTTTATAGGCCTAGTATAATTAAGTTCAAATTATACTGTGACCATCCAATAGTACACACAATCATTTTCTATACTACCATGCAATAAATAAGGCATTTTTTGAACTTAAGGTAAATTCACAACATAACATATAATTACATACACAAGCATTTCCCGATCCCCACACAGTAGTCAATTAACAATATTATTTAAGTCCACTATCTACAATCACAATCAAGCATGGAATCATAGGGTAAATACTCACTCGGCCATAGTGACTCGCCCTAATCGTAGTAATCGATCGGGAGGTCCTCACTCACTTCGGGATCACCTGATCATTATAATATGATAATGCTAGTAAGTCATCGAATTAACTAATAATTTTGATTATCTATTTGTCTAATTTTACTTAAATTACTATCAACTTCTATCCAGTTAGACCTTATTATTAATCGTATGTAACTTTTTTGTTTTATTTCTGATATTTATGACTTTATAGTCGTTTTTTCATCGTTTTCGGACGTACATTCACAAGATAATGTCCGTTTTGGACGTTATGACCCGTGTTTTACGATATGAACTAAATTTAGAGAAATTTTAACTATGAAAACTTAATTGCTCTTATTACTTATATTTAGATCTTTTGCTTATACTTAATGAGTTAGTTAATCCTTAACTTCTTATACTTAGAGGCTTTTACTTTGCTATTAGTAATTCATGTACTTAATTAAGTGTAATCCAATTTAGAAAATGTATTAGGGTTTACTAATTTAGGATCTTAATTATGATACACTCTTCTTCTTTTCTTAGTTTATAATCTATGCTTATGTCATCGCTTACATCATCATTTGCTTAGGTCATTGCTTATGTCATCACTTGCTTATGTCATGGCTTATGTCATCATGTGCTTACCTCATCACTTACCTTATTATGTGATTACATAAGCCTCTCCTCATGCTTATGTCATATGTACATCTCTTTTGTACATTTTACTTCTTCCCTTATACTTATGTACATATACTTTATACATATATACACTTATACATCTACTTAGACCTATACTGTATTTATACGTATATACATACTCATATACCTATAGGTTAGATACGTATTTTTATACAAAATTTCGTATGCCTAATCTTTTCCTTAAGAAAAGCTTCCTAATTCCATTTTTTTGTATCTTTAAGTGTGTAATTAGTGTAGTATAAGTAGGTATAGTTAGGTATTGTCTTAATTTAGATTATGTATATGGTTAATACTCATGTACAAAGGTTCTTATACAAGTATTCCTTTAGTGTTTCCTTATGTGCACATACCTAAGAGCACATATACATGTATTTCTTTCTCTTCTTCATGGTTCCTCACTTTCTACACTTAAAGATGAGGACTTTATGCCCTCTTCTTCAAGATCATGATTAACACAAATCTACCTAATTACCTAACTAATGAAGAATATAAAACAACATAAAGTAACTTAAGTACATACCTTTGCTTAAGTTGGAATTAAGGAGACAAAAAGTGAAGTGATGAAAGTGAAAGAGGAAGAAGAAGCTCACGGCAATGGAGGAATGTTTTTGTTTTGTTTCTTTTGTCTTGTTTTCATTATGGAAGAAAACAAATGGTGGGGTCAAGATGAAGAATAAGTGGATGGCAACTAAAGAAGGGAAGGAAAAAGAAAAACCAAAAGAAAAGGAAAGAAAAGCCATCATCATAAGATTAGATATTTTCTTTATCTCTTAGTGTCTTTTGTTGACTTTAGTCAACATGTGTTGACTTGGTCAACTTTCCTTAAGCATGTGTAACTTTGTATACATAATGTAGTAATTAAGGGAAATTAAGAGAAAAATTAAGGAAATGAAGTATTTGGTGAATTGATTAGTAAGAGTAGATGATGAGGTCTTACTTTAAGTATTTATAACCTATAAACATCATTTGGTAAACTATTTAGTGTAACTAGTATGAAAAATGCTAATTAGGGTATTAAGGTTTACTACATTTAACTTAATCTTCAACTATACCTCTAACTCTATATAATACTATCTTAATCATATACTTAAGAAATAAATGTAATCTATGATTCATTATCTTAGTTTCTAAAGGATTACTTGAGGATTCAAAACATATATGCATGAATGAAAGTCGTCTCTAATCTTTTACTAATGATTTGGCAAAATACGAGGATTTTATTATCAATTAGGGTTTTAAGGTATACTATGATGAATTAGTGCACATGTGTCTTTAAGGTGATCATTTTAGGGTTCCTATCACTTTTGAATGAAATCTTTAGCATTTAGAAACATTTAAGGTAGAAAAGTTTTTTACGCGATTGATTAATTCTTTTAGGGTTTTCACTTTCATTAGCCTTGTCAACTCCTAAATTGTCTAATATGGTTGAGTCTATTTCAAAAGCTAGGTTGAAAATTTTAGGGGTTTACAAATCTTGCTTTATTCTTAACAATTTTATAATGTTCATCTAGCTTATTCTTAAATACCTACTTTATTCTTATGATAGATTTATCTTTAGGTCTAAGAACAAGTGTCCATACCTAGTTTCTTTGAAATTGATTTAGTTCTTCTTGCATAGCACTTATCCAACTGTTGTTAGACATAGCTTCATCAATAGAGGTAGGCTTAAATTTAGATAAAAAAGAAAAATGGTTTTCATTGTTTCTCAAACTAACTTTTGTTTTAACTCCAGTATTGATATTACCTATAACTTGTTAAGGGAATGATAAATTTTAAACATAATGGTTCCATTAGGTTTAGATATTACTTAGGTAAGTCTTAATTTAGCCTTTGAATTTTCTTTTGCTCTTGTTTTTTTATTGTGATTCTGATTTTGATTTTGAAGATCCTTTTACCTTAGGTTCTCCAATCTAATTTTGTTATACATTATTATTCTTACCTTTAGCTTTCTCATGTCAATCATCATTAGAATCATCAACTTTAATCTCATCAGCAAATTTAACATTTATTGATTCCTCAACCGTTTTAGTAAACTTGTTAAAAATCTGATATGCTTTATTACTAAAGGAGTATCTTAAGCATATGCCTTCATCAACTCTTTCCTTAAACTTACCATGGTTAATACTCGTTTTCATGATATAACATGTAGAACCAAACATATGAAAATATGATATTGTAGGTTTTCTACCTCTATAAAGTTCATATGATTTTTTCTTCGTAAACGTTCTTATGTACACACGATTAATGATAAAACATGATATAGATACTACTTTAGCCCAAAAATATTATGCTACACCACTTTCGTTCAACAAAGTATATGTCATTTCTTGAATAGTTGTGACTAGTTGATTAAGTAACTTAGTTTCTAAACTAACTAATACGAGTTAGGATGTTTAGAGCCTTTAAAACGGTTTAGGACCTTCGGACAATTTTGTTTGAATTGAGCCAAATTTTAATATAAGGTCATAAAAAGTTAGAAAAAGAATGCTAGTATGATTAATTTCTCAAAATAGTGTATATATAATATTTAATTTCAATAAATTGTATTTTTATTAGATATGTTTATTAATTCTCGAAAACTCGATGTTAGAGTCTTGAAATGTAACGAGCTATTAGAGATAACTTATCTATGTAATATAATTACTATAGGATATAAAATAACATATATAATATATGTATATATCTCATGTGTAATTATTATGCATATGCATGTACCCAAGATTAATTAAAATACTCAAAAATAGCACTTTTAGGCCAAAATAAGTTAATTAAATCCATAAAAAATTAATAAAAATTACAAAGGGCAGTAAGGTAGCTAGAAATCATTCAAATAGGCATGTGGCTTCAAATGGACAGGTGTTAAAGATAGGATGAAAATTTCATGCAATATATAAGCTTAGAATTCAAAAGAAAGAGAGAAAAATTCGTTTTCATTATCCTTGAGTTTAGAAAATTTAGAAATCCTCTCTAAGATGTTGTTTATGCAATTAACGTTTAGGAAAAATCTAAGTGAGTTGAAGTGATCAAGGAAATAAAATTAGAAAAAATAACAAAATTGATTTATGGTTTTAGGAGATAGAAGGAGCAATGGTGTAGAGGAAATCTAAGAGTTAACTGCCACCACTAAATGATAAAGCACCCAATAGCTAAGCCAACCAACATGGTGATGGCTGGAGCGGCCAAATCTAGTGAAGGTTCTCTTTAATTCGATTTTGAGTAATTTTGGAAAAATGTCAAGAATATCTAGAAAATTTTGAAAATAAATTATTTCTATATATTTTTATATATAGAATCTAGTAAAAATAATATTTTGTATAAATTTGGTAGTTATCATATATGTCCTTAAGAAATTGGACAATTTTCGATATTGAAATAAATAGGATTAGTGATGTAGTTTTTACTTCAAAATTTTTCTGTAAACTATTCTAAGTTAATACTAAATTGCTATATGAAATTTTTTCATGAAACGATTTCCAAGATTTTTATGTGATTTTTTAGTCCTAAATTATGTATTAAATTGTATTTTTAGTGGAAAAATAGCCTATTTTTGTAATAACTACTAAGATTCTATGTTAGGTTAGTTCTTGAAGTATATGTACCAATTTAGGATGGTTAGATGGAGTAATAAAATGAGGAGTTGTATAAAATTGTAGTTTAGTCTTTAAAAGTGAGTAATTTAGGACACTAGTTGAAGGTAGATGATAGGTTAGAGGTTCTAAGAATGAATTTGTGCGTTATAATGATACTTAGAGAATAAGTTATAGGCAATTTATGAGTATGCAAGAATAGGGGATTTAGAAGCTTGGCCATAGGTTGTTTTCCTTATAAAACTCTAGGATTAATAATGTTAGAGAGTAACTAAGAGGATAATTTAGTAAGGGCCTTAAATTAAAGAAACACAAAAGTTGTGTTAGATGATAAAACTGATAACAAGAATGACCCTTGTGTAGCTTAGATGATAACTCAAAGGATTTTTTATTAGGAAAAGTTGCTATAGAATCACTCAAAACCTAACTTAGAGGATTAAGAAATTATGATTTGTAAAAGAGGATAGTGTAATAAGAAGTTGTTACAAAAGCTAACTTAGAATCAAACTTAGAGATTAGGTTGGAACTAGTTTACAATGAACTAATTACTAATAAGTGAGTATTTAACTTATATATATATATACTCATGACCTACAATTGATTGTAGAAGTACTTCCTCTTATTAGGTGAACTCGTGGAGGAGAAAGTTACTGCTAATGAGTGAATTGAGATCGTACCAATAACCAGGTAAGTGGAATTTGTGTGTATAGGGTATAGATTTACATCCAACTATCATTGCACATGATTGTGGTGTTTTTCTAAATGATGCTTGGAACTATTGTGTAAAGAGCTCGACTTACACTTGATTAGTGACTTGTGAATGTTTTGGTTTGTGAATGGAGTGATTGTTTGAATATTGCCTAGATTCACAGTAGTGGTACTTAGTGATGTTGTATTTTGTATAATATTGGTAATGGTTTATGTGATGAACTCTAGACTTAGTTGTGAGTAAAACATATGAAGATTTATGCTATAACGAGTATTCAAATTAGAAGCTATTTCAAAAGCAAATCCAAAACATAAAGTAGAGACAAAAAGAGTATGATAAGCCTTATTGATATACTTGATGTTGATCGAAAATTAGTTGATGCATTTACGACATGGCATGAAAAGAACTTATGAGTCATTTTTCTTAAAACTTATGGTTTTGCTAGAATAAGTTTATAAAGTTAGGTTTCATGCATATAATTTTGCATTGACCAAAACTTCAACTACGCTCCACGAGTTTTTGTTAGGTTGAGATATTTTGTTAGGTTCTTGGATATATTCTTCGAGTTCCTGAATTTGTAGTTGACCAAATTAGATGAGTTTTTAGGCTGGCTAAGATATCAATACTGATGCATATCACGTACATTAACATGGCACCGAATTTGCATTAACTTTTTTGCTGTTTGGATATTAACTAGACATGAAACTTGAGTGTTTATGTTTATGTGCTTTGGTGTATTGTGTTTGTTTTCCACTCCCACTTAGCTCAACAGTAGTTGAGGGGATGAGTTTTCTCATATCCTCAAGTTAGAATGCAACTTTTTAAGGTGTCACCAGCAATAGGGATGAACTTTTGGAGAGCGCTAGATAGAGTAAGCTATTTTGAAAAATGAATGTATCACGAAACTAGTACAATGAAGACTTAGAAGCTTAGCTGAAATTTTAGTATTTAAGTTTTTGTAAATTATAAATGATGTAAATATTTGTATCCAAAAGCCTCTAGTTAAACTCCTTTAAAGTGCTAGGTATATAATGAAGTGTTGTTTGCTAGAATTGAGCTTATTTATAACATGTTTACTTATGTGATGGGACATCATGTGCTATGCTAGGATATGAAAATAGTTCTATTTTTACACTCTACTTCTTTATTTTGTTGTGGAGTGTAGGGTACAAAAAAGTTATGGATTATACCATTATTCTTACAAAATGTTATAAATTCTAAATTATCAAACTCTTTTCCATGATCTATCCTAAGATTAATTATATAAACTCTTTTTTCATTTTGAACCTATTTAGCATAAACCTTAAAACTCTTAAATGCATCACTTTTATGTCCAAGAAAAAGAACCTATGTAAATATAGAATAATCACCTACCATCACTAAAACTTATTTCCACCTAAGCTCAATGTATGTATAGGACCAAACAAAGCAAGTTGCAATAATTCCAAATGTCTCTTAGTTAATATAACATTCTTTCGTTTATGTAAAACATCACTTATTTTATTCTAAATGCATGTAGCAAAATGAAAATCATCCTTAATATGCATTTTAGGCAAACCAAAAACAAGATTATTTTTAGACAAATTATCTAATTGATGGAAGTTAACATGACTAAGCTTTTTATGCCATAAAAATGCATTATTAGAAACACTCAGAAAACAATTTTCAGTTTCTACTTCGATTGGGTCAACAAGATATATGTTCTTTTTTCTATAGCCTTCAAACAACTTAGTACCATTTTTATCATATGCTTTAACTTTAACTTTATCTTTATCAAATACCATTTTGTAGCCCTTATCACACAAATGACTTATGTTCAACAAATTATGTTTCAAGCCTCTAACAAGAATAACATTTTCTATAGTATGAGGATGTAGACTGATTTTACCAATTACGATGATTTTGCCCTTACTATCATCTTCGAACTTTATGTAGCCTCCTTTTTTCCATACTAAACTTATGAACAATGAAGTATCACTACTCATGTTACATGAACACTTACTATCCAGGTACCATGTTCCTTTCAATCTTGCTCTATGTTCTTATAAGCATAAAAAAAAAGAGTTAATTTCTTTTTAGAACTCAAACTAGCTTAAGTCCACTGAAATTCAAGCTTATATTATGTAAAGATCTAGCTTATTGTATACTAAGCATGTTCATTTTATAGAAACACTGTTTTTCAATATGACTAAGTCTATTGCAAAAGAAATAAGAATAAGAATTAGATGATCTATATCGATTACTTAACTATTTCACCAGATTTTGGCTTTGATAGCCTCTAAATCTACTTCTAATGTATCCTTTAAATGGATACTTGTTATTTCGACCAATATATTTTTTGTTATATTGATTTCTTTGCACATCAGACTAAAACTTAATATGCACATTGTTATTATCAATAGATTCTATACCAACTACTTCCTTACCTTTGACAACACTAAGTCCACTTTTAGAACTATCTATCCCCTGTGATGATAACAACAATTATAATTTCTTATTACTTTCATTGAACTTGTTAAAGGTCGGATCTATTATGTAAGATAGATAATTAATTCTAACCTTTAAGTCATTAGTTTCCTCTTTTAGCATCAAATTCTCCTTTTTCAAACTATCTTGTGTTGTTCTTAGGCTTTCATTATCTATCTACAATACTTCAGTATCATTCTTCAATATATCATTTTCATCAACTAACAATGAGTTTGTTTGTAACAACGCATTCGTTTTACTTTTTAAAGCCTTAATCTCATCATCTTGTTTATTTAACTTGGAGTTAGCCCTTTTAAGTGCTTTTAAAAAACTCTTAATTTGTTTCCTAACACTCTCAAGCATAATATCATCATCAAAAACATAGGTTGGCTTCATCATCTATTTCTGAATTTGGTTCTAATTCACCTAGGTCACTTCAAGTGGCCAATAAAGATTTCTACTTATTCATGTACATTTCTAGTTTCTTCAACAACACTGAACATTCATAATTGATGTACCTAAGCTTCTTGCACTCATAGCACACCGATTCCTCTTTCTCTTTCTTCTCCTTCTTTTTCCTTTTTCTCTTCTTCATAATTCTTTCTTGCATCATACTTAGAATGATTAATGAAAGAGAATTTATTAAGGAACCTTTTCTTACCTTTCTTCTTAAGAATCCTCTTTAGTCTTCTTGCTAGAAGTGTGATGTCCACATAATCTTTTGGTTCTAAATCTAATTTGAATTCAAATTCTGAATCAACTTCTTAAGTCTTGAGTGCGACAGTCTTTTTGTTGCTCTCTAGTTCATTGATGTGCTTGATATGATATTCATAAGCAAGTAACTTTTCTCTAAGTTGGCTCATAGTCATCTTTATCAAATATTGGGCTTCTTCAATTGTTGTTTTCTTAGCATCCCATGATTTAGGTAAAATCCATAGTATCTTGTGAACAAGGTCATAGTCTTCAATCTTATTACCTAGCAAGGCCAATTCATTAGTAATAGTAGTAAAATGATTTAATACATCTCAAATATTTTCACCTGATTGAAATCTAAGTAATTCATATTGTTGAAACAATGAGTTGATCCTGGTGTCCTTGATTATGGTTATTCCTTCATAAGTTTCTCTCAAGGTATCCCAAATGTCCTTTGTAGTCCTATAAGATGAAATAAGATAATATTCAGAAGGTGCTATTGTCATTAATAATAAATGTTTAACCTAATTGTTCTTCTCAATCTTTTTCTTCTTTGCATCTATAAGTGTCAAATCTCCATTCATAGCAATTTAAATGTCTCCATACTTAATGACTTCCTATGATCGAAAATCAATTGCTTTGACATATGTCTCCATCCTACATTTCCAATATGCAAAGTTAATACCATCGAAATAAGGAACATGATTTGCAGTAATAGATATATTGTTTTCTGCCACAAATCTTCAAATTCTAGATAATCAAGAGCCAAGCTTTGATATCAATTGTAAATCTTAAAGTAACCCTAAGGGGTGATGATGAATTGGTTACAATAAAATTTTAAACTCTTTCGAAAAACAAGATTAAAAATGTCTTCTTTGATTACTTAAGCAAGATTAAACGTGAAACAATATATGATCAACAATAAAATTCGAAGTAAAGAGAGAATAGGGATGCGAAGATCAAGAAAGAGATTTATAGTTATTCAACCTTATGCCTACTACTCTCTTCCAACTCTATTACTGGGGATATGGTAATCTTAATTGGTGTCGTTCCATTATCTTCAATAGTAGAGAAAGAATTACAAACCTTTGTGCTTTGTCTCACTAAGCTACTCTTGCCTACACACATATCTATAGAAATTTGATTCTCTCTTTCATAAAGCCTATCACTCAAAGAATTATGTTTACAGAAGCTATGAGGACAAAATACAAAGACCATCTCAAATAAAGTGTACAATGAAATCAGAATACAAAAATAGACTAGACAATGTTGTCTTTGAAATAGATTTTAAATATGGTTCTGAATATTTCAAATATTAACCTTTCAGAAAACGAATGCAATTCTATAATATGCCTTTGGGGGGCCTAACCTACTATTTATCTCTCTCTTACATGCACAAAAATTTAATGGGAAAAATCTTTACCTACTCTCTTCCTCTCTCCTATATTCAAAAGGTATTGTCCTCTCTCCTTCTTTCTAAATTTCTCTCTCGAGCCTTCTTTTTTTTTCTTTTTTTTTTTAATAGCAAAAGCTAGGGTTTAAAAATACACTATAACTTGCTTAGATTCTAATGAATCAATTACAAATCTTTATGTGTCTTGATCAGATCTCTTTAATGGTACTAATGTTTTTCTTGTTTAGTTGTGATTTGCGAGGTTCTCATGAAAGCCATGTTATGGTTTGCAAATGCTGACACTTCAAGCAATCAACGACTCCTATTAATTGCGAGAAGCAATTTTCAAAGGGAAAAAAAAAAAAACACTTGTATCATTATTCTTCATCCCCTTTACTATTTATACATGTTGTACTTTATGTTACCTTATAGTTGTATTTTGTTATTGACAACTAGATTTGTTATATCTATTGATGTATAACAAACTACAATTCCTTTGTATGCTATGTTACTTAATTATCTAACGTAAACTCTTAATATCTAATGTATTTTATAAATCTCGTATTTGGTCTAATGTTTTTCTTTGATCTTTTGATCTCTTATTGTTCTTTATTTTCTACCATAACATTTTCCCTCATCATTGAAACATTGACCTTGTCCTCAAGGTTGAAGTTAGGAAAATCCCTTCTACATTTTGAAATGTCAACCTAAGTAGCTTAGGAAAGGTCCAGCGACTCCTATTGAATAAGAAGTTAACTTACCTACCTTGCCTGTTGTAACACTTCTAGAGTATCTAAAATTACCAGAGGCTTTACTATATGATGACTAGTAATAGCCTCCTTTAGTAATGTCCTTTGTACATCTATGTTACCTTTGGCTATCTTCAATAAGGAAACACGAAAAATTGAATGCATCTAAGATGTTTCCGGTAGAGCTAATTTATAAGCTATCAAACTTGCTTGCTATATAACCTGAAAGGGTCTATAATAATGCCTAGATAGCTTATAAGAAAGTTTGTTGGACAATGTAGTTTGCTTATACGGTTGTTGTTGATAGTCAGTTTTCGCTTATCTAATATACTCATTCATTCGATTGCCAAAATGCTGAATAGTCAAATCTCTTGGCATACCTCTAGATAGATAATACATGGCATTTCTACCAAGTAGCATATATTCATTCCTGGTTCAAATTTAAGTCTATAGTGCAAACAATTATCATAAGCATGGTTATTTTTCATAGCTACTTACTCTCCCTATATATTAGGAGAGATGTTAAATTAAGAAACTTCCATGTATCTTGATAGTTACTCTGACAATTGCCTTAGACACTAGAACCACCTATAAATATTGGAAAGAAACTCTATAAGAGCTCCCTAACACTTTTTACTCACATACTTTCTATACAAAGTCAACCTACTAACTTAGGCATCGGAGTGGCTTCACCGGACTGGCCTTGGTACCAAGCACTTCATTCTCATTTGCAGGATTTTCCTTCATCCCAAAATTCCCCAACAACATTTGGTGTTGTTTGTTTTTCCTAAATATACCCACATGGCTAAAACAAGAGCATCCAAGAGTGCAAGTGCCGACACTTCCTCCCAACACCCTGTAGGAAGGAGCTGGCATATTGATGAGTAGTGATTGGCTAGACTCAAGCAACTCTGCCTTGACTTAGCCAAAGAAAACTAAGAATTAAACAAAAAACATGAGCAATTTCTTAGCCTCTTCGATTGTAATATCTACCCTAACTCGATCCAAAACAAAGACCAAGGCCACCACGATGCTAAACATAGTGATGATTCAATTTATTCCCTTGAGTTGTAGAAAAAGTAAGCTAAGAATATGATAAGACTTTTGGCTCTTGCTTTTCAAAAGAATGATAAAGGCAAACAATCATAGCAGATGTACCATGCTGGTCCTTTGCATGTTAGCACCCCTATTGCCCCAAGCAAGTAGTTCCAAATTAAAAGGAGTCCTTTTGTTTCAGAGATTTTGGAGGAAGTAATACCTCAACACATCATGTTGCGACAATTTGAGACTTATGAAGAAACAAAGGACTCCGAAGACCACCTGGAGTACTACCGTACATTGGCGAAGTTACATGGTTTGAGTAATGTAGTAGCCTATTAAGCTTTTCCTTTAACACTGAGGAAACCAACCAACACATGATTCAAACATTTGAAACTAGATACCATTTCATGTTTTGATGAACTAGTAGAAGTGTTCCTTCAACACTTCCATGTACGTAAACTTCCTATTAAGGACTCCTCAATCCTTAACAACATTAAACAAAAGTCTGATGAATCTATTAGGAACTACTTAGCCAAATTTATGGCCGAGATGGTTTAAATCCTAGAACTGGATATGAGTGTGGCCCTCAATACTGTAATCAATGGCGATAAGCCCCATGAAGACTTTTTCAAGTCTTTCGCAAAGAATAAGCCAAAAACTTTCACTGAGTTTAAGGCTAAAGCCACCTCATACATCCGTCAAGAAGATAACATAAAGGTATGGCTAGAGGTTGATTAGAGGAGAGGAGATGGAAAGAATGACAAGCGAAGAAGTGCAAAGGATAGACTCGGCATAGACAATGACCACAGTTTAGATGCCGAGAGGAAGAGACTGAGAATCTCGACATACTCATCCTACATGCTTGTCAATCATCCAATCTTGGACATTTTGATGGAGGTTTGTAGGGAGAGAGGTGTCCTCTAGTGGTCGGAAAAAATGAGAGGGAATCCTTTAAGAAGAAACTCCAACTAGTATTGTGATTTCTACCGTGACAAAGGTTACAATACAGATGAGTGCATTCAACTTAAGAATGCAATTGAAGATGTGATCTAATGTAGGCATTTACAAAAGTTCCTAGCGCATGATGCCGAAAATATCAAGAGACTATCTCAGAAGAGACGTAAGCAACAAGAGAATGACATATGGCCAGTAGTAGTCGTGAGAGATGCAAGGGACGTGAATTCCAATAGAGCACCCAATTGAGTAATAAACAACATTGTTGGCGGAGCTACTATAGGCCAATTGAGCTCTTCGAACTTGATTAATGCCAAGAATTATGTTTGCAATATTCAAGGCAAAAAGGTTAGGATCAATAACATAATTTCTTTTGGAGAGGAAAATTTTAAGAGTATCTAGAGGTAGCATGATGACATACTCATCATTAATAAGAGAGTTACCAACTTCAAACTCAAGAAGATTCTTATTGACATAGGAAGTCCAATTGATATCATTTTTTCGCATGCCTTTGACCAAATGAGGCCTAAGACCAAAGTGTAGCTACGGTCTTACAAGTATAATCTCTATGCCTTCAGTAATCAACCCATCCAAGTACCTAGAGTTATTTCTTTACCGATGTAGATCGATGATGATGAGCATGTTATAGAGGATAAAGTAGACTTTCTCATCATCAAATGTTGGTCCCTTTACAACATGATGATGGGATGGCTGTACCAATATCTATTCGACATTGTTCCTTCAATTGCATCTTAAGGCTAGGTTCCCTACTCCTACGGGGGTCAGCATATGTAAAGGGGATTAGTAATTGGCACGGTCCTTATTCATAAGGGCCTTAAGATGAGAAGAAGTATTTCAGGTTGAAACCTGTCTAGAAGGCAAGTCAGTTAGCATTAAGAATGCCGAGAATGATATTGAGAAAATTCCTTTAAGGGACGACCTAGGGAAAACAATGAGAATTGAGATACCTTTGTCAGCAGACACTCGACAAAGTTTGATCAACTTCTTACAGGCCAACGCTAAAGTGTTTGTGTGGTTTCCTTCAAACATGCTGGGTATCCCAAGAGAAGTTATGGTATATAACCTCTAGATTGATTCGAACATAAAGGTGGTCTGACAAAAGAAGAAGCATTTTGCATTAGAGCCACAAACAACAATAAAGGAAGAAGTCCAGAAGTTATTAAAGGCAGGTTTCATCTATGAACAACCTTATTCGACTTGGCTAGTTAATTGTGTGCTAGTTAAGAAGTCTAAAGGCAAGTAGAGAATGTGCATAGACTTCATGGATCTTAACAAGGCCTATCCAAAGGATTGTTTCCCATTGCCAAAAATTGATCAGATGGTAGATGCAACTATTAGACATACATTACTTTGCTCTATGGATGCTTTCTTTAGTTATAACCAGATTAAGATGGACAAGGAGGATGAAGTCCACATGGCTTTTGTCACCAACTTTGGAAAATATTGTTATACGACGATGCCCTTTGGGCTCAAGAATGCCAGCGCAACATACTAAAGACTTGTTACCAAGATGTTTAAACCCCACAAAAATGTCGAAGTATATGTCGACAACATGATTGTAAAGAGCGTGAAGGAAGATCGACATCTTACAGACCTACAGGAAATGTTTGCTACATTAAGGAGATACAACATAATACTCAACCCACTGAAATGCTTCTTTAGTGCAACATCAGGGAAATTTCTCAGATACATGGTTACTCAACGCGGCATTGATGCCAATCCAAGAAAAATTGAAGCCTTAAGGAAGATGAAATCACTTTGCTCGGTCAAAGAAGTATAGGAACTCACTAAGCGAATTGTCGCCCTCAACAAATTTATGTCGAGAAGTGTAGATAGGTGCACAGAATTCTTTAAGATTTTAAAGAATCCAAAAGAATTCAAATGGACCGACGATTGTGAAAGAGCTTTTAATGAGCTTAAGGAATTTCTTGCGTTACCCTTGATACTCTCGACACCCATTCTTGGAGAAAAGTCATATTTATATCTATCAGTCAACTGCCAAGCTCTTTCCTCTATATTGGTTTAGATTGGCGGCAAAGAGCATTGACCTGTATACTACGTAAGTCATGTTTTGCAGGGACCAAAGCTTCAGTACAAAAAGATTGAAAAATTTGTATTAGTAGTGATTCTTTTGGCAAGAAAGTTAAAGCTATATTTTGAAGCTCACCAGATCATTATTCTCATCAATCAGCCTTATGGTAAGCATTGTAGCGGCCTGATTCTTTGAGGAGGATAATGAAATATGGCATAGAACTTAGTGCCCATAGTGTAAATGTAAACCCAAAATAGTACTAAAGGCCTAAGTATTGGTAGATTTTGTAGTTGAATTTACTGGTGACAAAAATTGTTTGGAAATTGCTGAGAAGTCAATCTAGTTCCTTTATGTAGATGGTTCTTCAACACGAGAAGGAAGTGGTGCAGGCTTAGTTATTCAAGCCCCCCATAATGTCAAAGTTCATTACACTTTGAAATTTGGATTCCCAACTAACAACAATGAAGTAGTGTATGAAGCTCTAATTGTTAGATTGAAAATGGTAAAAGAAATTGGTGCCGAGAAACTTGAAGTGTTCTTTGATTCCCAACTAGTGGTAAATCAAGTCATCGGAAGTTACATGGCAAGGGAAGAAGAGATGAGTAAGTACCTATTGGTAGTATGAACACTCATAGAAGAATTCGAATCCTTCTTCATTCATAAAATTCTAAGAAGCAAGAATATTACAGTTGACAAGTTGTCAAAATTAGCCACTATGGCATTCCCTAAGCTAAGCGAGAAACTTTTCGTTAAGTTTCCTACTTAGAAAAGTTTATCCACTCTCTTGTAGAGCTGTGAGCTGGCTCTTTGCCTAAGAGAAGAACCATGGATGGATTCCCTAATGAACTATCTAAAGGATGGTAGTCTCCCTAACGACAAAAAAGGTGTATGAAGATTGGCTTACCAGGCCGCGAACTACACACTGATTGATGGACAACTATATAAGCATAGGATATCTCAACCCTACCTTCAATGCGTTTCTCCGAGAGATACCCAGAGGGTGTTATCTGAGCTACATGGTAATATATGCAGTAACCATGTAAATGCGCAAACATTGTATATTCCTGCGCTGTGACTAGGCTATTACTAGTGGACTATGAGAGAAGATACAAAAGATGTTATTTGACATTGTCTACAATGCCAAAAGTATAAGTTGTTGAGTAATGCGCTTGCTACCAAGTTATGTAGCCTGACAAGCCCTTAGCCATTCGCCCAATGGGGGCTAAACATCTTTGGACCCTTTCTGAAATCTACTACCTAACGACAATTCGTCACTGTTGTCATAGATTATTTTACCAAATGATTTGAGGTTAAGGCAGTGGTGAAGATCACCAAGCAGAAGGTGGAAGTAATCGTCTTTGGTTCCATCATATCAAAATTTAGAGTTCCTCACATGATAGTTACAAATAAGAGCTTATAGTTTGACAACAATAAGTTCTATGCATTTTACGAGAAGCATGGCATTCGCCTCAACTATATGTTTGTAGCACACCCTGAAACAAATGGACAAGTTGAAGCCATTAACAAGATCATATTAGATGGCTTAAGAAGGAAGGTAGATCAAGTTAGGGGGATATAGGTAGATGAATTACCAAACGTCCTATGGGGATGCTAAACCACTCATAGAATTGCAATGGGAGAGACACCATTTAAGTTAACCCTAGCTCTTGTACGGAAGTTGTGTTGCCAATTGAGTTAGAATTGCCTAATCTACGGATGCATAATTTTGATGTTATGCTTAATCAAGTTGGACTGACAGTGAATCTGGACACTATTGAGGAAATTCGAGATATTGCAAGAGCTAGGGTCGCAGCATACTAGCACAAAGCAGCAAGGTACTACAATCAGAAAGTGAAGCATAAGGTTTTCCAACCTGGAGATCTAAATTGTCGTAAGATGGGAGCTACAGGTGTGCGAGCTAGTCAAGGAAAGCTCAGTGTAAATTAGGAAGATCTTGTTAGGATTTGGGAAGTTGTTGGTGATGGGGCCTATTTGGATGATTTTTTTCATCACTCGTTTAGCGATAGCCAACATGTTTATAAGATTATAGTACTTATTTATGAGAATTATATTTAAAGTCTCATTATGTTTGTTTTCATTATAATTTGCTAAATTAGTGAGTTCTAGGTTGCATGGCAAATGAACTGATCTAGGTTCTAGTCTAATGCAGTTAACGAACTATATAAATTAACCTTAAGGCTAAATAATGCAGCTAGTCCACACCTAAAACGGCTAATGGATAGTATAAAAATGATGAGCATGTGAAATAAAACATGCCGAGAGATAGTTGGGCATGTGAAATAAAACATGTCGAGAGATAGTTGGGTGTGTGAAATAAAATGTACTGAGAAACAAATAGTGTGTGAAATAAAACATGTTAAGAAATAACTAGCGTATGAAATCAAACATGCTAAGAAATAATTAGTGTGTAAAATAAAACATGCTAAGAAATAACTAGTGTGTAAAATAAAACATGCTTAAAAATAATTAGCTTATGAAATAAAACATGTCGGTGAATAAGAGCGTAAAGCAACATACGTATACCATACAAGCTGTGAAAATGTAGTACATGAAATTAAATGTATTGGAGACTTATAAAGTATTTTCGCTCAACAAGGGTTATAAGTACTCGGTACTACCTTGAAGATATTTCAATTGATAATTACACGAGAACGCAATGTGCCAACACAATAAAAGTCCTACGGCCTATTCTCAGATTCAACTGAATTGTTTTTTAGATCGGTGGTTGGGGCTTCTTTGATAACTGGGGTCTCAGAGCAGGTAACTTCCTTGGCATGAGCTTCATTATCACCTTGATTCATACTCTTAACACCTATCTTGTTGCCTTCATCTTCATCGACACTACTAACTTTGTCGTCGATGTCATCAAAGTCAAGACAAGAGAGATCATAATCAGGGTGAAGCTTCAAGACCTCCTCTCTTACCACTTAGACCCTCTCCAACAACTTCCTCCGTAGAAGCCTCTCATATTGCCAATTAGGAGTGACTGTATCAAGATCCTCTTCAACTAATGGTCCTCTCCTCATAGTCTCCTTTAACTTAGCTATACAGCTTTGTAAGTTCAAGTTATTAGTCTCTAACCCCTTTATTTACATCTTAAGCTTATCTTTATCCTCACTCATTGTGCAAATAGTTCGACCCAAGCCCCAGCCCCAACACTCTTCTTTCTTCATTTATACCTCCTCTTTTAGGCCTTTTGATACAAACTGTGACCAAGAACAAATAAGGCTGGTTATTGAATGGGTTCGAGCTTGGAAGAAGCTTAAAAAGAGTTAATGGGGAAAGGTGTGAAAGGGTGAAAATAGAGGATGAAAATAGTAAGCAAAACCCACGAATAGCTCCAGAGGATATGACGCACCAACGGAACTTCCGAGGACTCACGACACAATTCAATGTGATGTACGAATTGGTCCAATGAGGTTACTCGCCACCTAACCTTGCTTAAGGGAAAGGATAAGAGTGATGCCGAGAGTAAGCAAAAGTGTTTACGTAAGGAAGAAGGTACTCAAAAGTGTATTGAAGGTTATTTAGTCTCTTACAACTACAAGTATAGGAGTATTTATACTTGCAAACTAAGGCAACTTGCCTAAAGGGGAAAAGACAAAAAGGACATTTCCTAAAGAAGTAATGTTACATACTACAAAATGTTAAAAATGAATATACAAGGAAAACAATCACTAGTGCTACAGATTCTACACATGATACAGTATACGTAGCAATGTTGCATTGGTGAAGTTGTTAGTAGATGCAAACAAAAAGTATGGATGCATGGGTTTGTCTGAGCAGGGATGACCTAATTAGTCCGACTTTCTCTCTCAACTTCTCGGTAAAGAAGAGGTCGAGTAATTGGTCAACTCGGTAACAGAGGGTAATTGTTAACTCATCATACCACACAATAATGGGCAGTCATACAGTACGGTATTAGAGGTGACTCGATAAGGAGGTGCTCAGCTTCGGCAAGAGTTAGTTGGAACATAAGGATTCGTTGTGCTAACCCCTTTAGTCCTTGAGCTTGACTGTAGGTCAGGGGCCTTGTAGCTTAATTCCCATCATTCCCTTGGGTTGTTTTGGATTTAGGGTCAAATTAGGATGGTGTTCGCTCAATTCTTTATTGGGGTGATATGGACTAAGGTCAGCGATGTTGAAGGCATTAGAAACCCCATAGTCCTAAAGCAATTCCAACTTATAGGTGTTGTTGCTGATTTTTGGGAGGATTTTGAAAGGTCCTACTCTTGTAGATAATTTGTTTCTCCTTTTGTTTAGGAACCGTTCCTTGCTAAGGTATAGCCATACCAAGTCTATTGACTAAAATTGTTTTGCCAACTAACCCTTAGTCTTTTCACGCATTCTTTTAGCAACCTAGTTGATGTGCTGAAGGGATTATACCTTGGCCGAGGCATCGGGGTCCTCTTGTGCGGGTGCAGGTATAGGGGCATGGTCAAGGGGCAACTTGGGATTGAATCCATATACTACTTTGAAGGGGGTCTGCTTAATGGTGTCATGTATGGTTCGGTTGTAAGAAAACTCGACCACTGGCAAGTAGACATTCTAATCGACTAAGTTCTTGCCAACTATAGCTTGAAGTGGTGAACCCAAAGTATGATTAACTACCTATGTTTGGCCATCAGTTTGGGGGTGATAGGAGGTACTGAAGAGTAATTTGGTTCCTAGCCGATGCTATAGGGTTCTCCAGAAATGACATAAGAACTTCGGGTCTCTATCAAAGACTATACTCTTTGGTACGCCATGTATTTGCACAATCTCCTTTAAAAAAAGAGAAGTAATAGCCAAAGCATCGTTAGTTTTGGTGCAAGGCACGAAGTGTGCCATCTTACTAAACTGATCCATAATGACCATCATAGAATCTTTTCTTCCGGTAGTTCTCGATAGTCCGAGAACAAAATCCATGCTTAATTCAATCCACGGCCTCGTTGGAACAGGTAGGGCATCACTTTCCCTTATTCAGCTTGGTACTTGGCCTTTCTACATGTAGCATAGCTTTCAACTACTCAATGCACATCTCTTTGCATTCTCGGCTAAAAGAATCAGCCATTCATTAGTTCATAGAACCTTCTCTCTCCAAAATGTCCGGAGAGCCCTCCATCGTGGGCTTCCCTAATTAATAATTCCCGTAGGGAACAAGTCGGTATACACATTTTTCCTCTTCGAAACAAATAGCCATCCTGTACATAATACTTGTCTACTATTCTCTCATCTATGCATCTTGAAATTATTGGTCCAAAGTATGGATCCTCAAAGTATTGTTCTTTGATACTTGCAAAACCAAATAGTCTGGTCTACAGTTCTAATAAGAGCACAAGCCTCCTCGATAGAGCATCTGCAACTATGTTGCCCTTTCCTTACTTATATTTGATCACAAAATTGAACCTTTTAAGGAATTCAACCCGTTTCACCTGCCGCTTGGACAGTTTGGTTTGACTTTAGAGGTACTACAGTGACTTGTGATCAGTATATATGACAAATTCTCTCAGTAGTAGATAGTGCTGCCACACTTGCAATGTTCGGATTAGTGCCAAGAGTTCATTATCATATACAGAGTAATTTAACTAGGGTCCTCTAAGCTTCTTACTGTAGAGGCAATTAGTTGTCCTTCCTACATCAGGATAGCACCAATTCCAATGCTTGATGTGTTGCACTCTAGCTCAAAAATTTTGTCGAAGTTAGAGAGTACTAACATTGGGGTAGAGGTTAACTTCTCTTTTACCTCGACGAAACTCCTCTCCTCCCTTTCTCCCCATTAGAAGTTAGTGTTTTTCCTAATTAATTCAATAAGTGGTGTAGCGAGGGTATTGAAGTTCCTAATGAACCTTTAGTAAAAAGAAGTCAGTCCATGGAAACTTCTCACGTTGGCACAAGTAGGAGAGGTCGGCCATTCAACAATTGCTCAAATCTTCTCATCGACTTGCAAGCCTTCTCTACTGACTACATAGCCTAAGAATACCACTTAATGTTGGCAAAAACAACATTTCTTTAGGTTACTAAATAATCTCTCAGCATGGAGAATATCTAAGATTGCTCTGATGTGTTTACAGTGATTCAGCATGTTGATACTGTAGATCAGGATGTCGTCAAAGTACACTACGATACACTTCTTGATGATATATCTCAGCACATGGTTCATTATGCCTCATGAAGGTGCTCGGGCCATTCAACAAGCTGAAGGGCATGACCATCCATTCTTAAAGTCCATGTCAAGTTTTGAACGCAGTCTTCCATTTGTCTCCTAACCTCATGCGGGCTTAATGGTAGCCGGACTTGAGATCGATCTTGTTGAAAATTTTAGCTCCACTCAGTTCATCCAGCATGTCTTCTAGTCTTGGGATTGAATACTTGTATTTAATCATGATTTTATTCACGGCTCGGCTGTTAACACACATCTGCCAGGTTCCATCCTTCTTTAGCACTAGAAGTGTAGGCATGGCATAAGGGCTGAGACTCTCTCTCACATATCTTCTTTCTAGCAACTCATTGACTTAACGTTGAAGCTTAGGAGCTTGCTCAGGATTCCTATGATAACTGGCTTATTTAGTAGTACAGCGTTGCCTAAGTCAATGCAGTGCTCTATGCCTTGGGTTGGGGACAACCCTACTAGCAGCTGTTCTGGGAATAGGTCAGCATATTCATCCAACAGTTCTTTCACCTCTTAAGGTAAATCATTCTACTCCTTCATTTCCAATAGTCGCTTGACCAATAGGAGGGTCAGCTCATTGGCGTTAATGGCCTCTCAAAGCTTGGCTCTACTCATCACCAGAGCCTTCTTTAATCTACGAGCAAGGCGGCATTAGATTTAGCATGATCTTCCGATCATCCTTCTCAAACATGTAGGTATTCCTATAACCATCGTGGATGACTTTCATATCAAATAGCTACGGTCTTCTTAGCAACATATGGGAAGCATACATGGGTAGTATGTTGTAGTGAATCTAGCCAAAGTAATTGCCGATAGTGATCGGCAGTAGTACTTACTGAGTGACATGTAATGCTCTCTTGTCTCTTAACCATTGCAACTTATACAACTTTGGATGCTCAACAGTTGGCAACCTCAGTTTTGAGATGAGTTTGGCTGACGCTACATTGGTGTAGCTCTCATTATCTATGATGAGGGCACACATCTATTCATTTACCTTGCAGGTGATATGAAATAAATTCTCTCTCTGCTTCTCCTCTCGTAAGGGTTTTATGCTCATAGTGTATCAGACAACCATGAGTAGTTAGTCCAAGTCCTCAGCATACATGACTTCTTCCATCAACTCTTTCTCAACATTCTCATTCTCAGTAGGAACCTCCTCCTCCTCGGGTTCCTCATTCATACTCTCTACGTTTAACTTCAGGGTGTCTCCCTTAATGACCATTGTCCTTCGATTCGGGCACTAAGCAATCATGTGTCCAAACCCTTGGTACATGAAGCTTTTGATCTTACTAGTCTTCTTGCCAGACCCTTACCCTTTCTCATACATTCGGGTTGGCACTAGATCTTCAAACTGGCTTTTCTGCTCTGTTTTGACATCTATCCTACTTCTCAGTTCGGCAATGTTCGGTTACTTACTTGTCCTGGCTGGCTAGTCGGCACTCTTGTCGCTACTCGGCTTCTTCTTTACCTCTTTACCCATTGGATAATCTTAACAGCTTCATCTATTGTGTCAAATCATTGGAGTTCCACAATGTCTCGAATATCTCCTCTCAACGTAGTGACAAACCTTAAAACTATTCGAACAGGTGGTTCCTCCACTTCGCATCTTATCATAAGCATTTGGAATTCTTGAACATATTCATCAATAGTTTGGCTTACTTGTCTTAGCTCCTAAAGTTGTGTGAAAGTATCTTGGAGATATGTTTCCAGTATGAATCTATTTCTGAGCACGCTCCTCATCTCGGGCTAAGTATTAATCTCTTGGTACTCCTCTCTTCTTGTCATGGCCTGAAAATTCTTCCACTACATGGCAGCATATCTAGAAAATTTAATAGCAGCAGTCTTCACTTTCTCGTAATCCTTATATTGGTAATAATCAACATATGCTCCACCTTCTCTTCCCAATCTAGATACTCATCAACATTCCCAAATCTATTGAAACTCGAAATCCCAAGCTTCACATGGTCAAATGCTCTGGGGAATTATATACGTTCCCCTTCAAAATACTCTTCTTCCCCCTCATCTAGCTCTTTCAGGTCTATCATTCGCTTAACTCGTTCGCCAACTTCTCCACCTCGAAATGGTCGAGTTGGGCTTTGACCTTTAATAGGTTAAGTAGCTTATGGAGTGTTTTGCGCGGCCTCAGTGGGTTGACAAGATAGGACATGAACAGCTTTGGTCAGATTAACCAAGAGTTTAGCTACCTCATCAAGTCTATCGTCAGTACTTTTGGGAGTTCCTTGAGATTATCGTCCATAGTGGACAACTCCACTGTCATCACCAGCATTAACATTCATACTTGGACTTGTCATTTTTCCTCATAGATTGAAATTCAAACAAACACTTTAGAGAGTCAACAGCTAACAACACAACAGTTAAGTAAACATAGTAACTTGCTTTGTTTCGCATACACAAAACAGAGTATAATAGAACTTAGGAAGAACTAACTATAGCTCATACAAAACCTCCGTCTAACACCAAGATGATGCGAACTGTGACCAAGAACAAACAAGGCTGGTCACTAAATGGGTCTGAGCTTGTAGAAAGCTTAAAAAGAGTCAATGGAGAAAGGTACGAAAGGGTGAAAATAGTAAGCAAAACTTACGAATAGCTCTAAAGGATATGACACACCAATGGAACTTTCGAGAACTCACGGTACAATTCGATGTGATGTACGAATTAGGCTAATGAGGTTACTTGCCACCTAACCTTATTTAAGGGAAAAGATAAGAGTGATGCTAAGAATAAACAATACTGTTTATATAGGGAAGAAGGAGCTCAAAAGTCTATTGAAGATTATTTGGTCTCTTACAACTACAAGTATGGGGTATTTATACCCACAAACTAGGGCAACTTGCCCAAAGGTGAAATAACGAAAAGGGCATTTCCTAAAGAAGCAATGTTACATGATACAAAAGGGTAAAAATGAATATATAAGGAAAACAATCACGATGCTACAAATTCTACACATGATACAGTACACATGGTGATGCTACATTAACAAGGTTTTTAGTAGATGCGGACAAAAAGTATGAACGCATGGGTTTGCCCAAGCAGGGATGGCCTAATCAGTCTAGCTTTCTCTTTTGGCTTCTTGGCAAGGAAGAGGCCGAGTAATTGGTCAACTCAGTAATAGAGAGTAATCGTTAACTTGGCATACCACATAACAATGGGCGATCATACGATACGGCATTAGAGGTGACTGGACAAGGAGGTACTCGGCCTCGGTAGGGGTTGGTTGAAACATAAGGATTCATTGGGCTAGTTGCTCTAGTCCTCAAGCTTAGCTGCGGGTTAGGGGCCTCGTAGATTGATTCTTATCAAGAAGAATACGCTTCATCAAGCCTTCCATTCTTTGGGCTTGGTTGCTAGTTAAAGGGCTAGTAGCTTGATTCCCATCAGACTGTATGTTAGATTTTCAAACCACAGTGGGTGGTTTTGTTGGGGGTCTTACTTTTAGGTAGCTCCTTATTGCCCTAAGTTTTTGGATATTGTATCCAAATGTCAGAGTGTGTCGACTAACTAGATTAGGAATTGTAAAAGTGTAGGATATCGTTATTAATGTATGTCATGTACATAAGCATAGCACGAATTTCCTACATAAACAATTTGTGTTGATAATTCAAGTTATGAAATTGAATGTTTGATTGTACTGATCCTTATGAATGTGTATTATGCTTGTTCTATGCTTGTTTTATCCATTCACTTAGCTTACAAAGAGTTAAGGGGATACTTATGTATCCTTAGGTTATGAAGAGAATTCATTAGACATCAATATTAGTTGGGGGAAAAAGTCTTGCGAGAGCAGGTAGGTCAGAGTCAACCACTTTTGAAGAAGTCTTGCTATATTTTGATCCTAATTCAATAAAGGATCTATACATATGAAGTAAAGAGAAAAAAAAGTATTGTGTTTTAGGTTTAGTTAAGCTTGATGGATGTACTCTTTTATATAAACAAATGTAAAGCTGAACTCCATTGTAGTACTCTTTTGTTATAAATAAAACTTTTATTGAATATAAATAGGTATTCCTATGTGATGGTTCATTATGTCCTATGCTAGGATATGACAAGATAGTACCTTTTGAATATAGGAGAGAGAAAGAGAGTGGTTAGAGATTTTTCCCATTATATTTCTATGTACGTAAGAGAGAGATATAGATAGTGGACTAGGCATCTCGTAGGCCTATTATTTGGTGATTTCATTGCTCATTGATTGTTGATTGATATTGTAGTAGAAGCTTGCATGTCAAACAACACGAGAGGAATATCAGGTTCACAAGAAGATATTCAGAAACATGATGCTAAGTTTGTATCATTGGAGTTAAGAACGGAAAATATGGAACATATGATGGCAGAAATGAATGCAAGTTTCAAGAACTTTGTCAAAACTTTTCAACCTTCAGAAAAGAATCAGAAAAATCAAAGAATAAATGAGAATTCTTCATCATTTTCATCACATAATGAGCAAGAGTTGCATCAATATTATAGATCCATTAAATTGGATTTACTAAAGTTTTTTACACAAGATCCAGAATCTTGGCTTTTTAAAGTTAATCAATTCTTTGAATTTCATTAAGTACCACCATCATAAAGGTTAAAAATGGCTTCTTTTGCCATGGAGAATGAAGCTTTATAGTGGATCTGGTAGTTAACAAAGAATGATTAGTTAACTACTTAGTCAGCATTTGAGAAAGCAATTAAAGTAGGGTTTGAATCTTCAATTTTTGAAAATTACTAGGGCAAATTGTCCAAGTTAGTGAAGAAAAAATCAGTTGTAGAGTATCAAAATGAGTTTGAAAACTTACTTAATCATATTTTTGGGTTGTCGAAGAGTTTCATTCAAAGTTACTTTGTGTCGAGCCTTGAAGCAAACATATAGGTAGAGGTTATCTTAGCTAGGTCATCATCTTTTTTGGAAGCAATACATTTAGCAAAATTGCAGGAGTCCAAGCTACAAAGACTTGTCAATAGGTCATTTTCTTACATAATTTCTCAATGCCAACCATCTTTTTCTAACACATCTTTTTCAAATAAAAATCCAAACCCATCTTTTCTTTCAAAACCATATTATCAACCATCTTTTCAAAGACCTACCATGTCTACTACATCATCACAAGTCTCAAATAAACGAAATAGCTAAAACACTTACAATAAAAGTATAAAACCAATTCTAGATTTCCAACCATAAATCTTCACCTATAAAGAAAATGACAGCAACTGAATTGGCCTTAACAAGGGAAAGAGTACTATGTTATAACTGTAATGAGAAATTTCATGAAGGACATGTGTGTAAAGCTAAATGCTTAATGATAATACAACTAGAAGAAATCGAGGATGAAGATGCGGTAGAAGAATTAGAGTTGCAAGAAGTACAAGGTGAAGATTGCGATGGAGTGGAAACATCTAATCTAGTTGAGTTAAGCTATCATGCATTGTTAGGAATTTTAGCTCCTAAAACGTTAAGGTTGAAAGGAAAAATTAAAGGCAAAGAAGTATCAATTTTGGTGGATTCAAGAAGCACAGATAATTTTATTCATGTAAGTGTAGTTAAGTCATTAAATTTGCCTATTCTTGCTATACTAGAATTTTCTATAATGATTGGAAATGGAAATAAGCTTATATGTTCATCTATGTGTCATGTTGTTCCTTTGGTATTGAATGATATTGTATTTTTAGTAGATTTCTATATATTAGAAATTCAAGGAGTAGAATTGCTGTAAACCCCTAAAATTATCAACCTAGCTTTTGAAATAGACTTAACTATATTAGACCATTTAGGAGTTGACAAGGCTAATGAAAGTAAAAACCCTAAAAGAATTAATCAATCGTGTAAAGAACTTTTCTACCCTAAATGTTTCTAAATGCTAATGATTTCATTCAAAAGTGATAGAAACCCTAAAAATGATTACCTTAAAGACATACGTGCACTAATCCAACATGATATACCCTAAAACCCTAATTGATAATATAATGCTCATATTTTGCCAAATTATTAGTAAAAGGTTAGAGATGACCCTCATTTATGCTTATATGATTCAAATCCTCAAGTAATCCATTAGAAACTAAGATAATGAATCATAGATTATACCTCATTTCCTTCATTTTTCCCTTATTTTCCCTTAATTATTACATTATGTGCACAAAGTTACACATACTTAAGGAAAGTTGACCAAGTCAACATTTTGAAAAGTTAACAAAAGACTAAAAGATAAAGAAAATATCTACTTCTTCATGATGGCTTTTCTTTTCCTTTTCTTTTGATTTTTCTTTTTCCCTTCCCCTCAATTGTTGCCGTCCACATCTCCCCCTTCTAGACCCTACCATTTGTTATCTTCCATAATGAAAACAAGACAAAAGAAACAAACCAAAAGTTCTTCACCATTGCCATGAGCTTCATCTCCCCCTTTCACTTTCATTACTTCACTTTTGTCTCCTTAATTCCAACATAAGTAAAGGTATGTACTTAACTTACTTTATGTTGGTTTATATTATTCATTAGTTAGTTAATTAGATAGATTAGATAAGTAATTATGTGTTTAGTTTTGTCTTGAAGAAGAGGGAACAAAGTTTCCATCTTTAAGTGTAGGAATTAGAAATTATGAAGAAGAAGAAAGGAAGACATGAGTATATGCCTATAAGTATGTGCACATAAGGGAATACTAAAAGAGTACAAGTAGGTGAACCTTTGTAAATGAGTATTTATCATGTACATAACTTGAATTAAGACCATATCTAGCTATATATGTGTATACTACACTAAATACATACATAAAAATACAAAAGGATGAAATTGGGAAGATTTTCTTAAGAGAAAATTAGGTATACGAATTTTTGTATAAAAATACGTATCCAACCGTATGGGTATATGAGGAGGTATACATGTATAAATACGGTATAAATTTAAGTAGATGTATAAGTATATATATGTATAAGGTATATGTACATAAGTATAAGAGGAGAGGTAACATGTACATAATACATGTACATATGACATAAGCATGAGGAAAGGCTTATATAATCATATGATGAGGTAAGTGATGAAGTAAGCACATGATGACATAAGCCATGACATAAGCAAGTGATGACATAGGCAATGACATAAGTAAAAGATGATGTAAGTGATGACATAAGCATAAGTTTAGAAAATGAGAGAAATAAGAAAAGTGTAGGTAATTAGGTACTTAAATTAGTAAATCCTAATACACCTTCTAAATTAGATTATCCCTAATTCAGTACATGAATTAGTAATAGCAAAGTAAACTCCTTTAATTATAAGAATTTAAGGAATAAAAGATATAAATATAAGTAATAAGAATACTTAAGTGTTATAGCTAAAATTTTTTATAAATTTAGTTCATAACGTAAAATAGGGGTCTTAACATCCAGAACAAACATTACCATGTGAATATACGTCCGAAAACGATGAAAAACGACTATAAATTCATAAATATCATAAATAAAATGAAAAAGTTACATACGATTGATAATAAAGTCTCATTGGGTAAAAGTTGATAGTAATTTAAGTAGAATTAGGTAATTAGATGTTTAGAATTATTAGTTAATTCAAGCACTTACTAGCGTTATCAAATCATAATGATCAGGTGACCCCGAGGTGAGTGAGGACCTTCCGATGGCCGAGTCGCCATGGCCGAGTGAGTATTTATCTAATGATTCCATGCTTGTTTTGTGATTGTAGATAGTAGACTTAAATACTATTGTTAATTGACTATTTTGTAGGGTTTGGGAAACACCTGTGTATGTTGGTATGTCTTGAGTTGTGAACTTATCTTAAGTATTGATAATGTTATGTTTGTTGCATGGTAGTATAGAAAATGATTGTGTGTATTATTGGTTGGTCATAGCATAATTTGAACTTAGTTATACTCGGCCTATAAAAAGAAACTAGAACATGCATTAACATGCATAGCATGGATACTATTCCAGTCATCACATCACATGGAGGTGAAAAGAGGCCATTCGGGGGTTGATATTATTGATTTATTTGGTTCTGTACGGTGCACTCGTACAAAATGACCTTACCCTAGCCTACGAGAACACTAGGCGTTGGAGGTGCCAACCGCCTGGTTAAGGGTCAAGTCTAGAGGCCTCCGTTTAGGGGTGAGTGTGGACTGCGGGGGCCCACTCACAATTATACTAGAACTTAGGTTTTTCTGAAATAAAAGAATTATTTGATATAAGTGCGGAACGTGGAGTTCTGTAGTAAAGTAAGTTCTAGTATAATACCCGAATCTGATTGGTGCCGTGTAAACTCCAACCTTGACTTCGGAGGGCGTTAAATCTAAGTTACGTATATGAACTAGTTATTATACGTATTGTTTGGCATTTTGGTTGATTATTCATTTATATGCGTGAATATAATGTATTTATAACTTACTTGTGGTGTGGCTGAGGGTTTTGCTCACTAAGCTTAAGCTTACACCCCTTTAGACTTTTGTTGCAGGATAGCCTGTTCGTAGAAGCAGGAGGAGGGATGCCACAGGTTAGCTTAGGGACTTGGGTAAGAGCGAGTTGTTATGTGTACTAAGAGAGAACAGTTTATGTAGACTCTTTCCCATGTACTTTTGTTTATCTTAGTATTATAGACTTAGACATACTTAATTACTATGTATTGTAAGCTTTATAACTCAAATTTTATACAAATATGTTTGTGTGATGATATCATGTGAATCTGGATGTTCTTTGGAAACTAGTGGTTGTAGAGCCTTGTATATTGTGTGAAGAGTTCTTGATTGGAAGGGTAACTAATTCGGGGTTCTTCGTACAGTATACGGCATCTGCCACGACTAGGCCGTCCTCAGTTCGTAACAATTGCTCCTATAGTGATAAGTAGTTAACAATGACATTTCAGATAAACGGAAATATAGTAGATTTGCATGGCCAAAGTGACCTAACAACAAAGATAAATGAACATAATCAACTAAGGAAGTTAGTAAAAACGAACAATGTTGCTTGTCTGTTTCATTTTGTGGCTCAAAAGGGTGATTCATCCATTTGTACTACTAGCAATAACTCTATAGAAGAGTTATTGGTAGATTCAAGGATGTATTCATAACTCCATCATTGTTGACACCCTTAAGGTCAGCCCAAAATCACATCCATCTCAAGGATAATAAATAAGTAGTTAATGTCCATCCATACCAATATCCTTATTTTCAAAAGGCAAAAATTGAGAAACCTATTCAAAAAATGTTAGAGTCAAGCATTATAAAGCTTAGTACCAACGACTTTTCTTCTCTAGTATTACTAGTGAAGAAGAAGGATAACTCTTGAAGATTTTTTATAGAGCAATAAACCAAGCCATAGTATTAGACAAGTTTCCTATTCCCACCATAGATGAATTGTTAAATGAGTTAGGGGGAGCCATTATTTTTTCTAAGATGGATTTGAGAGCGAGGTATCATCAAATAAGAATGTACCTAGAAATGTTCATAAGATGGTTTTTAGCACTCATGAGGGGCATATGAGTTTTTAGTAATGCCATTTGGTTTGTTAAATGCACTAGCAACATTACAAGTAATAATGAATAGTATATTCAGGCCTTGTTTGCATAACTTCATTGCAGTTTTTTTAATGATATTCTCATTTACAGCAAGACATTTGAAGAGCACCTTAGACATTTGGAACAAGCACTAACTTATCTAAGAGAACAAAACTTTTATTTGAAAAAGTCCAAATGCTCTTTTGGCCAACATGAGATAGAGTATTTAGGCCATATTGTATGTTAGCAAGGCTTAAAACTGGATTTGGACGAATTGAAGGCCATTAGTAAATGGCAAAAACAAACAAATGTAAAGCAACTTAGAGGTTTTTAACGAATATCAGGCTATTATAGGTGTTTTGTGAGCAATTGTTCAAAGATTATGGCACCATTAGCAAATTTGTTGAAGAAGGATGTGTTTGATTAGACTCAAGAAGCTACTAAAGCATTTGAAGATTTGAAAGATGCTTTAATAACAATGCCTATTCTTACTTTACCAGATTTTACAAAAAAATTCATAGTTGAAACCAATACTTCAAGATTGGGAATAGGAGTTGTCGTACATTAAGGAGCAAATCTAATTACATATTTTAGTAAAAAGTTGAGTTTGAGATTACAAAAATTTAGTGCATAGGTAAGGTAATTGGTAGCTATAGTAGAGGTAATAAGGAAGTGGCATCAGTACTTATAGGTACACCATTTTGTAATATGGACATACTAGAAAAGTTTGAAAGAAACCATGACTCAGGTTATTCAAACACTTAAGCAACAACAATACTTGGCTAAGTTGATGGGATACGACTATCATGTTAAATATAAGCCAGAGGTGGAAAATAAAGTGGCAAATGCCTTATCTAGGTAGTTTGATAAGGAATTTCAATCGATGGCACTATCATTACCATCTTTTGATTTCATTACATTCCTTAAACATGAATTACATCAGAATGTTGAATGGATAAAGCTAAAGGAGCAGTGAAAGAAGGGAGTCAACTTCATTATCTGTGACCTAGAAAAATGATTTGTTGTTTACTGGTCAAAGGATATATGTAGCTACCAATTCATCCCTAATTTCTACCAGTTTAATGGAGTTTCATGTTATACCTATAGGAGGTTTTGTAGGGGTTTTGAAGACATTCAAAAGAGTAAGTGCAACTTTCTATTAGAAGGGGATGAGATTAGATGTTGAGGAATTTGTGAAGAAGTGCCATGTTTTCCAACAAATTAAATATTTGACAAACAATCTAACAGGACTTCTTCAACTTTTACCTATTCCTCAAAAAATCTTTGAGGATATATTGATGGATTTTATAACTGGATTACCAATTTCAAAATGGTATTCAGTTATAATAGTAATTTTTGATAGACTGACTAAATATTACCACTTAAGCTTACTACCAATGAATTATATGTCAATTTTAGTAGCTAGACTATTCATTGAAATTATGGTGAAATTGCATAGGATCCTAAGAATAGTGGTTTGCGATAAAGATCGGGTATTGGTGAGTCACTTTTGGTAAGAATTGTTCAAGTTCAGTAGGACTCAATTAAGAATGAGCTCTGCTTATAACCTTTACATAGATGGGCAAACTAAGGTGTTAAATAAGTGCATTGAACACTATTTGAGAGCTTATGTGATGGATAATCCAAAGGCATGGTTAAAGTATCTACCTTGGGTGGAATTCTATTTCAATACTAGCTTTCATACTAGTGCTCAAATGCCACCATTTTAGGTCTTATATGGGAGGAAGCTGTCACATCTCGGCATAGCATAAGATGTACTTTCATATGGGAATATCTATTGAAAACTTAACTCAACTTGCTCATTCACCAAAAGATAACTTTGTTTATATAATAAAGGGGTTGCTACATCAGAGTTCAGCTGGATATTTTGTTACAACTTATGTGTGCAACATAATATTTACATCAAAATATGAACCAACTTTTTTTTTCCTTTATCATTTTCACAATAATAGGATTCTTGACTTAATACAAGTTCTATACAATAGTTGCTGACTCCGACTTACGCTCTCAGTATATATAACCCCCTTAAGTGTTGGGCCCCTCACGATATAGTTAACCTAAGGAAAAACATTTTATCCCCTCAACTACTAAAGTTGAGTAAGAGAAGATAACAAATAACATAATATAGACAATACTACATATCACAACCGAAACATTTCAATCATAATTCGCAAGTTCAACTTCACATATGCATTCGCCCAACCGAGCACTTATTGCCAACAATGCAACATGCTATGCTCATGCACATAGCATGCATCGGTTAGTTAACATAGCCGGGCATTTGGATACAACGTCTAGGAACCTAGGGCAATAAGGAGCAGCCTGGGAGTCGGACCCCCGACTTTACAAAATTAGACTATGCACTATAGTTCACCAAATCAAAGTGGTAATATTGCCAAATCAAACCATACATTATAGTTTACCAAATTTTACTATCAAAATAGTTACAATGTTTAGGCAATGCAATCTATATGCTTCCAAAAATTGAGTTCATAAAGCCATGCTTTTTCTATGATCATTTAGAAGCCACATTCTGAAAGTTCTTACCTGTAGGTCCCTTTTTGTGCCATGTCATATCATGATATGTAATAACAACTCAAGAATATCAATCACCATAATCAATCTCCCAACTTTATTTAACCTAGTGATCTGATTTTTGTTTTCAAACTCTCCTCAATGAAATTCTAGTATCTTAGTTAGGGTTCACTTAGGTGAACACCCAGAAGATTGAGTTAGTAATCACTCAACTTCCCTGGTTAGCACAATCATTCATAAGCACAAATCATCGCCAACATGGCAACATAATAGTTTAACCAGAATATAGTTACTATCATTCAGAATCAACACATTAGCATCTACTATAGTAGCATACCCATTCACCCAAGATATATCCATATTCAATCAATACAGTATTAAACAGCACACAGTGTTATGAGTAGCAATATATCTACTCCAAGTATGGGTTAGATCCACTTACCTAGACGTAGCAATAGTACAATACCCTATGCTTCGTGATGTGGTCTTTCCTTACTTATCATACCTATGAAAATATGACATAGTCTTCAAATCAAGTATAAGTCAAACCTGAACTATTATAAGTTTTCATTCCCATGTTTTTAAACTTCGACTAACCATATCTTACTCATTTATTATCCAATTTTAGTAAACTTTACATCATTACAATCGTTATTTCAAGTGCTATTGATATATATTAAGAATCAAGATTAATCAATATTGCCAAATATCCAAAAATACACTTTTATATTATGACTCGACTGTATGCTATCTTAACTCTAAAATTGACCCAAGTAAGCTTTAGTACTAAACTAAAAACTCTAAAAATTATACTTTCCAAACTTGTCCAACAACACTTATTATACCCCAAAGTGTTTGTTTTACGTAATTTGACAAGTATCTTACTAATACTAATTATTATGTTACATATTAAGCCAATATATAAGCTTATTTTAGGAAAATATGAAATAAATGGTATATGAGCCCGATAAATTTCATGAAAAATTCTAGACTTAAAAAAATATGTAGGTTAGTTATCGATCATCAATTACGCTAAATTGGCTATTATCTATTTTTACAAAAATAAGGGTTATAGCTTGGAATTACGCAAAATTAGGAAAAATAAACAAATTTAAGTATGAGATAAAAACTAAGTATTCCAAATATCATTATAAACATCTAGAAATCAAAACATGTAAGGCTCATTCATTAATTTCATCAAAAACTAAGTATTTCAATAATTTGGTAAAACAGGTAATTTTATTCGAAATAATTATAAAAAATAGTAAACATGCTTAATTTCAAAAATTATTATTACCAAAATTAAATATATATATTAGGTGTATTACATACAAAAATTGAGCTTGAAACAACATCATCTAATATTTATAAAAATTTATTCAATTTTCGTCCAAATAGAGCATTTTCTTAAGAAACCTATATTTACAAAAATTATTTAATTAAAATAAAATGATTACATTAATCTGCACCTAAAATAATCCTAGAAAACCAAATTTCATAATTAATGGATAATGTTTGGTATTTTTACCAAATTAAACAAATTATGGGTGGAATTTTGTTTCATCTGAACCGGCTAGCTCCGGCCACCACTTAGCCACCACACCTTATCGGAAAGCCTCCTCTGGCTACCCTCTGTTGGTTCTCTAAGCCATTCTAACTCAGGTGGTGGTTTGGTACATGAACCGCCCTAGACCGATTTCGACCCTATACTTTGTTTTATTTTTTTCTAACTTTTCTAAATTGTTTTCTTTCAATTTTAGAGTTCCAAAATATTGAATTTGAGGGATTGGGTCCTATTTATATTTTTTGAACTTTTCATAATCAAATAAAATTGGGACATGTGTATGATACATGTCGATTTTCCATTTTCCTAAAAGACATGTGTCATTTCCTCATCAAGTAAGAGTTGATTCACCATTTCTAATTAATACCATCTTGACACATCATTTGATTACTCATCTGTGCAATTTTTTATTAATTTTCCATTATTTGTCCTTATTTTATTAATAATTTAATATTATATGTATGTTTTTAATACATATAATGCATATCACATGTAAATACATATATATTATGTATAATTCAACTTCATTTATTATTTTTGTAAGTTAATTAACTTATCTCTAATATCTCGCTATATCTAAAATTTCGAATTTTTCGTTTTTGATAATTATCGACTTTTAGCGATAAATTGACGTTTTTCTTAAATTAATATTTTTATATAACTTATTTAAAAAAATTGACTTTACTTGAATTATTTCATCTAACTTTTCTAACTTTACTGTAAAGCTGAAAATAAAATAGATATTATAGCTCGGCGCCCTAAATTTAAGGGCTTGGATCCTAGAGTTATTAAACTAGTTGGAAAAACCTAAGCTATTATAGAAGTCGCCAACATTACTTGATTATATAAGGGGTTTGAGCTCAATTGAAGCTATAGATTAGGAGCTCATAACTAGAGATAATATTATACAGCCCTTGAAACAAAATTTCACTAAGGCATAGTAAAGAATGAAGTGTTTTACAAATCAACACATAATTGATAAGTAGTTGCACATAAGAGAATATGCCTTTGTCAAATTACAACTATCATTGGTGAATTCTAGGATAAAGGAAAATCCTACAAAAGAGAATGAAATGCTTGGCACCAAGGTCAATTCAGTGCAGCCATTTCAATGCTTAAGTTAGTAGGGTAACTTTGTATAGAAAGTATGTGAGTAAAAAGTGTCAAAGAGCTCTTAAAGAGTTTCTTTTCAATATTTATAGGTGGTTATAGCATCTAAGGTAGTTGTTGGAGTAATTGTTAAGACACGTGGAAGTTTATTAATTTAACATCTCTCCTAATATGTAGGGAAAGTAGGCAATTATATAATATAACTGTGTTTATAATAACCGTTTACGTTATAGACTTAAATTTGAACTAGGAATAGATTTATGTTACTCGATAGATGTTATCTATCTAGAGGTATGCCGAGAGATTTGACTATTCGGCATATTGACGACCAAATGAATGAGTATGTCAAATGAGCGAAAAGTAATTATTAACATTTGCCCCCCAACTCTGGTGTTCGAGTAGTTGATAAAGGGAGTTACATATATATATTAAATAGAGGCTAAGTGTAAGATTGATTCTTCAGATTGATGCCGAGAAAGATAGGAAGTGGGATAGATTTTATCCTAGTTGAAAGGTCACAATTCCTAAACTCTCGCCCATTTGAGAAACCAAGAAGTTGGAGGCATGACATCTATTACCTAGGTCATCATTTCGTTGCAGGCTTAATAATTGTTAGAAAGTTGTCAACCATTAGATTTCTATCACAAAACAATTGTTAGCAATCCATGCCATCACTAAATTAGCACATCATTACTATTAGAAGTAGATTTGTAGTTACGAAGATGGATTGTCCATATAAAAAGTACTATTCACAATCAAAATTCATTTCTCTAGTTGCATCTTAAACTTTCATTCACTTTGTCATCTTTAAACTCAAATTCTTCGACTTATGTTATATCATTTCACACAACCATTCAAGTATGGTTTGCAAAGTTGCTCATTGACTTGTCCTCTCTCATTTTGAGGCAATGAAAACTGAAGCCACTTTTCCCCCTTAGATAAGGAGCGAAGCAGCATGTTTTTCAAGTGGTTCGGTTGATAATATGGAGGCAAGGTGGGATAAAATTGCTCAAATTAATGAGCTTCCTGTAGATAATTATCCTAAAGATAAGGAAAGGAGGTCCTTAGTAAGATATCTATATAACCCAATAGCCTATTATCGAGACTCTCTAGATGGAATCGTTAGTTCCGTCAACAAAATTCCTATCACAAAATACAATCAATACTAGAGAAACATTCTCGGAACATGGAACTTGAGGAGGTCGAGAAATGGGGAAAGGGTATGCTTGGGTGTGCGAGTTCCATATAAACCTGAAATATTTGGATTTTAGGTTCCGCTTCCCTTTTTCGGCTTTTGTTAAGGCTTCTTCAACTACTTCAGAGTCCCACCGAGTATATTCTCACCTAATACATACTAACTTCTAGCAGCTTTTGAGATAGTCTACAAAGAAGTCAAAGTTAGGGCTACACCTCAATTGTTTCAGTTTTTCTTCACTATTCAGAGGCAACCTGATGAGTGGTACTTTTGTAAACCCCATGAATTTAGCTTTCTATGTATAGAATCAAATACCTAAACTGTAGATGATTTCCTAAAGTCAATAGAGTCAGTGAGATTTAAAACCGATTAAAGTCTCATTTCAAAACCTAAAGTGAATATGACAAACCTTAAATTGTCAAATGAACCTCTAATCGCATATGAGGACCTTAAAACTTCAAGTATATGTAACTGCAAAAGTTAACCTCGAACCACATCAAAACCTTAAGATTAACAATCGGAGATTTAATCGCATATGAATATATTAAACCTTAAATATGTAAAAACACTAGAGATTGTACTCAGAAGTAATAAAAACCCTGAAACTATTACTTTAAGGATATAAAAGCATTAATCCACCATAATTTACCCTAAAACCCTAAGTGATAATATATTCTCCATATTTTGCCATTTCCTTAGTAAACGACTAAAGACAACTTTCAATCATACGTAAATATTTAGAATACTTAAGTGATCCTTTAGAAATTAAGATATCGCATCATAGATCACATTCATCTTCTAAGTATATAACTAGGATAGTATTATATAGAGTTAAGGGTATAGTTAAAGCTTAGATTAAATGTAGTGAACCTTAATACCCTAATTGGTACTTTTCGTACTGGTTATACTAAGTAGCTTATCAAATGGTGTATATAGGATATAAATACTTAAAGTAAGATCTCATCATCTATTTTTACTAATCAATTCACCAAATGCCTCATTTCCTTTCATTTTCTTAATTTTTCTCCTAATTTTCCTTAATTACTACATTATGTATGGAAAGTTGACCAAAGTCAAAAGGTTGACTAAGTCAACACAAATGTCCCTTTCATTTGAAAAAAAATATCTTCCTTCTCATGATTTCTTTTCTTTTCTTTTGGCTTTTCCCTTCTTTTTTCTTTGTTTTGCTATCCACTTCTTCCTTTTTCTAGATCCCACTTTTCTTCACTTTTTCAAACACAAACTAAAACAAAGCAAAGTCCCTTTCTTCTTCCCCTTCCGCTTTCACTCTTCTTTTCTTTTCAACTTTTCATACATTTTCAAGAGCAAAATTAAGGTATGTACTTATGATACTATGTTTTGCTTCATCTTCTTTACTAGTGAGAAGAAGAGTTAGGTTAGGTTAAGTAGTTATGTATTGTGTATATATGTGTTGATTTAGGCTTAAAGTTTTAATCTTTGCATATAGAAGTGTAGAATTCTTTAGGTAATGGAAGAAGATGCATGTGTACATATCTTTGAGTATGTGGACATAAGGGTATGCTAGAGATATACATGTATAAATACCTTTGTACATAAGTATTCATTATGTACATAACCTAAATTAGGACATCTACTAACTATACATACATATACCATGTTAAATATGCCCTTAAAATACAAAAAGAATGAAATTGTGAAGATTTTTTAAGAGGTTAAGTAAGGCATACGAAAATACATATAAAAATACGTATGTCATCGTATGCATATATGGGTATGTGTATTAGTATATATATAAGTACACATGTATAAGTACTTATAAGTACACAAGTATACATATTAGTATATTAGAAGTATAGGTATGTATATCACATATGTATAAAGTGTGTAAATATATAAGGATAATAATGGACTAATGATGTAAGCAATGATGTCATCAAAGGATTACATAAGCTATGACATCATCAAATGATTACATAAGCTATAACATAAGCAAATAATGACATAAGCGATGACACAAGCGATTGATAATGTAAGCGATGACATAAGTATAAGTTTATAAAATAAGAAATAAAAAGAGTATATAAAAATTAGCTACATGAATTAGTAAACCCTAATACACTTCCTAAATTGAATTAAACTTAATCAAGTATGTGAATTAGTAACACTAATGTAAAATTCCCTAAGTGTAATAATCTAATGTCTAATTAAATCATTAAATACTAGAATAGGATATAAACATAAGCAATAAGAATAATTAAACTTCAATAAGATAAAATTTCAATAAATTTAGCCCATATCGTAAAACATAGGTCTTAACGTCCAAAATAGACATCACCCTATGAACGTACGTCCGAAAACGATGGAAAACGATGAAAAATGACGGAAAACGATGAAAAACGATGAAAAACGACTATAAGTTCGCAAATATTGGAATTAGAGTGAAAAAAGTTATAAAATACATAAAGGAAGTCTCATAACTTACAAATATAAGAAAATAGTTACTATTAACCCCATTGAGTATGATAAACCTTAGACACATTATACTTGGGTCATATTGGGGGAAACTGAATAAACTACAATAGACTTTTAGTTAACTAAGGGGTTTGACTTCTCATAATACTTATAAGTTTTACCATTTTGATTTAGGTGTTCAATATCAAGTTTTGGAAACCCCAAAGGTTTAGAGAATGAGCAATAATCCAGGTGAGGGAGTTTTAATGACCTGCTACTTGTTTGTACGTGTTACTTGTATGATGTTTTGCTGCTTGCTGTTGCTTGTATATTTGAATGGTTATTCTACTTATATGCCATCATCTGTGTGATCACCTTTTTAAATTGATAAATATAAATATCTGACCTAAATAACCGGTTCTATTTGTCGCATGTCTATGACCCAATAAATGTATGGATGGAGAGTACTAGCTTTGTAAAATGTTGAAAAGGGTATTTTTGGAAAAAGTTATCCTAATCTTAAACGTATTTTGTATGATTTTGATAAGAGCCGTAGCACCAGAAATGATATTATCGTTAAGGCAAAGCTAGCATAGGTTCTCCACTTGATTGCAAGAGGACTCGCTTTATTGTGCCTGTAAGGCCTTGGTTAATTTTGGTTGTGAAAGGACTCGCAAGTTTGTGCCCGAGGGGCCTTGGAGGGTAGATGTCACGAATTGAGGATGGCCTAGTTGTGGTAGACGCCATATATTGTACGAAGAATCCCTGATTGGTTACTCTTCCAATCAAGAACTCTTCAAACAATATATAAGGCTCTACAACCATTAGTTTCTAAAGAACATCCAAATTCACATGATATCATCACACAAACATATATATATATATATATATATATATAATTTGAGTTATAAAGCTTACAATACACAGTAATTAAGTACATCTAAGTCTGTAATACTAAGATAAACAAAAGTACATGAGTAAGAGTCTACATAAACTGTTCTCTCTCAGTATACAGGACAGCTCGCTCTTGCCCAAGTCCCCAAGCTAACCTATGGTATCCTTCGGCCAGTCTCTATGAACAGGCTATCTTACAACAAAAGTTTAAAGGAGTGTAAGCCTAAGCTTAGTGAGCAAAACCTTCAGCCGTACTACAAGCAAGTTATAAGTACATTATATTCACGCATATGAATGAATGATCAAATAGAATGCTAAACAATACGTATAATTAACTAGTTCATATATGTAACTCGGATTTAACGCCCTCCAAAGTCAAGGTTGGAGTATATACGGCACCAATCAGATCCGGGTATTATACTAGAACTTTCTTTACTACGGAACTCCACGTTCCGTACTTAAATCAAATAATTTTTTTATTTTCCTAAAAACTAAGTTCTAATATAATCATGAGTGAGCCCCTACAGTCCACACTCACCCCTAAACGGAGGCCTCTAGACTCAACCCTTAGCTAGGCGGTTGGCGCCTCCAATGCCTAGTGTTCTCGCGAGCCAGGGTAAGGTCATTTTGTACGAGTGCACTGTACAGAACCAATAAATTAATAATATCAACCCTTAAATGGCCTCTCTTTACCTCTGTGTGATGTGACGGCCAGAATTGTATCCATGCTATGCATGTTAATGCATGTCCCAGTTTCTTTTTATAGGCTAAGTATAATTAAGTTCAAATTATGCTGTGACCATCCAATAGTACACACAATCATTTTCTGTACTTAAGGTAAATTCACAACTCAACACACAATTACATACACAAGCATTTCTCGAACCCTACACAGTGATCAATTAACAATAATATTTAAGTTCACTATCTACAATCACAATGAAGTATGGAATCATAGGGTAAATACTCATTCGGCCATGGCGATTCGCCCTACTCGTAGTAATCAATCGGGAGATCCTCGCTCACCTTGGGATCACCTGATCATTATGTTATAATAACGCTAGTAAGTAACTGAATTAACTAATAATTCTAGTTACCTAATTCTACTTAAATTACCTCAACTTTTATCCGGTTAGACCTTATTCTTAAGCGTTTGTATCTTTTTTGTTTTATTTCTGATATTTATGAATTTATAGTCATTTTTCATCGTTTTTAGACGAACATTCACACGGTAATGTCCGTTTTGGATGTTATGCCCCGTGTTTTATGATATGAACTACATTTAGAGAAATTTTAACTATGAAAACTTAATTGCTCTTATTACTTATATTTATATCTTTTGCTTATACATAATGAGTTAGTTAATCCTTAACTTCTTATACTTAGAGGCTATTACTTTGCTATTATTAATTCATGTACTTAATTAAGTATAATCCAATTTAGAAAGTGTATTAAGGTTTACTAATTTAGGATCCTAATTATGATACACTCTTCTTCTTTTCTTAGTTTATAATCAATGCTTGTGCCATCACTTACGTCATCATTTGCTTAGGTCATTGCTTATGTCATCACTTGCTTATGTCATCATGTGCTTACCTCATCACTTACTTCATTATTTGATTACATAAGCCTCACCTCATGCTTATGTCATATGTACATGTCTTATGTACGTTTCACTTCTTCCCTTATACTTATGTACATATACCTTATACATATATATACTTATACCTATACTTAGACTTATACTGTATTTATACATATATACATACTCATATACCTATATGGTTAGATACGTATTTTTATACAAAATTTCGTATGCCTATTCTTTTCCTTAAGAAAAGCTTCCTAATTCCATTCTTTTGTGTTCTTAAATGTGTATTTAGTATAGTATAGGTATGTATAGTTAGGTGTTGTCTTAATTTAGGTTATGTACATGGTTAATACTCATGTATAAAGGTTCCCATACAAGTATTCTTTTAGTATTTCCTTATGTACACATACCTAAGAGCACATACACATGTATTTCTTTCCTCTTCTTCATGGTTCCTCACTTTGTACACTTAAAGATGAGGACTTTATGCCCTCTTCTTCAAGATCATAATTAACACAAGTCTACTTCTCTAATCTACCTAATTTCCTAACTAATGAAGAATATGAAGCAACATAAAGTAACTTAAGTACATACCTTAGTTGTGTTGGAATTAAGGAGACAAAAAGTGAAGTGATGAAAGTGAAAGGGAAGAAGAAGCTCATGGCAATAGAGGGATGTTTTTGTTTTGTTTCTTTTGTTTTGTTTTCATAATGGAAGAAAGCAAATGGTGGGGTCTAGAAGAGGAGTAAGTAGACGGCAATTTAGGGGAAAAAGAGGAAGAGAAAAATCAAAAGAAAAGGGAAGAAAAGCCATCATTAAGTGTTAAGATATTTTCCTTATCTCTTAGTGTCTTTTGTTGACTTGGTCAACGCTTTGACCTTAGTCAACTTTCCTTAAGCATGTGTAATTTTGTATATATAATGTAGTAATTAAGGGAAATTAAGAGAAAAATTAAGGAAATGAAGTATTTGGTGAATTGATTAGTAAAAATAGATGATGAGGTCTTACTTTAAGTATTTATAACCTATAAACATCATTTGGTAAACTACTTAGCGTAACTAGTATGAAAAATACTAATTAGGGTATTAAGGTTCACTACATTTAGCTTAATCTTCAACTATACCTCTAACTCTATGTAATACTATCTTAATCATATACTTAAGAAATAAATATAATCTATGATTCAGTATCTTAGTTTCTAAAGGATTACTTGAGGATTCAAAACATATATGTATGAATGAAAGTCGTCTCTAACCTTTTACTAATGATTTGGCAAATATGAGGATTATATTACCAATTTAGGGTTTTAGGGTATACTTTGATGAATTAGTACACATGTGTCTTTAAGGTGATCATTTTAGGGTTTCTATCACTTTTAAATGAAATCTTTAGCATTTAGAAACATTTAGGGTAGAAAAGTTTCTTACGCGATTGATTAATTCTTTTAGGGTTTTCACTTTCATTAACCTTGTTAACTCCTAAACTGTCTAATATAGTTAAGTCTATTTCAAAAGCTAGATAAAAAATTTTAGGGGTTTACAGTAGATATTCCTAGTTTAGAATCTCCTTATTTGGATTGAAACTCTTTTCTTGACTAGGGTAATAGTCGAGTGTTGCCTAGAGGGGTGGTGCCCCTAGGTAACCTTATGCGGGTAAGCTGAGGTGTCCTGTATGAGTAAGTACAGGGGATAATCAAAGTGTAGATGACGTAATTCTACAACTTCCATAATTTCGGACTCCTATGGATGTGTTACTTGCATTCATCGTATATGCATTCATGTTGTATGTAGATAACTTGCTTGCATATATGATAATAATGTGTGAAAACTTGCTTGACCGGTAGTAGTGAGGAATGAACTCACTAAGTTGTTATATGCTCACTCCTTCATAGTTTCTTTTGTAGGTTTACTTATGATGGGATTGGGATAAGTCTCGAGTGCTGAGTGCGAGATGAAGATATGTATATTAGTGTTAGAATTAGTTGAGATCTTTATAGGTGATGCATAAACATTCTTTGTAGGAAATATTCACATGTTAGAATTTAATATAATTTAATTTTTCCTACAGTTTTATAATGTTGGTATATCCTGTCTTATTATTTGGTAGGAGATACTGATTCTTTGCGGTTCTGAGGAATTGTAGGATATCAGATACCTATAGTTATTTATATTTGTATTCTATAGTAAATTAATTACTTAAAAAATAGTAACCTAGGTGATTAATCCTTTAGAGTCTTGTAATCTCTAGCTTATAAGGCGATTTTCATATCATAGGTGCACACGTGTTATGAAAATTTTAGGTAATCCTATTAGGCCCTCTTTATGATCCTGACAACTTTGCTACTGCGAGGCATGGGCATAAGTTTATGGATGGGTTATAATTCAAGATTCACAAGTGGCATGACAAGTTCATGTCAATAGTATCTGACGAGAACTTGAACTTCTAGACCTAATGGACAAAGCCGATACATACAGAAGATATAGATTTGATGCCAAATGATGCAATTGCAATGAGGAAAATTCAAAAAAGGAGGAGGAACAAAATGTTCTTCTAGGATACTGAGAAAATTATACGGTGTTACAAAATTGGAGACCTAATCTTTTTTGAAAATGAAGGTATGCTAATGAGTTACCGCCATGCTGAGTATATCTACAAGAGGAAAGCTGTTCTTGAGACTTAGGGGGAGAATTGTGGCCTTTGAGCCTTATTTAGTATGGAAAATGTAATTTTATCTTTTTCCCCTATTTATATTAATTTGTTTACTCGTATTGCAAATTTAGGTGCTAGTGAGGTGAATCCAGCCAAGCTATTAGCTAAGGCCAAGGCAAAAAAATCCAAGGCAGATAAGAGGGTGACTACCTCAACAATTACCACTCGACCTACTAACGTAAAGAAGCCAATAAAGGAGGCTGCAATGAAGCAGGTGGTAGTATAGAAGACCTCCTGTCCTATCGAGAGGTAGAAGGAGAGTAAGAAGACACTACCGATCGAGGTTGTTTATTCTAAGGAGCCTCCGGTCGAGAGTTGAAGGATGATGAACATCGAGTGACTCATCCTAGCGAGGAGGATGAAAATGCCACTGTTGCAAAAGGGTCATCAATAGCAATTGAGGTAGCTCCTAGTGTTGATAAAAGATCGAGGAAGGAACTCATTGACCAACCATCTACCAAGAAATCCAGGGGCTTAGATGAAAAGGTGAAGGAGGTAATGCGATCAAAAGCTCTCAACATCTGTAGTGCCGAATTTATCCCCAACAATGAGGTTAGTGAGTACTTGGTCCCTTGTTGGAGCTACCAAATTTTAGATACTGACTCAGCCTTAGGAGACAATATGAAATTTTTAACTCTAATGGAATGGATTATTCTTTTGAAAGATAGAGATATCACCAACAAGGACGTCAAAAGGGTCGGTGGTTGCAATAAGGCCCATATCATAGCCAAATTGTATGATGTGAGTATCCATAATCATTGCTTCTAATTATTGAATCTATTCAAGTTACTAACACATTTCCTTTTCCAGATGAGTAGCCACATTCCGATGGCTTTGGACGAAGTCAACAAAGAGGTAAAGAAGGTAATATCTTTAGTTGTATCCGTGTGTTATTCCTATTCATTCTTAATTGAGTTAAATGAATTTGCTGTAGAGAGTTGAGGATGCATGCATACAACGCATTGAAAGCCTAAACTGCTACTATCGAGAATGTGAGGATAAAGGCTGAGATGGAGGCAAAAAAGCTCTAAGAAGAACTTAATACTGAGAAGTTGGCACATAACCTTGGTACCAATGAAATCTCGAGCCTAAAGGCTAAAATTGAAGAGTAGTACAAAAAGTCTAAAGGTGATAGGAATCAAGCTACAGGGCCCCTAACCCCTAGCTGGGCTCGAGGACTAGAAGGTGATGGGAATCAAGTTACAGGGCCCCTGACCCATAGTTAGGCTCAAGGACTAGAGGAGTTGGCATGACGAATCTTTATATTCCAACCAACCCCTACCAGGGCTGAGTACTTCCTTACTGAGTCACCTCTAATGCTGTATGATCGCCTATTGTTGTGTGGTATGCTGAGTTAACGATTACTCTCTATTATTGAGTCGACCAATTACTCAACCTCTTACATGTCAAGAAGTCGAGAGAGAAAGCCGGACTGACTAGGTTATCCTTGCTTAGACAAACCCATGCATCCATGCTTTTTGTCTACATCACTTAATGACTTCGCCAATGCCACATCGCTACATATACAATATCATATGTAGAATTTGTAGCACCAATGATTATTTTCCTTGTATATTCAATTTTACCCCTTTATAACATGTACATTGCCCTCTTTAGGAAATGTCCTTTTTGTCTTTTTCCTTTTGGGCAAGTTGCCCTAGTTTGTGGGTATAAATACCCTTATACTTATAGTTGTAAGACATTGAATAATCTTCAATACACTTTTAAGTACCTTCTTCCCTACGTAAACACTATTGTTTACTCTCGACATCACTCTTGTCCTTTCCCTTAAGCAAGGTTAGGTGGCGAGTAACCTCATTGGACCAATTCGTGCATTACATTGAATTGTACCATGAGTCCTTAGAAGTTCCATTGGTGTGTCATGTCCTTTAGAGTTGTTTGTAGGTTTTACTTACTATTTTCATCCTTGTTTTCACCCTTTCGTACCTTTCCCCACTGACTCTTTTCAAGCTTTCTGCAAGCTCGGACCTATTCAGTGACCGGCCTTATCTTTTCTTAGTCACGGTATGCATCATCTTCATATCATAGCGGAGGTTTTGTGTGAGTTATAGTTAGTTCTTCCTGAGTTCTATTATACTCTATTTTTGCCTGTTTGAAATAGAGTTAGTTATTGAGTTCATTTGACTACGATATTATTAGTTGTTTGCATTCTAAGTTGTTTGTTTAAATTCTAAATCTGTAAGGAAAAATGATAGACCCAAATATGAATGTTGGTACCGGTGATGATAGTAGAGTTTCCTACCATGGGCATTAATCTCAAGGAACTCATAGAAGCGTTGACGAGAGACTCCATGAGATAGCTAACCTCCTAGTAGATCTAACCCAAGTTATTCATGCACTATCTTGCTAACCTACTGAGGCCGTGCAAAACACTCCACAAGCTACTCAACCTGTTAGAGGTGAAGACCTAACTCGACCATTTTGAGGTGCAGGAGTTAGCAGATGAGTAAGGCAAAGGATAGACTTGAGAGAGTTAGATGAGGAGGAAGAAGAGTACTTTGAAGAGGAGTGTGTACGAGTCCTCAAAGCATCTGACCATGTGAAGCTTCGAATTTCGAGATTCAATGGGTTTGGGAATGTTTACGAGTACCTAGATTAGGAGGAGAAGGTAGAGTATATGTTTGATTATTACTAGTATGAGGATTATGAGAAAGTAAGGATTGCTACTGTTAAATTTTCTAGATATGTTGCCATGTAGTGGAAGAATTTTCAGACCATGAGAAGAAGAGAGGGGTACCGAGAGATTAATACTTAGCCTAAGATAAAGAGGGTTCTTAGAAATAGATTCATGTTAGAAAGATATCTCCAAGATACTTTCACACAACTTTAGGAGCTAAGACAAGTAGGCCAAACAGTTGATGAATATGTTCAAGAATTCCAAATGCTTATGATAAGATGCGAAGTGGAGGAATCACTTGCCCAAATAGTTTCAAGGTTTGTCACTGGGTTAAGAGGAGACATCCAAGACATTGTGGAACTCCAACAATTTGATATAATGGATGAAGCAATTAGGATTGCCCAACGAATAGAGAGGCAAAGAAGAAACCGAGTAGCAACTAGAGTACTGACTAGCTGACCAAGACAGGCAAATAACTAGACACTACTGGGTATTGATCTGAGAAGTAAGATAGATGTCAAAGCCGAGAAAAAAAGCTGGTCCGAAGATCTAGTTCTGACTCGAACGTATGAGAAAGGGCAAGGTCCTGGCAGGAAGACTAGTTAAATCAAATGCTTCAAGTGCCAAGGGTTCAGACACATGGATGCTCAGTGCTCAAACCGAAGGGTAATGGTCACTAAGGGAGACACCCCGAAGTTAGACATATAGAGTATGGATGAGGAACCCGAAGAGGAGGAGGTTCCTACCAAGAATGAGAATGTTGAGAAAGAGTTGATAAAGGAAGACGTATATGCTAAAAACTTAGACCAGCTACTCATGGTTGTCCGATGCACTATGAGTGTGGAACCTTCAGGAGAGGAGGAGCAGAGAGAGAATTTATTTCATATCACCTGCAAGGTGATCGAATAAAGGTACACCCTTATCGTAGATAGTGGGAGCTGCACTAATGTGGTGTCATCTAACCTCATCTCAAAACTGAAGTTGTCAACTGTTGAGCATCCGAAGCCATACAAGTTGCAATGGTTAAGTGATAAGGGAGCATTATACGTTACTCGGCAAGTACTATTACCGATCACTATCGGCAATTACTCCGACCAGATTCTTTATGACATACTACCTATGTGTACTTCTTACGTGTTGCTACGAAGACCATGGTTATTTGATATAAGAGTCATCCACGATGGTTATAAGAATACCTACATGTTTGAGAAGGATGATCGGAAGATCGTGTTGAATCCGATGTCGTTGAGTGGTTCACAAGTTACAGATAAAACTTGCTCACGGATTGAAGAAGGCTCTAGTAATAAGTAGAGCTAAGCTCTGAGAGGCCATTAACGCCAATGTGTCGACCTTCCTGTTAGTTAGGCAACTATTGGAAATGAAGGAGTGGAATGATTTATCCCAAGAGGTGAAGGAACTATTGGATGAATATGCTAACTTGTTCCCAGAATAGTTGCCAGCAAGGTTGCCCTCAACTTAAGGCATAGAGCACTACATTGACTTAATACCCAGTACTGTATTGCCAAATAAGCTAGCTTATCGCATGAATCCTGAGTAGGCTTCTGAGCTTCAACATCAAGTTAATGAGTTGCTAGAAAGAGGATACGTGAGAGAGTCTTAGCACTTGTGCTGAGCCTATACTTCTAGTACCGAAGAAGGATGGAACCTGGTGGATGTATGTTGACAGCCAAGCCATGAACAAAATCATGAAGTCATGTTGGATGAGCTAGTTAGAGCCAAAATTTTTAGTAAGATTGATCTCAAGTTCGGTTACCATCAAATCCACATTAAGCTAGGAGACGAGTAGAAGATTACGTTCAAAACTTGACATGGGCTTTTTGAGTGGATGGTCATGCCCTTCGACTTGTCAAATGCCCCAAGCACCTTCGTGAGGCTTATAAACCATGTGCTGAGATATCTCATCGGGAAGTGTGTCGTAGTATACTTCGACAACATCCTGATCTACAGTACTGACATGCCGAGTCACTATAAACACAGCATAGCAGTCTTAAATATTCTCCATGCCGATAGATTATTTGGTAACCTAAAGAAATGTTGTTTTTGCTAGCATGGAGTGGTATTCTTGGGCTATGTAGTCAGTAGAGAAAGCTTATGACTAGATGATGAGAAGATATTAGAAATTGTTGAATGGCTGACCCCCTACTACTTATGCCAACGTAAGAAGTTTCCATGGACTAGCTTCATTTTATTGAAGGTTCATCAGGAACTTCAGTACCCTCGCTGCACCGCTTATTAAATTAATGAGGAAAAACACCGACTTTCGATGGAGAGAAAGAGAGGAGAGGAGTTTTGCCGTGGTAAAGGAGAAGTTATCCTTTGCCCTAGTATTAGTACTCCTCGACTTCAACAAAATTTTTGAGTTAGAGTGCGACACATTAGGCATTAGAATGTGTACTATCCTAATGTAGGAAGGATAACTAATTACCTTCTACAGTGAGAAACTCTAAGGACCCCAATTAAATTACTCCGTATATGACAAAGAACTCTTGGCACTAATCTGAGCTCGAGGACTAAAGAGGCTAGCATGATGAATCCTTATGTTCCAATCAACCCTTGTCGAGGTCGAGTACCTCCTTATTGAATCCCCTTTAATGCCGTGCCGTATGATCACCTATTGTTATGTGGTATGTCGAGTTAACAATTACTCTTTATTGCCGAGTTAACAATTACTCTCTATTGCCGAGTCAACCAATTACTCAATCTCTTCCTTACCGAGAAGCCGAGAGAGAAAGCCGGACTGACTAGGCCATCCCTGCTTGGACAAACCCATGCATCCGTACTTTTTGTCTGCATCTACTAACAACCTTGCCAATGTAGCACCGCCATGTGTACTGTATCATGTATAGAATCTGTAGCATTAGTGATTATTTTCCTTGTATATTCATTTTTACTCTTTTGTATCATGTAATATTGCTTCTTTAGGAAATGTCCTTTTTGTCTTTTCCCCTTAGGCAAGTTGCTATAGTTTGCAAGTATAAATACCCTTGTACTTGTAGTTGTAAGAGACCAGATAATCTTCGATACACTTTTGAGTACCTTCTACCCTATGTAAACATTGTTGTTTACTTTCGGTATCACTCTTATCCTTTCCCTTAAGCAAAGTTAGGTAGTGAGTAACCTCATTGGACCAATTCGTGTGCCACATCGAATTGTGCTATGAGTCCTTGAATGTTCCATTAGCATATCATATCCTCTGGAACTATTAATGGGTTTTGCTTACTATTTTCACCTTTTCATACCTTTCCCCACTGACTCTTTTTTGAGTTTTTTGCAAGCTCAAACCCATTCAGTAACTAGCCTTATCTATTCTTGATCACGGTTCGCATCACTTCTACTCCAGCCGAGGCCAAGTACTTACCTACCGAGTCACTCCTTAAGCCATACTAAATGATTGTCAATCTCTCACAGATAAAATGCCGAGAAACGGATGGCCAAGACAACATCCAATCCTTCCTTATGCCTAACCACTTACTTAGCATAACCCTTGCCGCCATGCTAAAAGAGAAACCCCAGACTACATAATCCATCCTTGCTTGGATAAGCTAGCCAGTTGTACTGTTTTGTCCATAGCCTTTAACAACCTTACTAATACAACATCCCCATGTGTACAAGACCATGTATAGAATCCGCCCCACTAATTATTACTTCAATGAATATTTATTTTTACCCTTTTATATTTTGTACATTACTACTTTAGGATAATACCCATTTTGTCTTTTCTCTTTTAGGCAAGTTGCCCTGAATTCTTAGGTATAAACACCCTTTGTATCTGTAAGCCGCAAATAGATAGATTACAATTAATACACTTGAGCATTCTTCCTTCCTAATGTAAACACTTTGCTATTTTATACCTAGCATCACTATTATCCTTTCCCTTAAGCAAGCTTATGTAGCAAGTAACCTTACTGAACCAATTCGTACGTCATGTCAAATTGTGCTGTGAGTCTTTAGAAGTTCCATTGGTGTGTCATATGCTCTGGAGTTGTTCGTAGGTTTTTTTAACTTTTCATTCATTGTTCATTCCTTTTACAGATTTCCCCCATCAACTCTTTTGAGCTTTTTGCAAGCTTGGACTCATCTAACAACCGGCCTTATCAGTTCTTGGTCACAGTTTGTAACATCTTAGTATCAGAGCAGAGGTTTTGTTTACGTTGATGTATGTTTTTTGAAGTTTTGTTATACTCTATTTTGTGTGTGTAAAATAGAGCAAGTTACTGTGTTCATTTGAGCGTCATGTTGTTAACTGTTAATTACCTAAAGTATTTGTCTAAGCTTTGAATCTGTGAGGAAGAATGACTGACTCAAGTATGAATGTTGGTACTAGTGATGACAGTAGAGTTGTTCACCATAGATGACAGCTTTAGGGAACTCCCAAAAGCACTGACAAGAGACTTGATGAGATAGTTAACCTCTTGGTGGACTTAACACAAGTTGTTCATGCATTGTCTTACTGACCCACTAAGGCTATGCAAAACACCCTACAAGTTGCTCAGCCTGTTAGAGATCAAAACTCAACTTAAGCCATTTGAGGTGGAGGAGTAGGTGGACAAATAAGGTGAAGAATAGACCTAAGAGAGCTTGATGAAGAAAACAAGGAAGAGTATTTCAAAGAAGAGCATATACGAACCTCTAGAGCATCTGACCGTGTGAAGATTTGGATTTTGAGTTTCAATGGATTTGGGAATGTTGATGAATATCTAGAGTGGGAAGAGAAGGTGGAGTGTGTGTTTGATTGTTATCAATATGAAGATTACAAGAAAGTGAGAACTACTGCTATTGAGTTTTTTAGATATGTCACCATGTAATGGAAGAATTTTCAAATGATGAGGAGATGAGAAGGCTACCAAGAGATTAATACTTAGCCTGAGATGAAGAGAATACTCAAAGATAGATTCATGCCGAAAACTTATCTTTAAGATACTTTCACTTGGCTTCAGGAGTTAAGACAAGGAGGCTGAACTATTGACGAGTATGTTCAAAAGTTTCAAATGCTCATGATCCATTATAAGGTAGAGGAACCATTAGCTCAAACTGTGTCAAGATTTACTACTAGATTGAGAGGTGATATTCGGGACATTGTGAAGCTTCAATGATTCACCATAATTGATGAAGCTGTTAAGATCGCCGAATGAGTAGAGAGGTAGAGAAAAGGCCAAGTGCTAACTTAAATGCTGACTAGTCAACTCATACAGGGAAGTCATCAAACTTTGCCAAGTACCAAGCCGAGTAGAAAGGTTAACCTCGACAATGAAGTGCCGACCTAAACTTACGAAAAGGGATAAGGGTTTGGGAGCAAGACGAGCTAGATTAAATGTTTCAAGTGCCAGGCGTTTGGACATATGGCTACTTAGTGCCTAAACCGAAGAATGATGGTCATTAAGGGAGAAGTCTTAAAGCTAGAAGTAAAAAGTATGGATGAGGAACCTGAGGAGGAGGAGATCCCTACTAAGAAAGAACATGTTGAAAAAGAGTTGATTGAGGAGGATGTGTTTGTTGAGGATTTAGACAAGTTACTCATGGTTGTCCGACATACTATGAACATGGAACCCTTATAAGAGGAGTAGAGAGAGTATTTGTTCCATACCACCAGTAAAGTGAATGATCAAGTGTATGCCCTCATAGTAGATAGTAGAAGCTGCACTAATGTAGTATCGGCCGATCTTGTTTCAAAATTAAAGTTGCCAACTATTGCACATTTGAGGTCGTATAAGTTACATTAGTTAAGTGAGAAAGGAGCATTACACGTTACTGGAAAAATACTACTACCAATCACTATGGGGAATTACTCTGACTAGATTCTCTATAACATACTACCTATGCATGCTTCCCATGTGTTGCTAGGTAGGTTGTAGTTATTTGATAGGAGAATTATATATGATGGCTGTAGGAACACATATATGTTCGAGAAAGATGACTGAAAGATCATGCTAAATCCAATGCCATTGAGAGAAGTTAATAAGTTGCAGATGAAACTTGCTTATGGGTCGAAGAAGGCTCTAGTGATGAGTAGAGCTAAGCTCTGAGAGGCCATCAATGTTGAGGAGTCGACCGTATTGTTGGTCAAGCAATTACTGAAAATGAAAGAGCAAGGTGAGCTTCCTTAGGAAGTTAAGAAGTTGCTAGATGAATATGCCGACCTGTTCCTAAAATAGCTACTTGAGGTGTTACCCCCAACTCGTAGCATAGAGCATTGCATTGACTTAATACTCAATGCTGTACTACCAAATAAGTTAGTTGATCATATGAATCCCAAGTAAGCTTTTGAGCTCCAATGTCTAATCAATGAGTTGCTGGAAAGAGGATACATAAGAGAGAGTCTTATCCCTTGCGCTGTGCCGGCGCTTTTGGTGTCAAAGAAGGGTAGAACCTAGCAGATGTATATAGATAGCCGAACCATAAACAAGATTACAATCAAATACAGGTATCCAATCCTGAGGCTAGAAGACATTTTGGATGAGCTAAGTAGAGCTAGGATTCTCAACAAGATTGATCTTAAATTTGTCTACCATTAAATCTACATGAGGCTAGGGGACGAGTAGAAGACTGTATTCAAGACTTGGCATGGACTTTACGAATGGATGATCATGCCCTTTGGCTTATCAAATGCCCTAAGCACATTGATGAGACTAATGAACCATGTATTGAGGCATCTTATAGGGAAGTATGTCGTAGCGTACTTAGACAATATCCTAGTTTACAGTATAGACATGCTAAGTCACAATGAACATCTCAGAGTAGTCCTAGATATTGTTTGTGTCGAGAGACCATTCAACAATCTAAAGAAGTGTTGCTTTTGCAAGGTAGAAGTGGTATTCTTGGGCTATGTAGTCAATTGGGGAGGCTTGTGAATCGATGATGAGAAGATCAAAGCAATTGTCGAGTGGCTGATTCTTACTACTTGTGCCGACGTTAGAAGTTTCCATGGACTAGCTTCGTTTTATAGAAGATTCATCGGAAATTTTAGCACTCTTGCTGCACCACTTACTGAGTTAATAAAGATGAACACCGACTTCTGATAGGGAGAAAGGGAGGAGAGGAGTTTTGCTAAGATAAAAGAAAGATTGACCTTTGCCACGGTGTTAATGCTACCTGACTTCGAAAAAATATTTGAGTTGAAATGCGACACGTTAGGCAATAGAATAGGCACTATCATAATGCAGAAAGGCCAACCAATTGCCTTGCATAATAAGAAGCTTTGAGGACCGCAGTTGAATTACTCCATGTATGACAAAGAGCTTTTGGCACTAATTTAAGCATTATAAGTATGGCAGCACTATTTTTTATTGAGGGAATTTTTCGTATATACTAACCATGAATCACTAAGGTACCTTTGAAGTCAAACCAAGTTGTCGAAGCAGCGGGCAACATAGGTTAAATTCCTTGAAGGATTCAATTTGTAATAAAATACAAGGAAAGAGCAATGTAGTTGCAGATGCTCTTTCAAGAAGGCATATGCTTTTATTTGAATTGCAAACTCAGCTGTTTGGGTTCGCAAGTATCAAGGAGCAGTACTCTGAGCATCCATACTTTAGACCCATACTTACATGATGTATTGATGAAAGAACAGTAGACGAGTACCATGTGGAGAATGGCTATTTGTTCCAAAGTAGGAAATTGTGTGTGCCAACTTGTTCTTTAAGGGAGTTGTTGATTAAGGAAGCACATAGTAGAGGACTCTCTAGACATTTTGGAGAAAGGAAGACCAATGAATTGTTGAATGGCCGATTCTTTTGGCTAAGAATGAGGAGAGATGTGCATCAAATTGTCGAAAGCTATGTCATATGCAAGAAGGCTAAGTACCGAGCTGAGCAAGGGATAGCAATGCCCCTACCTATCCCAATGAGGCCATGGACTGAATTGAGCATGAACTTTGTTCTCAGACTACTGTGAATTGCCCAAGGCAAAGATTCTGTAATGCTTGTTGTAGATAGGTTCAGTAAGATGGCATACTTCATGTCCTACACCAAGATTAATGATGCTTTGGCTATTGCTTCTCTTTTCTTATAGGAGATTGTATGGATACATGGTGTGCTGAGAAGTATAGTCTTCGATAGAGACCTGAAGTTCTTAAGCCATTTCTAGAAAACCTTATTGCATCAGTTGGGAACTAAATTACTCTTCAGTACCTTATGTCACCCCCAAATTGATGGACAAACAAAGGTGGTTAATCGTACTTTGGGATCACTACTTCGAGATGCAGTAGGTAAGAACTTAGCTAATTAGGACGTCTCCTTGCTAGTGGTTGAGTTCGCTAACCGAACAATACATGATACCACTAAGCAGATTCCCTTCGAGGTGGTCTATGGATTCAATCTCGAGTTGCCCTTTGACTACACCCCTATATCAGTACCCATACAAGAGGACTTTGATTCCTTGGCCAGAGGGCATTCTCTTTAGCACATATACGACAAGGTCATTTGGCACATCGACCAAGCTACAACAAAAATGTGAGAGAAAACTAAGGGTAAGACGGCTAAGCAATTCTAGTCAAGAGACTTGGTATTGCTATACCTTAGTAAGGAATGGTTCCTGGGCAAGAGGAAGAACAAATTATCCACACGGACTAAGGGACCCTTCAGAATCCTCTAAAAGATCAATGCTAATGCTTACAGGTTAAAGTTGCCAAAGGATTATGGGGTTTTTGACACCTTTAATATTGCTAACCTAAGTCCATATCACCTTGATGGAGAACTGATTGAGGACCATCCAAATTTGACCCTAAATCTTAATCAATATAGAAGGAATAATGAGAATCAAGCTATTAGCCCTTTAACCCGCAATTGAGCTCGAGGACTAAAAAGCTTGACAAAGCATATTCATTTTTATCCTTTTGTATTGTTGTACATTACTACTTTAGGATAACCCCCCATTTTGTATTTTCCCTTTGAGGCAAGCTACCCTAAATTCTTGTGTATTAATATCCTTTGTATTTTTAAGCCATAGATAGATAGATTAAAATTAATACACTTGTGCATTCTTCCTTCGTAGTGTAAACACTCTACTATTTTACACTTAGCATCACTCTTATCCTTTCCCTTAAGCAAGGTTAGGTGGCAAGTAACCTCACCAAACTAGTTCGTATGTCATACCGTATTGTGCCGTAAGTCCTCAAAAGATCCATTGGTGCATCGTATCCTTTAGAGCTATTCATGGGTTTTGCTTACTTTTCATTCATCATTCACTCCTTTTGTGCATTTCCCCTATTAACTCTTTCAAGCTTTTTGTAAGCTTAGACCCATCTAGCGACCAACCTTATCAGTTCTTGGTCATGGTTAGCAACATAGTCAGTCTAGCTAAAGCCATACATTATGGCTAGAATAAGTTGAGTAATGCAATTCTATATGCTCAAAACCTAACTTAGTAGTGATCAAACTTTTAGAAACTTAACCTGTAGGTCCTTTCATGCCATGCCATGAATACAGTAAACAATAAAATAACCTAGTATCAAGCACAAATCTCAGGTTCCATATCATAAATAATTCGACTATCTTAACTCCAGCTTTGTTTCTTAACTTTATAATACCTTCCTTTATATAGGGTTTGTCACGAACTGAGGACAGCCTAGTCGTGGCAGATGCCATATACTGTACGAAGAACCCATGATTGGTTATACTTCCAATCAAGAACTCTTCACACAATATACAAGGCTCTACAACCACTAGTTTCCAAAGAACATCCAGATTCACATGATATCATCACACAAACATATATATATATAATTTGAGTGATAAAGCTTACAATACACAGTAATTAAGTACACCTAAGTCTGTAATACTAAGATAAACAAAAGTACATGAGTAAGAGTCTACATAAACTGTTCTCTCTCAATACACAGGACAGCTTACTCTTGCCTAAGTCTTCAAGCTAACCAGTGGCATCTCTCGGCTAGCCTCTACGAATAAGCTATCTTGCAGCAAAAGTCTAAAGGGGTGTAAGCCTAAGCTTAGTGAGCAAAACCCTCAGTCACACTACAAGCAAGTTATAAGTACATTATATTCACGCTTATGAATGAATGATCAACCAGAATGCCAAACAATACGTATAATTAACTAGTTCATATACGTAACTCAAATTTAACGCCTTCTGAAGTCAGGGTTGGAGTATACACGGCACCAATCAGATCCAGGTATTATACTAAAACTTTCTTTACTATGGAACTCTATGCTCCGTATTCAAATCAAATAATTCTTTTATTTTCATAAAAACCAAGTTCTAGTATAATCGTGAGTGGGCCTCCGTAATCCACACTCACCCCTAAACGGAGGCCTCTAGACTCGACCCTTAGTCAAGCGGTTGGCGCCTCCAATGCCTAGTGTTCCCGCGGGCCAAGGTAAGGTTATTTTGTACGAGTGCACTGTATAGAACCAATAAATTAATAATATCAACCCCTGAATGGCCTCTCTTTACCTCCGTGTGATGTGACGGCCGGAATTGTATCTATGTTATGCATGTTAATGCATGTCCTAGTTTCTTTTTATAGGCCGAGTATAATTAAGTTCAAATTAAGCTGTGACCATCCAATAGTACACACAATCATTTTCTATACTACCATGCAATAAACAAGGCGTTTTCTGTACTTAAGGTAAATTCACAACTCAACACACAATTACATAAACAAGCTTTTCTCGAACCCTATACAGTAATCAATTAACAATAATATTTAAGTTCACTATCTACAATCATAATCAAGCATGGAATCATAGGGTAAATACTCACTCGACCATGGCGATTCGCCCTACTCATAATAATCAATCAGGAGGTCCTCGCTCACCTAATTCTACTTAAATTACCTCAACTTTTATCCGGTTAGACCTTATTCTTAAGCGTTTGTATCTTTTTTGTTTTATTTCTGATATTTATGAATTTATAGTCGTTTTTCATCGTTTTCAGACGTACATTCACACGGTAATGTCTGTTTTGGACGTTATGACCCATGTTTTATGATATGAACTACATTTAGAGAAATTTTAACTATGAAAACTTAATTGCTCTTATTACTTATATTTATATCTTTTACTTATACTTAATGAGTTAGTTAATCCTTAACTTCTTATACTTATAGGCTTTTACTTAGCTATTATTAATTCATGTACTTAATTAAGTATAATCCAATTTAGAAAGTGTATTAGGGTTTATTAATTTAGGATCCTAATTATGATACACTCTTCTTCTTTTCTTAGTTTATAATCTATGCTTGTGCCATCACTTACGTCATCATTTGCTTAGGTCATTGCTTATGTCATCACTTGCTTATGTCATCATGTGCTTACCTCATTACTTACTTTATCATTTAATTACATAAGCCTCACCTCATGCTTATGTCATATGTACATGTCTTATGTACATTTCACTTCTTCCCTTATGCTTATGTACATATACCTTATACATATATATACTTATACCTATACTTAGACTTATACTGTATTTATACGTATATACATACTCATATACCTATACAGTTAGATACGTATTTTTATACAAAATTTCGTATGCCTAATATTTCCCTGAAGAAAAGCTTCCTAATTCCATTCTTTTGTATTTTTAAGTGTGTAATTAGTGTAGTATAAGTATGTATGGTTAGATTTTGTTTTATTTTAGGTTATGTACCTGGTAAATACCTATGTACAAAGATTCTCATGCTTCCCTTCTTTTAGGATTACCTTATGTACACCTTCTTATGAGCACATGTTCATGTTTTCCTTTCTTCTTCTTCATGATTCCTAAATTTCTACACTTAAAGATGGAAACTTTGTGCCCTCTTCTTCAAGATCATACTTAACACATGCCTACTTGTCTAATCTACCTAATTAGCTAACTAATGAATAATATAAAGCAACATAAAGTAACTTAAGTACATAACTTTGTTTGTGTTGGAATTATGGAGACAAAAAGAGAAGTGTTGAAAGTGAAAGGGGAAGAAGAAGCTCACGGCAATGGAGAGAGGTTTTTGTCTTATTTCTTTTGTTTTGTTTTCATAATGGAAAGAAGCAAATGGTGGGGTCTAGAAGAGGAAGATGTGGACGGCAATTGAGGAGAAAAAGAAGAAGAGAAAAATCAAAAGAAAAGAAAAGAAAAGAAAAGCCATCATTAAGTGTTAAGATATTATCTTTATCTCTTAGTGTCTTTTGTTGACTTTTCAAATTGTTGACTTGGTCAACTTTCCTTAAGCATATGTAATTTTGTACGCATAATGTAGTAATTAAGGAAAATTAAGGGAGAAATTAAGAAAATGAAGTATTTGGTGAATTGAGTAGTAAAAATAGATGATGAAGTCTTACTTTAAGTATTTATAATCTATAAACATGCTTTGATAAACCTCTTAGTGTAACTAGTATGAAAAATACTAATTAGGGTATTAAGGTTCACTACATTTAACTTAATCTTCAACTATACCTCTAACTCTATGTAATACTATCTTAATCATATACTTAAGAGATAAATAGAATCTATGATTCATTATCTTAATTTCTAAAGGATTATTTGAGGATTCATAACATATATGCATGAATGAAGGTCATCTCTAACCTTTTACTAATGATTTGGCAAAATACGAGGATTTTATTATCAATTAGGGTTTTAGGGTATACTATGATGAATTAGTGCACATGTGTCTTTAAAGTGATCATTTTAGGGTTTCTATCACTTTTGAATGAAATCTTTAGCATTTAGAAACATTTAGGGTAAAAAAGTTTCTTACGTGATTAATTAATTCTTTTAGGGTTTTTACTTTCATTAGCCTTGTCAACTCCTAAATTGTCTAATATAGTTGAGTCTATTTCAAAAGCTAGATCGAAAATTTTAGGGGTTTACAAGGTTCATTTGGGTGAACAGCTTAAAGGACAGTTCGGTTTTCAAGTTTTCTAAACAGAAATACTCATTGATGAATCAATCATATACGAAGAAACATCTCACTCAATCAACACACATTCAATAGAGTCATGTATCTAACCATTTAGCACATCATTACAGTTTATGACATAATAGACTCTAAATTAAGTAGACATAGGTTTACTTGCACAAAAATAGAAATATCCACTTACTCGAGCTTAACAATAGTATAAGATCCAAAGTTTCACAATGTGGTCCTTCCTTACCTATCATACCTAGGAAAATACACACAAACCCCAAGTCAACTACCAATCAATACTAAACTCTTATAAGCTTTTACTGTCAGGACCCTAAAGGGGGCCTAGTAGGATCACCTAAAATTTCCATAACATGTGTGGACCCATGATATGAAAACCGTCTTGCAAGTCAGAGATTGCAAGACTCTAAATAATAAATCACTAAGGTTATTGATTTTTAAGTAATTAATTTACTATAGAATACAAATATAAATAACTATGGGTATCCGATATCTCACAGTTCCTTAGAACCGCAAAGAATCGGTATCCCCTACCAAATAATGAGACAGGATATACTAGCATTATAGTAAGGTTTAATAAATAAATATTTTCTACAAAGGATGTCTATATATCATCTAAAAAGTACTCAGCTACTTCTAATACTAATGTACATATCTTCATCTTTCACTCAGCACTCGAGATATATCCCAATCCCATCGTATGTAAACCTGCAAAGAAAACTAAGGGGGAATGAGCATAAAACAACTCAGTGAGTTCGTTCCTCATCACTACCGGTCAAGCAAGTTTTCACACATTATTATCACACATACAAGCAAGCTATCTACATACATAATGAATGTAGGCGTGATGAATGCAAGCAACACATCCATAGGAGTCCAGAATTATGGAAGGTGTAGAATTACGTCGTCTACACTTCGATTATCCCCTATACTTACCCGCACAGGGCACCTCAGCTTACCAGCATGAAGCTACCTAGGGGCACTACCCTACTAGGCAAAACTCGACTATTACCCTAGTCGAGAAAAGAGTTTCAATCCAAATAGGGGGAGTCCAAACTAGGACTATCCACCCTCCAAGGCCCCTCGAGCACAAACATACGAGTCCTCTCGCAACCAAAAGTAACCAAGGCCTTTCAGGCACAATAAAGCGAGTCCTCTCGCTATCAAGTGAAAAACCCATGCTAGATTTGCCTTAACATTAAAAATACTATTTATGGCTCCACAAGCCCTTACAGCGATCATGCAAAAATTTGTTTAAGGATAGAAAAGCTTTTGCCAAAAATACTTTTCTTAAGATTTTTGCAAGGCTAGCACTCTCCATTCATACCTTTACCAAGTCATAGACATGCGACGAATAGAACCAGTTGTTTAGGCAGATATTTATATTTATCAATTTAAAAAGGTGATCATACGGATGATAGCATACAAAAAGAACAGTCATTCAAACATATAAGCAATAGCAAACAGCAAAACATCATATAAGTAATACGCACAAGCAAGTAGCAGGTCATTAGAACTCCTTCACTTGGATTATTGCTCATTCTCCAAGCCTTTAAGGTTTCCAAGACTTGAGATCGAACGCTTAAATCAAAATGGTAAACCTTATAAGTGTTCTGAGAATTCAGACTCCTTAGTCAACTAAAAGTCTATTATAGTTTATCTAGTTTCCTCCAATATAACCCGAGTATAGTGTGTATAGGGTTACCATACTCTATGAGATTGATAGTAACTATTTTCTTATATTAGTAAGGTATGAGGCTTCCTTTATGTATTTTGAATTTTTTTTTTTGTTCTGATTCCGATATTTGCGAACTTATAATCTTTTTTCATCGTTTTCGGACGCACGCTCACACTGTGATATCTGTTTTAGACGTTAAGACCTGTGTTTTACGATATAGGCTAAATTTATTGACATTTTATCTTATTAAAGTTTAATTATTCCTATTGGCTAGTTTTATGTTCCATTTTAGTAGTTAATAATTTAATTAGCCATTTAGTCTTATACTTAGGGGCTTTTACTTTGCTATTATTAATTTATGTACTTAATTAAGTATGATTCAATTTAGAAAGTGTATTAGGGTTTACTAATTTAGGATCCTAATTATGATACACTCTTCTTCTTTTCTTAGTTTATAATTTATGCTTATGTCATGCTTACATCATCATTTGCTTATGTCATTGCTTATGTCATCTTTTGATTACCTCATTACTTACTTCATCATTTAATTACATAAGCCTTACCTCATGCTTATGTAATGTCTCAATGTCTTATGTATACTTCAATTAAACTACTGTATGTATATACCATTACTATACTTATATGTATATTAGTATACTTAAACATAGACTTATACATGTACTTATACTTATACCGTATTTATACTTGTATACATACTCATATACCTATACGGTCATATACGTATTTTTATACAAAAATTCGTATACCTAATCTTTTCCTTAAGAAAAGCTTCCTAATTCCATTTTTTTGTGTTCTTAAGTGTGTAATTAGTGTAGTATAAATATGTATGGTTAGGTTTTGTTTTAATTTAGGTTATTTACATCGAAAATACTCATGTACCATGCTTCTCATGCCTCCCTTCTTTTCAGTTTACCTCATGTACACATTCTTTAAGCACATATTCATGTTTTCCTTTCTTCTTCTTCATGATTCCTAGATTTCTACACTTAAAGATGAGAACTTTGTGCTCTCTTCTTCAAGACAACACTAAACACATAACTACTTATCTAATCTACCTAATTAACTAACTAATGAATAATATAAAGCAACATAAAACAACTTAAAGACATACCTTTAATTGTGTTAGAGTTATGGAGACAAAAAGTGAAATTGTGAAAGTGAAAGAGGAAGAAGAAGCTCATGGCAAGAGGGAGTTGTTTTTGTTTTGTTTCTTTTGTCTTGTGTTGATTATGGAAGAAGGCAAATGGTGGGGCCTAGAAGGGAATAAGTGGACGGCAACAATTGAGGAGAAAGAGAAGAGAAAAATCAAAAGAAAAGATAAGAGAAGCCATCATGAAGGAGTAGATATTTTCTTTATCTTTTAGTCTTTTGTTGACTTTTCAAAGTGTTGACTTTTGTCAACATGTATTGACTTAGTCAACCCTTTGACTTTTGTCAATATGTGCTGACTTGGTCAACTTTCCTTAAGTATGTGTAATTTTGTGCACATAATGTAGTAATTAAGGGAAATTAAAGGAAAAATGAAGGAAATGAGAAGAAATGAGGTATTTGATGAATTGATTAGTAAACATAGTTGATAAGATCTTACTTTAGGTCTTTATAGCTTATATATCTCATTTGATAAACTACTTTGGATAACAAGTACAAAAAATACTAATTTGAGTATTAAAGTTCACTACATGTAACCTAATCTTCAACTATAACCCTAACTCTAAGTAAGACTATCTTAATCATATACTTAAGAAATAAATGTAATCTATGATTCATTATCTTAGTTTCTAAGGGATCATTTAAGTATTTTAAATGTTTATGCATGATTGAGGGTTATCTTTAGTCGTTTACTGATGAAATGGCAAAATATGGAAGATATATTATCACTTAGGGTTTTAGGGTAAATTATGGTGAATTAGTGCTTTTATATCCTTAAAGTTATGGTTTTAGGGTTCTTATTATTTTAAGGCACAATCTCTAATGTTTTTGTACATTTAGGTTTCATATATTCTTACGCGATTAAATCTTTAATTGTCGTCTTAGGGTTTTGATGAGGTTCAAGGTTTTAGGGTCTTCGTATGCGGTTAGGGGTTCAATTGATGATTTAAGGTTTTTCGTATCCACTTTAGGTTTTGGATTGAGATTTTAATCGGTTTTAAATATCACTGGCTCTTTTAAGTTGAGGAAATCATTTATAGTTTGGACGTTTGTTTCTATATTTAGGAAGCTAAATTCGTGGGGTTTACATTTACTATCGAGTTTCCAAATTTATTCCAATCATGTCTTATTCATTTCTTATTTGATTTTGATAAACCTTATATCGTTATGATTGTTATTTTGAGTGCTATTAAGATATCTTAAGAATCAAGACTAATCAATATTGTCAAAAGGCCAAAAATACCCTTTCATATTATTGATTCGATCATACATTATTGTAACTTCGCAATTAACTCAAATAAACTCTAAATATAAATTAAAAATACTAAAATTCCATATTTTCCAAGTTGAATAACATCTATTATGTACCCTCAAATATTATTCTTTTACAAATTCAACAAGTATCTCATTAATACTAATAAATATATCATATATTAGGCTAATATATAGGTTTATATAAGGAAAATACATAATAAATAGTATATGAGCCGAATTAATTATATGAAAAATATTGTGAACTCGCAAAAATATACACTTTAGATATTGACCATCATTTGTAATAAACTAGCTTATCGTCTATATTTTAAAAAAAAAATCTTTTAGCTTAAAATTAGTAAAAATTAAGTAAATAAATGAATTTAATCATAAGATAAAAATCAAGTGTTCTAAACATCATTATAAACTTCTAGAAATCAAAATACATAAGGCTCATACTTTGATTTTGTTAAAAACTAATTAATCAACATGTAGACACCTCATTTTTGCCAAATTATTTTTATTTTTGCCAAGTTATTTTTATTAATTGAGCCAAGTTAGTTAAAAAAAAATAGTAATAAAAATAAAATAAAAAAACGAAAATTCAAAGAAATGAAAAGAAAAAAGAAGAAAAAGAAAATCAAGTTAGGAGTTAAGTTGTGTCATGTTGGGCTAACTCCATTAGTTTTGGGCCAGACTAATTTAGAGGCTAAAAATCAAGATTTATTAAATTATTGGGCTAAATTAGATCGGGCCAAGCCTTAAAAGAAAGGCTCAAACTAGCTAAGGTTTCTAGAAGCTAGGGTGAATCTAGGTTAAATCTTTAGAATTTATAAATAGTACGTTGGCTAAGGAGTCAGGGAGAATTTTCTTTTTAATTACACACCCAATAACAGCACTTCACACTCACACCACATGTGCCTTCACGTGCCACCACCCACACTACACATGCTATCACATGCGCCACTACTACACATCCCCCCTATAACCACTACATACTCCGCCACTACCTAAACACACGCTACCACCCAAAGCCCTAGCTTACAGCATCGCCCCAGTGTTGCTACTGATGCATCGCAACCACCGCCTAGATCATCGCCCATCGCGTCGCCTAAGACTGCATAGAACATTACCTAGGCCATTGCCCATTGCATCGTCGACTATTGCCTAAGCTCGCCTAGATCGTCAAGCGCTCCCTCACCTAGGATTGCCCATAACACCACCTATGTATCGCCTAAGCCATCACCCACTATCGTCCAGTCACACCCGTAATTGTTGCCCAGTCTTGCTTGCAGTTGTCGCCTAGCCTTACTTAGCTCTCGCCTATCCGCACACTTAAACACTTACCCATTTGTATGCCTAGGCACTTGCCCGCGTATGCCTAGGTGCTCGCTTGAGTCATCGCCCATGCTTACCTATAGTATTGCCCTAAGCACACCCAGCACCACCCAACATTGACCAACCTAACCTAGGTAATTTTTTTTATAGTTTTTTTACATATTATTTTCATCATTTGTTAATAAGTTATGTTATTTATTTATTTTTTCTGTTTAAGTGCAGGTTTTTTTTATTAATTATTTTCTTATAGATTTTTAGTTAAATTAGGTTTTTTTTCTTGAAAAATCATTTTTTAATAAAATATATTTTTGACATTTAGGGTTTCTTTTGGAAAAATGAAAATTTTAATTGAGTTTTTTTAAGGAAAGATAGTTAGGTTTTTTGTTTAATTTAGGAAAATTAGATTTTCTAGGATTTTCCTTTAAAATAATAAATTGATGAAAATGTAAACCTAACTCAATTTTAAAAAATAAAAATAAAAATAAACCGCTCACTAAAAATTTTATAAAAAGAACTACGACTAGTTTGATTCCGAATAGTAGGTATGTAAGCACCTTTGAGGTAACCATTAAAAAAATTTCCCTTTCTTAGAAATTAGTAATAAAAATAAAAAAAAATAATTTTTAGTTACTTTTGCCTATATAGTGTATTTTAATATTTTTAGAAAAATTACAAAAGAAAAAGCCCATCAAATTTCTTTTAATTATCACATGGTGACTTAGGGTTTTCCTAGTCGAAAACCCTAATTCTATTTTTTTTTTATTAGTAGAACTGGTTGGCGACTCCAATTTTTTTTTTTAAAAAAATTTTTCAGAAAAGTATTTCCTTATGTTTAATGTCGAGTAATTTATATCAAGCGGGCTGAGCTTAATATAAGTTAAATTAAGGAAATTGAAATAGAGTTTGATAGAATTGGAAACTCCACTAGGGATCACTTATGGGCTAGCCATGTAAAAATTAAAAAGCTATTGATGGGCTTTTGTATTATTATTTTCTTTCTTTTATTATAATTGTACTAATTGTTTTTTAGCGATGCAGGCCTTAAAAAGAAAAAGCCTGGCCCAATAGGCCTTCTTAGGAAATTAGGGGGATTCTCTTTTTATTTTCAGTAACCATTTGTGTGCTTAGATATGGTCGGACTTGGGTCACCTTAAGAACTTAGGACGGGCCGTCATTATGTAACCTTCAAGTCGTTGGGTTCATTACCCTCGCTTGGTAGTGATAGGTGAGCTCACTCAAGCTTTGATGTAGCCCACTAGGCTTCTTGTTAGAAAGCCTTAGAGCTACAAAGCCTAAGAACCATAGATCCCACCCTTGCGCATTCATCCTTTTCAAAAAAAGGGGTAGTTTTGTTAAAATTATAGGAAAAGCTTGATTTAATCCATGGTTAGTTCATCGTCCATTTTTAACTAAAAAAATTTAGTAACCCTTATATATAAGTATATACGAACATCATTTTTTTTAAATCGTATTTTGAATATACTTATATATAGGTTATAATAATTTAGTAACCATTATATATCAATTCATCATTTTTTTTTAAATTTATCGTAATTCCTATACTTATTGCATTACATCTGTGTGTAACATATTGCATTCTTATATATTGATTATGCTTGTTTCTCTGTGAATATTGTATTTCCTTATATTATACACATTTTATTTTATTTTATTTCTTTTTAGTTAATGAAAGGCTACGCAATTCCTAAGAAAATCTTTGAAAAAGCTGTGAAATTATTAACATCGCATCCAACTTTATTCTAAATTTAGTGTCCTTGTTGTAAATAGTCGATGCATCTTTATTTCATTTATGTCTTATTGTAATATAGATCTAGAGAGTCAGGGTAGTATCAATCCAGAGCCCATTAGCCCAAAGCCCATCTATGAAGTCTAGTTGGATAAGTACTCCTTCCCCGAAGCCATCTTGAAAAATTGGTTAAACTAGCTTCCGCCCGCCAAACAAAATTATGTCTGTAAGAAGATTAGGTTGATCATATCCCTTATGCAGGTCCAGCTCTACTGGCCTCTAATTTAGGCCCTCATCTATTACTGAAACCTAGAATCTGCAGCTTTTAACTTCGACCCAAATGTATTAACACCCACCATAGAAGAATACTCGCAGCTACTCAGTACCCTACCCTTCGAAGCGTGTATAGTTATTACTGATCTTAAAGTCTAGCTTAAGAAGATCTTCATGACGCTATTGGGGGTCAAGAAGTTAGCCTTGGCCCCATTCTTATCTTTAGAGGGCCAAAAATATCTCAGCATCTTAAGGTTAGTGGAGTGGTTTTCAAGCCCAAATGCCTACTAGAAATATCGCTAGATCTTCTACGGAGGATATAAATCGTAGGCTGAAAAGAGGGTCAATACATTTATTGTGGCAGTATTTGGAACAATGCTATTTCCCTTTAGATATGGCTAAGTCCACTATAAGGTCACTGAGCTACTGATTCAATTCTTAGTTGGTAAATACTATATACCAGCGCTATTAGCAGAACAGTTCAGGACACTTACCCACCTGAAAAAGTAGGGGCACAACTATTTCACGACTAACCTTACAATCCTTGTTATGTGGTTTCTCAGTCACATATAGGGGTATGGAGGGACTCTTCTCAAAGAATCCTTGGCAGAGAATATGGACTTAATTGACGACTTTGCTTGCCACCTTAAGATATTAGATGAAGCTCAGTTTAAGGGATGGGTGTCAGTTATCAACAAAATACGGCCAGCAGACTTTATGTGGATAGCTAGATGAAGCCTGTGAAGACCTTAAAGGAAGCTTAGTAGGATTAACTAAAATTTCCATAACATGTGTGCACCCATAATATGAAAACCACCTTGTAAGTTAGAGATTGCAAGACTCTAAATGATTAATTACTAAGGATGTTGAATTGTTAAGTAATTAACATATTATAGGATATAAATAACTATTGATATCCAATATTTATAGTTCCTTAGAATCGTTGAGAATTGGTATCTCTTACTAAATAATAAAATCAAATAGTATAAACTTAAAATTCAAACTTATTGAAGTTACTAAATCTAAATATATAAGTAGTAGTAACATTTAAAATCTGAAATGAGCAATACAATCTTTCTCTAATTCTAACCTCCAAAACATATCAATACACGCACTCAATGCTTGGCTCTTAACCTATGCCTAAATATCTAGTACTTGTAAAAGAAAAACTATTAGAGAATAAGCTACAAAAGCTTAGTAAGCTATCCCTTATACTATACTGGCAATCAAGTTATCAAACAATTTGTTACAACCATATGAATGCATGCATACGTAGTATGCCAAACAATATATGCAGTTGACCGGTGCTACATATAATATCGGATTTTAAAGCTGCCCGTGATAAAGGTTGGAGATACATCGGCATCAATCATGACTGGGCTCTAGTACCTTGGTTTTTAACCATTATTTTGAATTTGGTATTTCACAAAATATATTTCCATTTTTGAAAATCTAGTAATACATAAAATCCCAAGCCTAACGGTGAGGCGACCCCACAATCCACACTCACACCCTACAGTGAAGGTTTCTAGACTCAACCCTTAGCCATATGGTTGGTGTCTTCATCGCCTAGTAAGCTCGTAGGTTCAGGTAAGGCCATGTTGTATGAGTACACCATATAGAAACACTTTAATATATATAAACAACCCCTACAAGGCCTCTCTTTACCTCTGCGTGAAGTAACGGCTGGAATAAGTAATGCAATGTATGGATAATGCATGACCCTTTTAATTTAAGATAAGTCAAATATAATTAAGTCAAATTATGTGGTGATTAATCAATATCCACAAACTATCCAAATCATGTATCAATCATATAATCAAATCCTCAATTATCGTATTTAACAATATTTTCACAGTAAGCAATCAGTATTAAGCACATGCATATCTCGAATCCCCACGCATCAAGTTATTACTATTTAATTTAAGTACACTAACTACAAATATAAAACAATTATAGAGTCATCGGGAGTACTCAGTTCACTATGATGACTCGCTTTAGTCATAATAATCAATCAGAAGATCCTCGCCCTTGTTGGGGTCACCTAATCATTACGAGATAATAGAGATAATAAGTAATTGAATTAACTAATGGTTCTAGATATTTATCTACGTAATTCTACTTAGATTACTATCAGTTTTTATCCGATTAGACTTTATCACTAATCGTATATAATTTTTTCATTCTATTTCTAATGTTTACGAACTTATAGTCGTCTTTCATCGTTTTCGGATGTATATTCACATGGTGATGTCCGTTTTGGACGTTAAAACCCGTGTTTTCTGATATAGACTAGATTTATTGAAATTCTAACTATTGAAGCTTAATTATTCTTATTGGCTAGTTTTATGTTCTATTTTAGTAGTTAATGATTTTATTAGCCATTAATTCTTACACTTAATGATCTTATGGTTTATTATCTTAGGGGCTTATGTCATCGCTTATGTCATTATTTGATTATATCATTGCTTACATCATTATTAATTATGCCATTGCTTACATCATCATCCATTACATATGTACTCTTATCCTTACGTATTCATTCATTTTATACATATGTTATATATATACTTATACTTCTAACATACTAGTATATATACTTATGCACCTATACATATATTAGTACATATAGCGATATACACATACTGTGATATATGTATTTTTGTATGTGTTTTCGTATACCTAATGTTTCCTCTTAAGAAAGCTTCACAATTTCATATTTTTGCACTTTAAGAGTATATTTAGCAAGGTATATGTATTACCTTTTTTTAGGTTATGTACATAAAGGATACTTATATATAAGAGTCTTCATACATGTATTTATCATGTGTACTCTTATATACACATACTTAAGCATATGTACATGTGTTCTTCTTCTAATTATCTAAGGATTCCTATACTTTTAAGTATAAAAATTGGAACTTTATTCCTTCAACAACATATATGTACATCTAACTGCTAAATAAGATAAGAAATTACATAATAACATACATTTCTCTTACTTGTAATATGAAAAGGAAAGCTAGTATATATGTGTTATTGGTTTGTGTTGGTAAGTAGAGTTGTGAAAGTGAAATTGGAAAAGTTGAAGGGGATAAGAAAAAGGTAAGCCTACGGTTTGGGAATGGGGAAAAAGAGTTGTGTTTGTGTTGTTTTGTGTTTTAAAAGAATGAAGACAAGTGGGGTCTAAGGTGGGACAAAAGTGGACGGCAACAAAGGAAAGGAAAAGGGAAAAAATTCTAAAAGAAAAGAAAAGAAATCAATAGAAAGAAAGAGAAGATTTTAGTGTGATAATGACATATATGTTGACTTGGTCAACCTTTGACTTAGTTAACATTTCAAAATTACATGTAATCTAAGTATACATAATGAAGTAATTAGGGAAAATTAGGAAAAAATTAAGGAAATGAGAGGAAACATGGGGTTTAGTGAAATGATTAGTAAGGATAGGTAATGAGATCTTCCTCTAGGTATTTATATCTTATATACATCATTTAATAGGCTACTTAATGTAATTATTATGAAAAATGTCATTTAGGGTATTAATACTTACTACATGTAACATAAGCATCAACTAAACTCTTAACTCTGTATAATACTAACCTAGTTATATACTTAGAAGATGAATGTAATTTATGATGCAATATCTTAGTTTCTAAGGGATTACTTTAGTATTATATGTATTTATGAATGATTGAAAGTTATCTTTAATCTTTTAACAATAATTTAGTCTAAAATGAAGGTTATATTATCAATTAGGGTTTTAGGATAAATTATGCTGAATTAGTCCTTTTATATCCTTAAAGTTATAGTTTTAGGGTTATATCACTTTCGAGTGCAATCTCTAGTGTTTATATATATTTAGGGTATAAAAGTTGCTATGCAATTAAATCTTCAGTTGTTATCTTAGGGTTTTCATCTTAACTAGCCTTGTCAACTCTTAGAGTCTTTAAGCACACTAAGGTCTACTTTGGGTATTAAGTTGAAAATTTTAGGTGTTTACGAGGCCATAGTACTCAAGCTATCTTAGGGTGCACCAATTATGCAGGAGTTCCCCTTATTGGTATTACGGGCTATACTGGATATTTCCCAGCTTGTGTTACTAGATAGTTGGGTTTATTGCAAGAAATAGCCTACAGAGACTTCTTAGACATCACTATGATGGATTATCAAGATCCTTGTTTACCTACGGCTACTCTAATCTAATGACTAGTAGAACTAGTGAAGTTATAGGAATGAAGAGAAGTCAAGAAGATAGTCAATATGGGAACTTTGAGGGGCAAAGTCAAATAATACTAAGCCACCAAGCAATTCATTTATGATCAGTTGGAGAAGCCTGGAAAGATACAGTATGAAGCCCTAGACATATTCAAACATAAGCCAGATCCAGTACGTCTTTCACTTGCTGAGCGAGCTTATCGAGACACCATACGGGGCTAGGTTGAAGCTTAGCTCTAGGAAAGTAAGAGGATTGTTGAAGAGTTAAAGTTGGAAAATGAGAGACTGCTAGAGGAAAATCAATTCTTAAGGAGCAAGATTCGAGAAAGGGATGTTACGGTACGAAGACTTATGAGGGAAGTTGATGAAGTTCGTCCTAGTTAGATCTGTCAACTCTTGTGGATATAAGATTTAAGTTTCTTTTTAGAAAATTAGTTAAGAGTTTTTCTTTTCCTTTTGCTTAGTCTATTTTATAAGTTAGATCTTATGATTAATAAATTCACAGCTTTAGTAAATAAAATTTTCATTAATTGTGTGGTCTCTTACTTATTATTATTATTTGTTTTTTTTATTTACTTTTAAAGAAAAAAGTACAAAAAGAGGCAAATAGTAGAATAACAAACATCACAAAAAAAGAAAACAAAATAAAAAACCTTTAATTCACCAAAAAGTCTAAAACTTGGGTTTTCGCATAAGATTTCAAAGATAGTGTCCAAATGAGCAGACTCAACTAGAAACCCGATATTTACTTGTTCTAAGGCAAGGATGTTGACTCAGGGTATTGGAAATGTTAGTCAAACCGAGCTCGATTTAAGAGTAGCGACTCAAGGTATTGGAAATGTTAGTCAAACCGAGCCCGATTTAAGAGTAGCGACTCTGGAAGAAAACATGAACAAGATGGCCGAATAGATTCAAGCTCTTACTTAGGCTATTTGGATCCTTAACGATAGACATATATCTTAAGCTAACCTAAACCGAAATGTAGAAACGACCCTTCCCCTTAAACTAGAAGATGAAGAATTAACCCCTAATGAGGTATGGAGGAAGGAGATTGAAGAAAAACATTGCGAAATGGAAAGAAAGGTCATGTAAAAGTTAACTAAGAAGATGAAAACCCTAGAAATGGTGAATGGGATTGAGCAAATGGGAATTATCAGTTTGCCAACCTATGAAGACAATGACTTCCTAGAAAGATTTATGGTGCCGGAATTTGAGAAATATGATGGGACTGGCTGTCCAAAACTCCACACTAGGTTATGCATTAGGAAAATGGGGAAATACACGATGTATGATAAGGTGATGGTCTAGACTTTTTAGGACAGCTTGACTAGGCTTGCTTTAACCTGGTATGCCCAATTAGACCTAAATAAAATTGATACTTGGGATAAGTTAGCACGGGCTTTCTATAACCAGTATAAATTTAACATCGAAGTGGCCCCGTCTATATGGGATTTGAATAATTTACGAAAGAAGACCAATGAGAATTTTAAAGAATATGCCTAAAGATGGAAGAGCATAGTAGCTAGGGTGACTCTACCCTTAATTGAAAGATCTGACCTTTGCTTTCATTAATACTCTTGGAAGCCCATATTACCAACACTTGGTTGGGCACCCTACCTCCAATTTTGCAAAAATTGTAGCCTCAAGAAGCCGAATTGAGGAAACCATTACTACTAGGAGGCTCCCTAATCCTGAAACAATTGAAAAAAAGATGCCTCCCCCAAGACTTTCCAACAAAGCTAAGGAAAACACTATCAGTGTTGTCGATACTGCCAACCTTCTTAGACCTATAACCCTAATGGCTATAACTTAAGGACCTAATCCCCCACTGAGTCCAAATCAGAACAATCGCCCATAAAAAAGACAATTTACACATATTCCCATTCCTTTAAGCCAATTTCTCACATGATTAAGGAAGGAGAATCTTTTGACATTTGAAATACTGAGAGAAGGGCAAAGACTGAGAGATTATAACTAGGAGCTTCGATGTGATTATCATCTGAGGCAAGTGAGGCAATCTATGGACCAATGTTAGAGACTCAGACATAAAATCTAAGATCTTATTGATGCTAAATTGGTTCAATTAGATTTCATCTAGACTCCCACTCCCAACGTAGCTAACAAACCATTATTGAATTATGGACATCCGATCAATATGATCATTGCTGAAGCTTTTGAACTAGAAATTGACCTAGATAGTCTCCCCATCACTATTGAGGAGATAACTTGCGATCTAAGGAAGGCTGGGCACTTACAGGATATGAATCTCCAGGATAGGACCTGAACCAAACCTATAATATATCGACTACTTAAGGAGCTGAAGATAAAGAATGTCAATATCATGGCTATGACAATTCTAAGATCGTGAAAGAGAAGTGCTCAAAGGGAGCTTAGAAAGAGATATGAAGCCGAGCATCCAACTATCGACACTTTAGGAGAACCAATAAGGAAGTTTGAGTATTTAGTGGATTACGTAGGTTCACCCGCCATATACTCCAATGCCTTGCCTACTAGTTAGGGTCCAAAATTTGAGGAAGAGGATAGACTCATTGCAAAAGCCAAGAAGGCAGCTGGGATGGTTGGAATGATTGGAGACGAGCCCAAGTTGTTGATTTTTGAATCTGATGGAATGACTAAGAAAGTTGAGGAATTGAGAAAACCTAAGAAGATTGCTTTCAATGTCCTAATAGACCCAGAGAATTATAAAGCAACACCTTTGGATTACAAAGCGGTGAATCAAATGACTAAGGCCTCATTACCCATGGTCGGTGGGCTTAACTACTCAGGATGAGTTTATGATCAGCCTGAGGAAGCCAAGAGGAAATCCATTATAGAAGAGGCTTCTCAAAAAATCTTTGAAGATACGAATGATAAAGATCAGAATGTTACTAAGAAGATAGTGAAGGCTAGTGAATATAAGATAATGGATTGACTAGCTAAGGTACCAGCCCAGATTTCTTTAATGGGTTTGCTATTATTAGCAGATACTCATCAAGAGGCACTGATTAAAATTCTGGAGGAGGTCAAAGTACCTGAAGGGATTTCTACGGAAAAACTAGGGCTAGTGGAAAACTCAATATTTGCAATGGATCAGATCTTATTTTCGCCAGACGAGCTAAGTAAAGAAGGAAACCGGCACATAAAGCCCCTCTTCATAGTGGTTAAGTGTACAAGGAAAGTAGTTGCTCGAGTTCTGATAGATAATGGATCATCATTGAACATGTATTCATTGACGACGCTAAATCTACTAAGTGTAGAGGAGAATGAGATAAAGCCCAGCTTAATTTCAATAAGGACTTTTGATGGATCAAAATGGGAATTAATTGGAGAAATCGGGTTGCAGGTCGAAAATAGTCCATAGGTGTTTACTATTCCTTTCCAAGTTCTTGACATCTCACAAACTTTCGATCTTCTGCTAGGAAGACTGTAGATTCATTTAGTAGGGGCACTTCCATTTAGCCTACATTAGAAAGTGAAGTTCATAGTCAATGGATAGTTGGTTACTATTCTTAGGGAATAGGGTTATGAGATTTACAAAGAAACAACTATACCCTATGTCGGGGATGAAGAATTGGAAGAGCTAGGGTTATAGATTTTCAATGAAGTCAGTATGATCGAAGAAGCAAGATAGGGGGCATGGGGTCGTTTGAAACAGCCTAAGCAACATATTGGAATGTTCGAGCTTGGATATGAGCCCACTAAAGAGGAGATTCAAGAAATGAAGGCTAAAACCAAGAGCAAAAGAGGGGATCAGTTGTACCATGCCCACATGGATTTTCCGGACATCTGTTAGACATTCTTAGCACTAGCTAATGTTCAAGAAACTGAAGTAGCCAGTTTATCAAGGCCTTAACTCAACAATGCAACATTAGTTCGAATGAGAGAGAAGATGTTGACATACCAGTTTCTTTGTGCAACTAGTTTTCTGTTCCCATGAATAGGTCTCTCTAGAAATGCAAAATTAGATTAATTACGAACATTCGATTTCGATAATTAGTCCAATTAGTTAGGTCTTTTCTGTTAGACAATTTGAATTAATTCATCCAATAAAATTTGTTTCTTTCTTTCTATCAATTCTTTCTTGTTATTTATTCGTTATTCTTTTCTTTTTCCTTTACTCCTCAAATCCGATAAAAATGATAAACGTAATGGATATCTCGCGCATCTAAACAATGAAAGTACCAATATCACTTTTGGCCCTACTAGGTCAGACATCGAAGATGATATTGAGACTACAAATGAAATTCAGGAGAACTGGCATCAACATGAACAGGGTAGAGTGATTATTGAATAACCAACAAATGTGATTAATTTGGGAACAGAGGAAAATCCATGAAAGTTGAAAATTAGTGGTAACTTAATTGATGATCAGAAGTAAGAGTTAACATAATTGTTATCAAGATACTTAGATGTCTTTGCTTAGTCTTATGAAGATATGCCCAATTTAGACTCGTCTATTATGGTTCACAAGTTGCTAATCAAGAAAGAAATTAAACCAAAGAGACAAAAGCTTAGATGATTTAGGCTAGATCTACTCCTCAAAATTAAAGAAGAATTCAAGAAGTTGGATTCATAAAAGTATTGGATTACCCTGAATGGGTGGCTAATGTGGTGCTAGTATTGAAGAAAAATGGGAAAGTTAGGGTCTGTATAGATTTTCGTGATTTAAACCAAGCGACACTGAAGGATAATTTTCCTTTGCTGCATATTAATGTATTAGTGGATAACACAGCTGGGAATCATCTTTTTTCGTTCATGGATGGTTTCTCAAGGTATAATCAAATTAAAATGGCAAAAGAAGATAAAATTAAAACGACTTTTGTTACCACCTAGGAAACGTTTTTTTATCACATGATGACGTTTGGGTTGAAAAATGTTGGGGCAACTTACTAGCGTGTTATGGTTACCTTGTTCTATGGTATGATGCATCAAGAAATCGAAGTTTATGTGGATGATATAATCACCAAATCCAAAGAGAATGAAAACCATGTAGATATTTTGTGCAAACTATTTGTGAGATTGAGGAAGTTTCAACTAAAGTTGAATCCTGAAAAATGTACTTTTAGAGTAACTTCGGGCAAAATGTTAGGTTTCTTAGTCAGTAGAAGAGGAATCGAAGTAGACCTAGATAATGTCAAGGTAATCATAAACATGCCTGCGCCTAAGACTATCAAAGAAGTTAGGGGATTGTTAGGAACATTGAATTATATCTCTCGGTTTATATCACAATTAACCAGAAGATGCAAGCCATTGTTTAAGATATTAAGGAAGATGAAGAATGTGAGTATGCATTTGCTAAAACCAAAGAATATGTCATGAATCCTTCTATACAGGTCACTCCCACACCAGGATAGTCGTTGGTCCTTTACTCAACGATTCTCCCCGAATCAATGGAATGCATGTTGGGGTAGAAAGATGAAATGAGAAGAAAAGAGCATCCTATATATTATTTGAGTAAGAAATTCACGGAAGGCGAGAAAAAGTACTTAGAAGTAGAAAGAACGTATTGCGCCTTAGTAAGGGTAATGCATAGACTTAAGCAATATATGGTGTACCTAAGAGCTCAGTTATCACTAGGACTTACCGAAGCAGAATTGAACTAAAATGGGTCCTTCGAGATATCGAAGAAAATTAGAAGGAAATAGTCCACAATCGAACAAGAGTAGTTGATGTGAAGCTGCTCGGAGGATGTGACTCACCAACGGCCACAACACGACTTGACACCTCACTTAATATAACATACAAGTTGATGTTAAGGCCTACCTACCACTAATCTTAAGCTATTGGGCAAGATTAGATAAGAGTATAAAGCGTATGGACTTGGAGAGGATTGTCTCACAAGAACAGAGTATTCACTATTAAGATGTAAGTTATCTTTGGCTTATGAGAGAAAAGGACTATTTATAGTAAGTCCCTAAGGTAGCATTGCAAATAAAGAAATTATAAGAAAGTATTTATAAAAAGAGGATTCCTAGTACATACAAGAAGGGTAAAAAGGACAACAAACCAAAAATGGAAAAGTAGTTAAATGTCAAATGAGGTGGATAGTTGTTAGTGCAACATTGGTCCCGTACGAATATTCTTTAAGCACAGCAGGCTAGAAGAGTCAAATGTTGCAGCTCTAAAGGGGTTGGGACGAGAGAGATGGTGTTATGCCAAGAGAAAATTATTCGACCGTTTAAGTGAGTCTCTCATCACTTAGCAAGTGATTCTCGACAGTAGTTGGTCGGGGTACTCAACACAAGATCCTCGGTAAGGGAATAGTTGGTATCATCACTACCAAGTGTACAAATCAATGTATGACAATGTGGGCAGATCAGGGAGTTTAACCACCTTTCTTTGATGTACAGTTGTCATCATCAACAGGTTGCTGAGAGAGAATTTTTCGAGAAAGGGATTGGAGGCCTCGGAGGCACACATGAGTAATGACACCGTTGATCGGTAGTGCATCAATTTCTTAGGGTTGTTGAAGATTTGCCCTCAAATCTTAGCCTTTGTCATTATCGAGCACATATAGAGTTAAGTTGGCAATGTTGAATGTGGTGGATACACTAACACCTTTGGGTTGCTCAATCTCGTAGGCATTATCATTAAGGCACCTTAGGATCCTATAGGGTCCATCTGCTCTGGGTGATAGTTTGTTTGTTCTCTTGCTAAGGAAGCGTTCTTTGCTAAGATGGATCCAGACAAGGTCCCTAAGAACATAAATGATTCGTTTCCTTCCATGGCTTCCCATTTCCTTCTATTGAGCTACAATTTTGGTTAATTGCTCGGCAATTCTATTGGTGTAACTTATGAAACTCCTCGGCATGCTGCAAGACAGATTGACTCTCCCCTTATATAGACAGATCGTTAAATAAGTCCAAGGGTAAGTTTGAGTTAAGTCCATAAACAACCTCGAATGGTGATGTTTTAGTGGAGCTGTGAGTTAAGAGATTGTAGGCAAATTCAATGATGGGTAAGCATGAATCCCAGTCACGAGAGTTCTTTCTAATAGTGGCATATAGGAGACTACCAATGGTTCTGTTAATTACTTCAGTTTGGCCATCTGTTTGAGGGTAGCAAAAGGTACTAAATAAGAGCTTAGTGCTAAGTTTCTTCCATAGGGTTTTCCAAAAGAAGGTTGTGAATTTCGAATCATGATCAGACATAATACTTCTCGACACTCATGTAGTTGCATAATTTCTTATAAAAAGAAGTTAACGATGAATAAAGTATCATTAGTCTTGTGGTAGGGAAGGAAGTAGCCCATCTTGCTGAATCGATCAACCACCACCATGATCGAATCATGTCTTCTCAGTGTGTGGGGAAGGCCGAGCATGAAATCTATGCTTATATCATTCCATAGCCACTCAAGAATTGGCAAGGGTATGTATTCACCACAGGGCTCTCTCTTCCCTTTAGCATATTTACACACCTTACACCCCTCAAGTATTCGATGTGCATCCCTCATCATCCTAGGCTAGTAAAAATGCTTCTTTAATATTTCAATCATGCACTTTTCCCCAAAATGGCTAGCCAAACCCTTGACATGAGCTTCTTGAACCAGTAGCTCCCTTGTAGAACCACATGGCACGCACATCTGCTTACCCTTCATCAAGAATCCTTCACTTAAGTAGAATCCGTCCACAACTCCTTTATCGCTACACTTGGCTACTAAAGGCCCAAAATGTGGGTCATGCTCATATCGATCAGGTAAAGTGTCAAATCCAAGCACTTTAGCTTACAATGTCATGATGAGGGTATGACGACGAGAAAGTGCATCAACCACTGTATTAATGCTTCCCTTCTTATACTTGATGACATAGCAAAAGGTCTTTAGGAACTCAACCTACTTAACATGACGCCAAGAAAGCTTTTGCTACCTACAAAGATACTTAAGAGATTCATGATCAGAATAGATGATGAATTCTCTCGGGAACAAGTAATGCTGCTAGTTTTGGAGTGTACGAATAAGGGCATATAACTCCTTATCATAGGTTGAGTAATTCAGGACAGCACCTTAAAGTTTTTCGTTGAAGTAGGTAATGGGTCAATGCTCTTGCATAAGTATAGCACCAATGTCGACACTAAACGCATCACATTCAACCTTAAAAACCTTCTCGAAATCTAGTAGGGTAAGTACTGGAGCAGACGTCAGCTTACACTTCATATCTTCAAAACTCCTCTAAGCCTTTTCTGTCCATTTAAACTCAACGTTCTTCTTGGTTAATTCAGTCAATGGTGCAGTTATGGAGCTGAAGTTCTAGATAAATCTTTGATAGAAATAGGCTAAGCCATGGAAGCTCCTAACTTCAGCTGCACTTGTCAACGTAGACCAATCATTAATAGCCTTGACCTTCTCCTCATCAACGTGAACTCCACTCCCTGAAACGACATATTGGAGGAATATAACCTCACCTTGACAGAACGCACATTTCTTCAAGTTGCCAAATAATTTCTCAGCATGAAATATGTTAAACACCAATCTTAAATGTTTGATATGAACAAGAAGATTGGCACTATAGACCAGAATATCGTCAAAATAAACTACAACACATTTGCCTATCAATGCTTGAAGTACTTGATTCATGAGTCACATGAATGTACTCGGGCCATTAGTTAAACCAAATGGCATAACCATCCACTCAAATAGACCATCTTGAGTCTTAAAGGCTATTTTCCATTCATCTCTCGGTCTCATTCGTATTTGATGATAGCCACTATTTAGATTTATTTTTGAAAAGATGCGTGCACCATGTAACTCATCAAGCATGTCATCCAACCATGAGATTAGGTATTAGTACTTAACAGTAATCTTATTGATGGCACGGCAGTTAATGCACATCCTCCATGATCTATCTTTCTTTAGTACTAGCATAACTAGGATGGCACATGGGCTCATGCTCTCATGGACATATCTACGATCCACCAACTTATCAGCTTGCTTTTTTAGCTTAGCTGCCTGTTTAAGATTAAGTCTATAGGCGAGTCGATTTGGTAAGGCTACTCTAGGTTGAAGATAGATGCAATGCTCAATTCCTCTTAAGGGAGGTAATCCTTTTGGCATCTCAAATGGAAATAGGCTAGAAAATTCTTAAAGTAGTTACAGTACTTCGATAGGTAAGTTCTCAGCCTTTTTAACCTTTAGGAGTATCTTGACCAAGAGGAGTACATAGTCCTCAGGTTTGACCTCTCGTGTAAATTGAGCTCGAGAAATCACTAAGGACTTCCATTGTAGAGGTCTCGCAACCTTTTCCTAGGCTTCTTGCACTTCCTTAAGACTCATTAGCATCAATATAACTTTCTTCCCATCCTTTTGAAACATATAGGTGTTTTTATACCCATCGTGCAATACCCTTAAGTCAAATAGCCATCATTGGCCAAGTAATATGTGGGATGCACACATGGGTAAGATGTCACATAGCACCTCATCCCTGTATCTATCATCAATAGTAATTGGCATCCTAAATTGCTCAGAAATGTGTAATCCTCCTCTTTCGCTCAGCCAGTGAATCTTATACAGCTTAGGGTGTGGAAGAGTTGGCAATTTCATAGCCTTAGCTACCCTTTGTGCGATGACGTTGATATAACTCCCTCTGTCAATGATCAAAACACATAGCTCGCCATTCACCTGGCAATTTGTATGAAAGAGTTTCTCTCTTTACTCATTCTCATTAGCCATAAAAGTACTAAGAGATCGCCGAATAATAAAGCAATACTCAGCATCGCCCTTAGGGGATATCCCGGCTCCCAAATCTCCCTTAAATTCTTCCTGCATCTGATCAGTTGCCACTTCTTCCTCTCCTTCACTTGTGCTCTCTACTTCAAACTGGGGCTAACTCAACCATGACCAGTTTGAAGTAGAGAGTGACGCTCATGGTCACTTGTATTAGTCAATGTCCGAATCGCCAAGACACTTAAAACATTTGATTTCTCGGGTTTTCCGTCTTAAGCTCTAACCCTGGTCTCTTTGGATCTAAGCTTCCTCGGTCTTGCTCTTACCTCGGCCTTCGTTTAGTCGGCTCGACATGTGACCTCGACGTTCAACCTCGGATCTGTTTGATGCCCTATCATTCCCTGCTCTATTTGGCAGGCTATTCCTACTCGGCATCATTGTTTTATTACACGACATTCGGCTAGCCTAATTTTGCAATTGCCTTTTAAATCTCTAGGCTACATGGATGGTTTCATCTAAGGTTATGAGGCTCTACAATTCCATGATGTAACCAATCTTAGCTCGGAGTCCTGAGATGAACCTTGCTATAGTTCGAGTCTTAAGCTTATCGACATGACATCGTATCATGAGCAACTAAAACTTTCGGACATAGTCATCTATGGATTTGTTACCTTGCCTCAAGTCTTAAAGTCATTGGAAAGTGTCTTGCTCACAGTGTTTAGGAATGAACCTACTTCTCAGAACTCTCTTCATCTCATTCCATGTTCAAACTTTGTGTCGGGCCCTCAAACAAACATGCTGGAGCTTCTTCCACCACATTGCTACATGCCTAGAAAATTCTAACATGGCTACCCTAATGCGGATAGCATCTTTGTAATTGTAGAAGTTGAATATCTTCTTGATCTTCCCTTCCCAGTCGAGGTAGTCATCAACATTACCAGATACATTGAAGCTCGAAATCTATACTTTAAGAAGTTTAATACTTCTTAGCGCTCTGAATTTACGCTCATCCATCCCATCATACTAGTCTTCTTCCTCTTTGTAGCCATGTCGTGGTGGTGCTTAGTTTACAGGAAAGGCTTCCGAAGCTTGCTTGTTCATTTGCCTCTTCGGCCTATCCTCGTTTCTCGGCCCTGCTCAGTAACTCTTTCATATGGTCTAACCTCTAAGACCCTATTTACTAAGACAGCCAAGTTGGCCAAAATAGTAGTAAGATCTTGTATTTGCTCATTAGTAGTACGTGGTGTTTGTTGGCTAACTCAACCATGACCATGAGCATCACTCTCGACAACGTGAATCTCTCCTCGTACACTAAGGTTTAACATTCTCAATACAAGCTTCAATAAGGATACTTCACGCAAATGCTTTCTACATACAAATATCTCGAATATTAGACACATCAAACTAACACTACATAACTCTCGGTCTCAACCTCAAGCTCTGATACCAGGAATATATGGTGTACCTAGGAGCTTAGTTATCACTAGGACTTACCGAGGCAGAATTGAAATGAAATAAGTTCTTCGAGATATCAAAGAAAATTAGAGAGAAATGGTCCACAATCGAACAAAAGTAGCTGACGTGAAGCTACTCGAAGGATGTGACTCACTAACGAATACAACACAACTTGATACCTCGCTTAATATGATGTACAAGTTGATGTCAAGGTCTACCTACTACTAATCCTAAGCTACTCGGCAAGATTAGATAAGAGTGTAAGGGGTATGGACTTGGAGAGGATTGTCTCATAAGAACAAAGTATTTAGTATTAAGATATAAGTTATCTCTAGCTTACAAGAGAAAAGAACTATTTATAGTAAGTCCCTAGGGCAGCATTACAAATAAAGAAATTATAAGACAGTATTTACAAAAAGGGAATTCTTAGTACAAACGAGAAGGGTAAGAAGGACAATAAACCAAAAATGGAAAAATAGTTAAATGTTAGACGAGGTGGATAGCTAACAGTGTAGCATTAGTCCCGTATGAATATTCTCTGAGCATAGTAGGCGGGAAGGGTCAAAATGTTGCGGCACTAAAGGGGTCGGGATGAGAGAGATGGTATTATGCCAAGAGAAAATTACTCGACCATTTAAGTGAGTCTCTCATCACTTAGCAAGTGATTCTCGACAGCAGTTGGTCAGAGTACTCAACACAGGGTCCTTGGTAAGGGAATGATCGGCATCATCACTACCGAGTGTACAAATCAATGTACGACAATGTAGAGAGCTTAGGGAGTTCAACACCTTTCTTCGATGTACAGTTTCTCATCATTAGTAGGTTGTTGAGAGAGAATTTTTTGGGAGAGGGATTGGAGGCCTCAGTGTTGCATGCGAGTAATGGTATCACTGATTGGCAATACATCAAGTACACTCTCTATTACTTGATAGAGTTGTTGACAAAACATGACCCGTTGAGGAATTTAGCGGAAAAGCCAGCGTTGATTGGGAGAATATCAAAGTGTCAGATGCTACTCTCTAAATTTGATATCAAGTACGTGAGTGAAAGTTTAGTTAAGGGGCAAGCAGTGGCTAATCAATTAGCAAAATACCCATTAGAAGATGAGGACAAGGGTTCAGAAGCACAATTTCCTATTAAAAATGTGATGGTAGCAAACAAATTGGGTAGTAAGAAGTTAGGATGGAAAATGTATTTTGATAGAGTAGCCAATGTGTTTGGATGTGGGGTAAGAGCAGTATTAGTGTCACCTAAGGATAACCATTTTCTTGTAGCAGCAAGATTAATATTCCCATATACCAATAATGTAGCAAAATATGAAGCTTGCATTTTGGGGGCTTAGAATGGCATTAGATATGGGAATACAAGAATTAGAAGTGTGCAGAGATTCTTCCCTTATAATTCTCTAGATCTTAAGAGAATATAAGACAAAGGATGAGAAATTGATACCTTATCACGAAAATTTGAGCAAGCTAGTTGAAAAGTTCTAAGAGATTTCATTCACTTGCATTGTAAGGACCCATAATTAGTTTGTTGATGCATTAGCTACATTAGCATCAATGGTAAAAGTCATAGACGGAATAGAAATTTAGCCCTTAACTATTAAAGTGAAAGAAAGGCTGGATTTTTGCCTTGCAGTTGAAGGGAAGGGAACAAAAGAACATTGGTATCACAATATCAAGAAATTACTTCAAATTGGGGAATTTCTTGAAGATGCTAATCGAAAAGATAGAAGGACTTTAAGAAGGTTGGCTACTTATTTCTTGTTAAGTGGTGCCACATTAAACAAGAGATCACCAAATGCAACACTGCTAAGGTATGTAGATGAAGAAGAAGCTAAGAAATTAATGAAAGAGGTGCATAAAGGAGTTTATGGTCATCACATGAATGGATATATGCTAGCTAGAAAGATCATGAGAATGGGGTATTTCTGGATGACAATGGAATTGGATTACATTAAGTATGTGAGGCATTGTCACTTGTGCCAGGTGTACGCTAACAAAATTAATGCTCCTCCCCATGAATTACATGTGTTGTTAGCTCCTTGGCCTTTTTCGATGTGGGGAATTGACATGATCGAACCAATTTTGCCAACAGCTTCAAACAAGCACAGATTCATTTTAGTCGTGATCGACTATTTTACCAAGTAGGTAGAAGTAGTGTCATATGCTACAGTGACTAAAGGAGTAGTGGTCAAATTCTTGAAAAGAGACATTATTGCAAGATATGGTGAGCCCAAGTCTATTATTATAGACAATGGGACAAATTTGAATAACAGGTTAATGGATGAAGTATGCCGCCGGTTCAAGGTCAATTACAAAAACTCAACTCTATATCGACCACAAATGAATGGAGCCATTGAAGTCGCAAATAAGAATATCAAAAGAATCATTGAGAAGATGGTGATCACATATAAAGATTGGCATGAGATGCTTCCCTTTGCTCTCATGGCCTACAGAACCTTAGTCAGAACTTTTACTGGTGCAACCCTGTATTCATTGGTGTATGGAACCGAAGCAGTACTATCGGTGGAAGTAGAAATACCTTCATTCTAAGTATTGGCAGAAACTTAGCTTGATGAAGCAGACTGGGTGGAGAAGAGAATAGAGCATTTGAATCTCCTAGATGAGCAAAGACTTATAGCAATATGTCATGGTCAATGCTACCAATAGTGAATGTTCTGAGCTTTTAACAAGAAAGTACGCCCGGGGTACTTTAAAGAAGGAGACTTAGTGTTAAAGAAAGTGTTACCAAACACAAAAGACCCTAGGGGTAAGTTCGCTCTGAATTACGAAGTCCCTCATGTGGTAAAAAGGGTATTATTAAGATGTGCATTAGTATTGATAGAGATGAATGGCTTGAAATTAAGAAGACTAATAAATTCAGATGCAATCAAGTTGTATTATCCATGAAAACGGAGATTTAACAAAGACTTCAATTTTTCTTGAATAGTTTATAGTTAATCTTTTATTATTTACAAGTAAAGTTGATATCCGTAAATGTTTTTGAATTTGGATGGTCATTGACCAATAAACACTCTACTAATAAACCCTGTTTCTTAGCCTCATAATCTTAAACAACAAATCTTTACCAATGAATTTGAATCACCAAGAGAATTGGAATTAAATGCTCTTAATATTTTAATAATTGTTCATTCAAAAAGGGATTTATCATTCAAAAGTCATGAAGAATAGAAATTGAAATTTGAAATCAAGCCAAGAAAATTCAAGGCATGAGTATGGTTCAATTACAAAAGAAAATTCAAAGGAGAGAAGAACAAAAAAGAGAAAGAAGAAGCAATCATAGGCCCCTAGAGAAATTTTGCTGATTGAATGAGTGAATATTAAGAGTCGATGTAAGCATGCCAATCAGTTGCTATCTAAGAAAGCCTTTAATCCCAGCAAAAATAATCTTAAAAGTCTTAGAAAAGAAATCTTTAGAGGAATTAAGCTAAAACACATCTCGAAGACATCTATCCTCTTTAGATCAACCAAAGAATCTCGAAGAGATCTATCCTCTTCAGGTCACCACAGTGAAATCAATTTTGAAGAGATCTATCCTCTTCGGACAAGTAAAAAAGAATCTCGAAGAGATCTATGCTCTTCAGGTCACCAAAGTGAAATCAGTTTTTGAAGAAATCTATCCTCTTTGGACAAGTCAAAAAGAATCTTGAAGAGATCTATCCTCTTCAAGTCACCAAAGTAAAATCAGTTTCGAAGAGATCTATTCTCTTCGGATTAAACAAGTCAAATCTTGAAGAGATCTATCCTCTTCAGATTAACCAAGTCAAATCTCGAAGAGATCTATCCTCTTCTAATCATCCACTAAACTAAAATAAGTTTTTGAAATCTCGAAGAGATCCATCCTCTTCGGATTATCCATTAAACTAAAACAAGTTTTTTGAAATCTTGAAGAGATCTATCCTCTTTAGATTATTTACTAAACCAAAGCAAGTTAATTTTAATTTCTAAAGAAAATTTTGCTTTATCTTTCCAAGATAGACTCCGTTAAGCCCTATCCTTCCAAGATAGGCCCTTTTTGAAAATTTTACTCTATCCTTTCAAGATAAACCCCATTAAACCCTATCCTTCTAAGATAGGCCCCCTTGAAATTTTGCCCTATCCTTCCAAGATAGACAGCATTAAGCCCTATCCTTCCAAGATAGACAACATTAAGCCCTATCCTTCTAAGATAGGCTCCCTTGAAAACTTTGCCCTATCCTTTCAAGATAAGCCCCTTAACCTTTTGCTCTGATCTTTCGGAACAAGCATTCATTCGCCCCGTCCTTTCAAGATGGGTAACTCATTCTTTACATCAACCTTTCAAGTTGGTCAAAATAAAACACAACTTAGTTGATCAGTTTAAAAGTGGGTTTGGCAAAAATGGGTATCACTTTTATCTTTGTAACAAAGTTCTAATCGAATATCGCTACAAAGAGGGGCAGCTATAAACACCTCATTTTTACTAAGTTATTTTTATTAATTTTTGCTAGGTTAGTAAAAAATAATAATAATAATAAATAAATAAATAATTAAAAAAAAGAATTCAAAGAAAAAAAAAAGAATAAAGAAGAAAAAGAAATTCAAGTTAGAAGTCAAGTTGTGTCAAGTTAGGTTGAATTCGTTAGCTTTAGGCTAGACCAATTTAAGGGCTAAAAATCAAGATTTATTAAATTATTGGACTAAATTGGATTGGATCGGGCCTTAAAAGAAAGGCTCGAACTAGCTAAGGTTTTTAGAAGCTAAGGTGAATCTAGGTTAAATCACAAACAAATCTTCCATATCTTCGATATGAAAGATTTGATTTTAGAATTTATAAATATTATGTTGGCTAAGGAGTTAGGGAGACTTTTCTTTTTAATTACATACACCCAACAACAACACTTCACACCCATACCATACATGCCTTCATGCACCACTACCCACACTACAGGGGCCACTACCCACACTACGCACGTTGCTAGACGCACCACCACCGCATATCTCCCCTACGACCACCACACGTTCCACCACTACCCAAACACGCACTACCACCTACAGCCCCAACCCACAGCATCGCCCAAGTGTCACTACTAACATACCACAACTATTGCGCAGATCATCGCCTAACATTGCCTATCGCGTAGCCTAGGAGCACCTAAGCCATCGCTGATCACATCACCCAACATTGCCCACCATCACCCAAGCTCGCCTAGATCGTCACCCAAGACTGCCTAGAACATTGCCCAAGCTCACCCAGATCGTCACCTATTCCCTTGCCCAGGATTGCCTAAAACACCACCCATGTGCCACCTAAGCCACCACCCATTATCACCTAATCTTGGCCGCAGTTGTCGCCTAGTCTTACCTGCAGTTGTCGCTTAGTCTCACCCGTACACTCACCCAGCTCTCGCTCATTCGCAAGCTTAGGCACTCGCCCGAGTCACCGTTCGTGCTTGCCCATAGTGTTGCCCAAGCAAGCCCAACATCGCCCAACACTGATCGACCCGACCTAGGTAATTTTTTTATTTTAGTTTTTTTATATATTATTTTCTTAATTTATTAATTAGTTATGTTATTTATTTATTTTTTCTGTTTAAGTGTAGGTTTTTTTATTAATTATTTTCTTGCAAATTTTTAGTTAAATTAGGTTTTTTTTCTTGAAAAATCAATTTTTAATAAAATATATTTTTGACATTTAAAGTTTTTTTTGGAAAAATAAAAACTTTAATTGAGTTTTTTAAGGAAAGATAGTTAGGTTTTTTGTTTAATTTAAGAAAATTAGATTTTCTATGATTTTCCTTTAAAATAATAAATTGATAAAAACGTAAACTTAGCTTAGTTTTAAAAAATAAAAATAAATCACCCTTTAAAAATTTTATAAAAAGAACTATGGCTAGTTTTATCCCGATTAGCAGGTACGTAGATACCTTTAAGGCAACCGTTAAAAAAATAAAAAAAATTCCCTTTTTTAAAAATTTGTAATAAAAATAAAAAGAAATCATTTTTAGTAACTTTTTCCTATGTAGGTGTATTTTAACATTTTTATAAAAATTTCAAAAAACAAAGCCTATCAAATTTTTTTTAATTTTCATATGGTAACTTAGTCTTAATAGGTTAGCCTCCAAACCTGGTTTTTCTGGTTTGATTTTTCTAAAAATCAATTTTTAGAATTTTCACAAATTAGGTTTTCTCGCTTAAAAACCCTAATTATATATTTTTTTTACTGGTTAGTGACTACAATTTGAAAAAAAAAAAACAATTTCAGAAAAGTATTTCCTTAAGTTTAATGTCATGTAATTTATATTAAGCGGGCTAAGCTTAATATAAGTTATACTAAGAAAATTGAAATAGAGCTCAACGCAATAATATAGCAAAATTGTCAATTTTATCAAATATAATTACAATAAATAGTAGATATGATTATTGTAAAAAATTCTTGTTATTGTAATTAAATACATATATCAAGTATATTATGTACAAAATTTTTGCTTGAAAGGAAATTAATTAATATTTCTAAAATTTAATTTGATTTTCATCCAAATAGAGCATTTTCTTAAGGACTCTATATTTCCAATAATTATATAACTAAAACAAAATTATTACATTAATTTACACATAAAATAACCTAAGAAAACAAATTTTCATAATTAAATAAGACGTTTTGATATTTTTAGAAAATTTGTAAATTTTTTATTGAAAAATTGGTTCACTTGAACCAACCGTCTCTAGCTACCTAAACTTGTTGGAAAAGCTTACCGTGCCATCCTCTATTTACTCCTAAAAGGCCACTACTTCAGGACATTAACAACCTATTGAACCGACTTAGACTAGAAACATGCTTAGTTTTTATTCTGATTTTCTTGTTTTTTCTAAATTTTTTCTATCCAAATTTGGTTCACTAAAAGGTCTAATATTTGATGTTAAGGGTATATTTATAATTTTAGAGGTCGTTAGGTTGATGAGTCATCACACCCTATGTCAATTTCCTAGCTTATGTGCCATTTTTTGGTTAATTCAATATGCTAGGTGTCAATTTCTTATATTTTGGCTTTTGACTCATCATTTCTATTTAATCCTAGGTTGCCACATCATTTGATGACTCCTCCATTCATTTTTTTTAATTAATTTTCCATTATTTTATTAATTTACCTTATTTTAATAATTTATTATTATATATATATGTGTTTAATACATATAATGCATATTCTATGTTAATATGTGTATATTATATATAATTCAACTTTATTTATTATTTTTAAACGTTAAATAATTTATCTCTAATATCTTGCTATATCTAAAAGCTTGAATTTCATGTTTTCCATATTTATTAACTTTATGGATAAATTAACGTTTTTTCTTAAATTAATCCTTTTATATAGCTTATTTCAAGAAATTGACCTTATGAGAATACTTCATCTAACTTTGTTAACCTTATTATGAAGTTTGAATAAAAATGGATAACATAGCCTAGTATTCTAAATTTAGGGGCTTAAATCCTAGGGTTATTGTATAGGCTCAAAACACTAAAGTATTACATCCTATCCCCCTTATAAAAAGTTTTGTCCTTAAAATTTAACTACGAGTAAAAAAATATCAATTCCTAACTTTACTCTAAGAAAAGAATAATCGATGACAAAATTACTAACCTTATGTAAATGGTTCAAGATACTAAGCTCTCATTGACTCAACAAATTCCCATGTAGCCTCCTTGGTGGGGTGTTGACTCCATAAGACTTTCATACACTCAATGTCTTAGTTCCTTAATCTCTGAACCTTAATACCTAAAATATGAACTAATGCTCTACATATGTAAGGTTTTCCTTTAATTCCACTAGAGGTGCATCCAACAACTTTGTAGGATTGTCTACAAATTTCCTTAAAGTTGAGACTTGGAATACGTTATGAATTCCGACCATCTCATTGGGTAACTCAAGTTCATAGGCAACTTTTCTAATCCTTTTCTTAATTTGATATGGTCCAACATATTGTAGACTTTACTTTCCATTAATACCAAATCGTCTTACACCCTTCATTGGTGATATCTTCAAAATACCGTAACTTTTCTAATGGTTCTAGGCAATTTTTATTTGTTCCCTTATTGTTTGTACCTTCTCCTTAAGATCTTATAGCATTGACAGTCCAATAACTTTCTTATTCCCTACTTCATCCCAATAAATAAGGGATCTACATTTATGTCTATACAATTCTTTATAAGGAGCCATTGGGATGGTACTATGATAGCTGTTATTGTAAGCAAATTCTACTTATGGCAAATAGTCATCCCAACTACCTCTAAAATCCATCACATATGCCATCAACATATCCTCTAGAGTTTGGATTGTTCACTCCAATTGCCCGACACTTTAGGGATGATAAGTAGTACTAAAGATTAGCTTAGTTCCCATTTCTACTTGTAAGGATTGCCAAAATCAAGACATAAAACAAGAATCACAATAAGATATTATCAACACCGGAACACCATGTAAACAAACTATCTCTTTGACATAAACTTCTACTAGTTGAGAGAAAGTCATTGTCTACCTTATGCATAAGAAATGCATTGATTTCGTGAGCTTATCTACTATAACCCATATCATATCATGTTGTCTCCTCTTCCTTGGTAAACCACTCACAAAACCCATTGTTATATGCTCCCATTTATACTTGGATATAAGTAAAGGTTGTAATAATCCTTCTAGTCTTTGATGTTCGGCCTTCACCTTTTGGTAGGTCATACAATGCAATATATGTCATGCCACATCTCCTTTTATCCCTATCCACCAAAACTTCTACTTTAAGTCCTTGTACATATTATTCCCAAGGTGTAGGGAATATCTTGCACTGTGTATTTCATCTAATATCACCTCTTTAACTTTCTAATCCTTTGCTACACAAAGTCTTTCTTTAATCGTAACATTCCTACATCATCGATTCTAAAGTTAAGGTGTTGCTTAATATCATTTTTAATCCTTTGTGGCTTTACATCTCCCTTTTGAGCTTCCTTAATACTCTCAAGTAATGTAGGATCTACCCTTAGATTAGCCAACATACTGCTATCTTCTCTTGTTGCAACTTCTAAGCTCAATTTCTCCATTTCTTTAATCAACTCTTGTTGATTTGTAATGAGTGCATCGACACTACCAAACTTCTTTCTACTTAATGCATCAGCTACTACATTAGCTTTCTCAAGGTGATAATGAATCGTAAGATCATAATCCTTTAGTAATTCTAACCACTGCCTTTACCTCAAATTCAATTCCTTTTGTGTAAAGATATACTCTAAACTCTTGTGATCAATATATACTTTACATTCCTCCCCATATAAGTAATTCCTCCATATTTTTAAAGCAAATATTATAGCTACATGTTCCAAATCATGAGTTAGGTAGTTCTACTTATGTGGTCTAAGTCATCTCAAAGCGTAGGTAATCACCTTATCATTTTGCATTAGGATACATCCCAATCTACTTCTAAAAGCATCACAATAGATTGCATACTCTCTAGATCCATTTGATAACATTAACACTAGAGTGGTTACCAACCTTGTTTTAAGCTCCTAGAAACTTTCTTCAGACTTATCATTCCATTCAAATCTAATGCCTTTTCATGTCAATTGGGTCAATGGAATAGCTATTTCAGAGAAGTCTTATACAAATCTCTTATAATAACTAGCCATTCTTAAGAAACCCCTTACTCCTCTTCCTTAATTTTCAATCAATGGTAACCGGATTATAAATCTATTTTCGAGAATACTATAGATCCCTTCAACTGATCAAATAAGTCATCAATCCTAAAAAGTGGGTATTTGTTCTTTATCATCACTTTATTCAATTCTCAATAATCTATACACAATCAGAGACTTCCATCTTTCTTCTTAACAAATAGCACAAGTGTGCCATACGGTAATGTACTTGGCCTTATGAATCCCTTATCCAGTAGCTCTTGTGGTTGCTTCTTTAATTCCACCAATTCAGTAAGAGCCATTCATAGGGTATCTTAGAGATAGGTGTAGTGCCCAGTATAAGATCTATGGTAAATTCGATCTCCTTATTTAGTGGTAATCTAAGCAAATCCTTAGGAAAATCCTCGAGATATTTAAACACTATTAGTATATCTTCTAATCTCACTTCTTGAACTTGGGTATCTATTGCTAAAGCTAGAAATCATATGTTACCATTTCTTACTAGCTTCTAAGCTTTACTTATTGAGACTATTCGAGGGGTTGCCTTTCTAAAGCTTCCTTTAAAGTAAAATTCTTCTCCATTAGGCTTCTTAAATACCACCATCTTTCCTTCACAGTCTACATTCACTTAATGTTCAGTTAGCTAATCCATTCCTAATATAGCATCAAATTCTTTCATATCCAATACTACTAATTCTATAGGCAATTTATATAGATCTATACACACATTGCCTCCCATAAACTTTTGTTGTACAACTTGCTCTCCTCCAGAAGGAGCCATCACTATCAAATTAACCTTAGAATCTCTATTGGTAGTCTATTCCAATCAATATAGTCCTTAGATATATATGAATGTGTTGCTTAAATATCGAATAATGTATAAGCATAGTTATCTTCTAGGCGAACCAATCCTAAAATAACAATCACAATTATATCATTACTCTAGGGTACAAAGTTCAAGTAAACATACAATACATGATCAGATAAAGAAATATAGAAATCATAGGGTTTAGGACTCGTACTTGCAACCATGTTGTCATCCCTCCTTCCTCATCCTAGATCACATATACCCTTCCTTAAACTTTAGGTCTAGCTCCAACCTCTCTTAGTCGGTTATTTCTATTGGTAGGTCCTAACCTATTGGCTTGAGTTTGGTCTGGTCTTACATGCTAATCTACAGTACACTAAGTGGCATTATGTCCCATTTAACGACACTTATAGCAATACATACTTCTAGTGTTCTAGTTTTGACATTACCTAGCCATATGCCTAGCTTATCCACACTTAAAACATTTCCCTTATAGTTCTAGACACTACATAGCTCAATGCTTGCCATTACATTTCCAGTAAAGTGGCATAGCTCCACCTGACCTCTGATTCTTGTTAGGGGGTTGAGAAGTCCTTTTTCCTCTTATCATTTTATGGTTACTATTAGAACTCCCCATAAATTTCCTTTTCTTACTTCTTATTTCTTCGGCTGCCCTTCATAAGTCACTAGCTTGCTCAATCAAATGAGTCTTATTGATAATATTAGCATATCGAACTAACCTTGTCCTTTTTAACTCCGTTTGAAAATGAAGATCAAGTCTAGCCCTAAATTGACTAACCCTAGCAAGTTCATTATTTTATACTACTTTCAGGCAAATTTCAACAACTTATTAAACTCTCATCCATATTCTTCAATAGTCCTACCTACTTGCCTCAACTTATAATATTCTTCACACATTTGCTCCTTTATACATTCAAGGAATTCCTACTCCAAAAATGCATTCCTGAAGGCATTCCAATCTATAGGTTTTGCCATTATCTGTTTCTTACTTCTCCGCCAATTATATGTACGTCCATCTAATAAAATTGCAGCAATCCCCACCCTTCTATTATCTTCTAGTTCATGTACTTCAAAACCCTCTTTTAACAAATCAATCCATTATTCTACAACTAATAGGTCAGTTTTTGTCCCATCAAATAGTTTCACTATGTGCTAAACCTAAGCTAACTTATCCCCATTTGCTCTACTAGCCTTAACTAAAGCAGTTACAAGTCATTATACTACATCCATTACTTATATAGGTAGAGCTTAATTCGGTTGAGGTTGTTGTTCCTCTTAAATCTATCTCCTAAGAGCAATTGATGAACCAGGATGCCCACTTATACGTGTTTGCACCATTTTTTGGATATTAGTAAACATAATGGACGTAGTCAATTTTCTTATATTGGTCGCCACTAACAAAGTTCATATAACACTTAGCTACCCCACCTACCTTACACACGCCAAGTACTATGTTCCTTAATTTATGCTTTGATACCACCTAAAGGATGTTACATCCCAGCATAGGATATGATATACCATCATATAGAAATACTCGTTTATATTCAACAAAAGAGTACTACAATGGAGTTCAGCTTTACACCTGTTCATTCAAAATAATACATCCATCAAGCACAACCAAACCTAGAATATAGTACTTTTTTTTTCTTTACTTCATATGTATAAATCATTCATAGAACTAAGATCAAAATACAGCAAGACTTTTTTAAAAGTAGCTAACTCTATCCTACATGCTCTCACAAGACTTTTTTCTCCAATTGATGTTAATATCTAGTCAATTCTCTTCGTAACCTAAGGATACATAAATATCCCTTTAGCTCTTTATAAGCTAAGTAAGTAGATAAAACAAGCACAGAACAAGCATAATATACATTCACAAGGATCAGTAATATAGAATATTCAATTTCGTAGCCCGAATTACCAATACAAACTATCTTTGCAGGATATTCGTGCCATGCTTATGCACGTGACAAACATAGGTACCGATATCCTATACTTTTCCAATTCCTCATTTAGTTAGTCGACTTACTCGGACATTTAGATACAACGTTCAAGAACCTTGGGCAATAAGGAGTTACTTAAGAGTAGGATCCCCAACTAAACCACCTATTGTGGTTTGAAAATCCAACACGCAATCGGTCTAGCTAAAACCACACATTGTAGCTACAATAGGTTGAGCAATGCAATTCTATATGCTCAAAAACCCAACTTAGCAGTATTCCAGCTTTTAGAAACTTGACTCATAAGTCCTTTTATGCTATACCATGAATGCAATAAATAGTACAATAACTTAGTGTCAGGCATAAATCTCAAGTTCCATATCATAAATAACTTAACCATCTCAACTCCAGCTTTATTTCTCAACTTTATAATACCTTCCTTTATATAGGGTTCACTTGGGTGAATACAGTTTCCAAGTTTTCCAAATAGAAATACGCATCAATGAGTTAATCATACATGAGGAAACATCTCACTCAATCAACTCACATTCAATAGAGACATGTATCCAACCCATCCAGCATACCATTATAATTTATGACATAGTTAACTCCAAGTCAAGTAGACATAGGTCTACTAGCACAAAAATAGAAATATCCACTTATCTAGGCTTAACATTAATGTAAGATCCTAAGCTTCATAATATGGTCCTTCCTCACCTACCATACATAGGAAAATACACATAGACCCCAAGTTAACTATGGGTTGACATCAAACTCTTATAAGCTTTTAATATCGAGTTTCCAAACTTATTCCAATCGTGTCTTATTCATTTCTTATCCAATTTTAATAAATTTTATATCGTCACAATCGTTATTTTGAGTACTATTAAGATATCTTAAGAATCAAGACTAATCAATATTGTCAAAAGTCCAAAAATACCCTTTTGTATTACCAATTCGACCATATATTATTGTAACTTCGTACTTAACTCAAATCAACTCTAAATCTAAATTAAAAATCCTAAAATTCCATATTTCCCAAACTGAACAACATTATTATGTACCTAAAATATCAATCTTTTACAAATTCAATAAGTATCTCACTAGTACTAATTACTATATCATATATTAAGCTGACATATAGGTTTATACAAGGAAAATACATAATAAATAGTATATGAGCCCAATCAATTCTATGAAAAATACTATGTACTCACAAAAATATACACTTTAGATATTGACCATCATTTGTACTAAACCAGCTTATCTCCTATATTTCTAAAAATAGCATTTTAGCTTAAAATTAGCGAAAATTAAGTAAATAAGTGAGTTTAACCACAAAATAAAATTTAAGTGTTCCAAATATCATTATAAACATCTAGAAATCAAAATACATGTGGCTCATACTTTGATTTTGTTAAAAACTAATCAATGCAACAAAATAGTAAATCTACCAGTTTTATCCAATATAATTACAATAAATAGTAGACTTACTTATTTTCAAAAATTCTTGTTACTATAATTAAATACATATATTAAGCATATTATGTAGAAAATTTCAACTTGAAATATTATTATTTAATATTTCTAAAATTTAATTTAATTTTCATCCAAACAAGACATTTTTTTAAGGACCTTGTATTTCCAATAATTATTTAACTAAAATAAAATTACTAAATAAATTTTCATATAAAATAATCTTAGAAAAAAAATTTCATAATTAAATAAGACTTTTTGATATTTTTAGAATTTTCTACTAGAAAATTGGTTCATTTGAACCAACCACCTTTGATCACCCAACCTTATTGGAAAAGCTTACTATGCCACCCTCTATTTAATCTCAAAATGCCACCATAATAGGATATCAACAATCTATTGAACCGACCTTAACTAGAACTATGCTTTTTTTTTTTTCTTATTCTTTTCTGATTTTTTCCCACTTGAATTTGTTTCACTAAAAGGTTTAATATTTGATGTTGAGGGTCTATTTATAATTTTGGAGTTGTCTAAGTTGATGGGTCATCATGCTACATGCTAATTTCTTAACTAATGTGTCATTTTTTGGTTAATTCAACATGTTAGGTGTCAATTTTTTATATTTTTGCTTTTGAATCATTATTTCTAATTAATCATAGCCTACCATATCATTTGATGACTCATCCATTCATTTTTTAATTAATTTTCCATTATTTTATACTAATTTACCTTATTTTAATAATTTGTTATTATATATATGTATTTAGTATATATAATGCATATTTTATGTTAATACATGTATATTACACATAATTCAACTTCATTTCCTATTTTTGAAAGTTAATTAACTTATATCTAATATCTCGCTATATCTAAAAGCTCAAATTTTACGTTTTCAATATTTATCAGCTTTATCGATAAAATAACATTTTTCTTAAATTAATCATTTCATATAGCTTATTTTAAGAAATTGACCTTATGGGAATACTTCGTCTAACTTTTCTAGCCTTATTGTAAAGTTAGAACTAAAATAGATAACATAACCCAATGCTCTAAATTTGGGGACTCAGATCTTATGATTATCGTATAGGCTTGAAACCCTAGGGTATTATATATCTTATCTCTTTCTTTCTAAATTCCTCTCTTGAACCTCCTTTTTTTTTTTTAATAGTAAAAACTAAGGTTTCAAAATACACTCTAGTTTGCTTAGATTCTAATGAATCAATTACAAATCTTTATGTATCTCGATTGTATCTCTCAAATGGTACTAATGTTTTTCTTGTTTGGTTGTGAATTGCGAGGTTCTTGTGAAAGTAATGTGTTGACACTTTGAGTGATTAGCAGCTCCTATCAATTGTAAGAAGAAATTTTCAAAGGGGAAAAAAAAAACTCTCTTATTGTCATTCTTTATTCCCTTTACTATTTATACATGTTGTACTTTCTATTACCTTACAATTGTATTCTATTATTGACAACTAGATTTGTTATATCTATTGATGTATAACAAATTGTGACTCCTTTGTATACTATGTTACCTCAGTATTTAACGTAAACTCTTAATATTTAATGTATTCTCTAAATCTTGTGTTTGGTCTAATGTTCATCTTTGACCTTCTAATCTCTTGTTTTTCCTTATTTTTCATCATTACACTCTATTTTGATGATCTTCATCTTGAAAAGTTTGAACTTATCAGGACCCTAATGAGAGCCTACTAAAATTGTCTAAAATTTTCATAGATATGAAAACTACCTTGCAAGCTATAGATTGTAATACTCTAAATAATTAATCATTAGGGTTTTCAATTTTTAGTTAATTAACATACTGTAAAATATAAATAGCTATGGATATTCGATATTCCACAGTCCTATAGAACTATAGAGAATTGGTATTCCACATCAAATAATAAGACAGGGTAAATCAACTTTGTAATTTTCAAGAAATATTAAATTATATAAATACTTAATATATAAACATTTTCTAAAAGAGATAGTTTTTACCAGTTATACACTTATCTATTGACTCAACATTATGAAACTTATCTTTAATTTGCACTTAGTGCTTGGAATTTATCTTAAGCCCAGCTTAAATGAACCTAAAAAAAAAAAAAAACTATAGAGGAATGAGCATACCATAGCTTAGTGAGTCTATTCCTCACCACTATTGTTCAAGCAAGTTATCAAATATTATTAGCACACATACAAGTTTATCTATACATATGATGAATGTATGTGCGATGAATGTAAGCAACACCTCCATAGGAGTTTGAAACTATGGAAAGTGTAGATTTACATCATTTATACATCAATTTTCCTCTATACATACCCGCATGGAGCATCTTACCTTAATCGCATGAGGCTACCTGGAGGCACCATCTCTCTAAACGACACTTGACTATTAACCTAGCTAAGAAAGAAATATTAATTCAAACAAGTAGACCCCAACTAAGGCCATCCACCAAACATATCTAAGGCCCTTCAGGCATACAAAGTGAGTCATCTCGCTATCAAATATATCCAAGGCCCTACATGCACAAATATACGAGTCTTCTCATAATGAAAATATATCTAGTGCTCCATAGGCACAAATATGCAAGTCCTTTCACAATCAATTAAAGATACTATTCTAACTTTACCTCAACAATAAAAATATCATTCATAGGCACTATGAGCCCTCACATAAATAAAAAAAAAAAATCACCAAAAGTATATTTAGGATTGAGAAAACGTTTTCTAAAAATACTTTTCTCAAAAAATTTGCAAAATTAGCACTCTCCATCAGTATATTAGTTGAGTCATAGACATGCGATAAATATAATTAGTTATTTTGGTAAGATATTTATATTTATTGATTTAAAAAGGTGATCACATGGATGATAGCACACATGCAAAACAGTCATTCAACAAACAATTAGTATCAATCAACAAGTAGTATGCAAATATCAAACAGTAAGTAGACAATAGATCATTAGAACTCTTTCACCTAGATTAATACTCATTTTTCAAGCCTTTAGGGTTTCCAAAACTCGATAATTGAATACTTGAAAGGTTAATAAGACTTATAAGTATTCTAAAAAACTAGGCTCCTCAATTAACTAATATATACTATAGTTTACCTAGTTTCCTACTATAACTCGAGCATGGCATGAACATAATTTAACTTACTTATTAGGGTAAATAGGAAATATATTTGTAATTTATGGCAATTTATGTCTTTAATTATTTATTTCTCCTTATTATTAGTTTATAGGGTCAATTAATTTGGTTATTCTACTTATTCTTTTCAGTTTATATTAAATCTTTAGTCATGTGTGACTTTTTCATTTTAACTCCAATTTTTACGATCTTATAGTCGATATTTATCATTTTAAGATGTACTTTTTATGTAGCAGAGTCTGTTTCGAACGTTAAAATGCATATTTATCAATATAGGTATAAAATGTTATGAATTTAATATTTTGACCTAAATAATTTTATTTATTAATTTTGAGCTTTTCTTTATTATTTTATAATTTGATTAATATCTAAATTTTATATTTTTGTGATATTTTATTTTTATATCCAACTTATATTAATTTCACTATTTCTTCATTTTTAAGCTTAATTTACTTATTATGTTTATTTTGTTATTATTGTAATTTTCCTAATTCATTAATTATTATTATTTTGTAAATTTTTTATTCAATTACATATTTTAGGTAAATTGCTAGCACAACAGTTTCCTATTTGTCCAAGTTGTAATTTGTTAATTTTTCCTTATTTTTATATTTCATTAATTTATTATTATTATTNTAGTTAGAAAAAATGAGGGAAAAATAAGATGAAGAAGATGGGAAGAGAGAGATAGTGTTGTTGGTTTGATAAAGGGGACGAAGATAAGTTGATTATATGTGTGATTTGAGAAAATTGAAGATGATTAGAGAGGGTTCTAAAGGGTTGAAATGTGTCATGGCATGGAGGGAGAGAAAAGAAAAGAAAAGAAAAAGAAAAGGAAAAGGAAAAGGAAGAGAAAAGAAAACTCTAGATGATAGTGATATGTTGACTAGGTCCACTTTTTAATTATATAATATTATATATATGTATATATATATATATATATCTAACACATATAAATTAAGAAGGAAAAGAAAATAAAAAGAAAAAGATAAGGAAAAAGGATAAATAAAGAAATGAGTGTATAAATAAATAAAATAAATTTTTGAATTTTTTTTAGATATTTCTAACCTTATAAATATTATTTAGAATAATAAATAATACAATTATACGGAAAATTATATGATATGTTATTAACATTTATTATATAACATATTATAGCAAACTGTGACTAAGAATAAACAAGGTTGGTTGCTGGATGGGTCTAAGCTTGCAGAAAGCTCGAAAAAGGATTAATGGGAAAAAGTGTAAAAGGGCAAAAACGAAGAATGAAATAATAAGCAAAACCCACTAATAGATCTTGAGGATATGATGCACCAATTGAATTTTTAGGGATACATGGCTTAATTCGATATGATGCATGAATTAGTTCGATAAGGTTACTCACCACCTAACCTTATTAAGGGAAAAGATAAGAGTGATGCCGAGAGTAAACAAATAATATTTATGCTAGGAAGAAAAAAGTACTCAAAGAGTATATTAAGAATGATCTAATATTGTCAGAGTTACAAGTATAAGGATATTTATACCTAAAAGTTAAGGTAACCTGCCTAAAAGGAAAAAAACAAAAAGGATATTTCATATAAGAGGATAAAAATGAATATACAAGAAAAACAATCATTGGTGTAACGGATTCTACACATGATACTGTACACGTAGCAATGCTACATTGGCAAGGTCATTAGAAGATGCGGACAAAAAAGTATGGATAGATGGGCTTATCTAAGCAAGGATGGCTTAGTTAGTTCGGACTCTCTCTTTCGACTTCTCGATATGAAAGATGCTAAGTAAATGGTTGGCTCAATACTAAAGAGTAATTATCAACTTAGCATACTATAGAAAAATAGGCGGTCATACAGTATGGTATGAAGGATGACATGACATGGAAGTACTTGACCTTAGTAGGGGTTGGTTAGAATAGAAGGATTCATTGTGCCAGCCCCTCTAGTCCTTAGGCTTGGATGTGGGTTGAAGATTTGGTAACCTAATCCTTATCATTCCCTCCGAGCTGTTTTGGATTTAGGATCAAAACTAAATGGTGGTCACTCAGTTCTCTATCAAGGTGATATGGACTGAGGTTAGCAATGTTAAAGGTGTCAAAAACCTTATAGTCTTCAAGCAATTCCAACTTGTAGGCATTGTCATTGAATTTTTGGAGGATTCTAAAAGGTCTTTCTACTCTTGTAGATAATTTGTTCCTCCTCTTGTTTAGGAATTGTTCCTTCCTGAGGTATAGCCATACTAAGTCTCCCAATTGAAATTGTTTAGCCGACCTACCCTTGGTCTTTTCTCGTATTCTTCTAGTAGCTTGGTTGATGTGCCAAGTAACCCTATCATAGATGTGTTGAAGGGATTATGCTCTGGTCGTTGTGTTAGGGTCCTCTTGCATAGGCATTGGTACAAGGGTATGGTCAAGGGCAACTCAGGATTGAATCTATAGACCACCTCAAAGGGAGTCTACTTAGTGGTGTCCTGTATTGTTCGGTTATAGGTAAACTTGACTACTAGCAGGCAGATGTCTCAATTAGCTAAGTTATTGCCTACTACAGCTTGGAGCAATGATCCTAAAGTGTGATTAACCACCTCTGTTTAGCCGTCAATTTGGGGGTAACTTAAGGTACTGAAGAGTAATTTGGTTCCCAATTGACGCTATAGGGTTCTTTAAAAATGGCTCAAAAACTTTGAGTCTCTATCAAAGACTACACTTCTCGACATGTCATGTATCTACACAATCTTCTATAAGAAAAGAGAAGTAATAGCCGAAGTGTCATTAGTTTTTAAGCAAGGCATGAAGTGTACCATCTTATTGAACCTATCCATGTTGACTGTTGCAAAATCTTTGCCTTGAGCAGTTTTCGACAGTCTTAGGACAAAGTCTATGCTTAGTTCAGTCCATGACCTTATTGGGATAGGTAAAGGCATTGCTCTCCTTTGCTTGGCTTGGCCTTTGGTCTTCTTGTATACGGCACAGCTTTCGATAACTCGATGCACATCTTTCCTCATTCTTGGCCAAAAGAATTGGCCATTTAATAGTTCATAGGTCTTTCTTTCCCTAAAATGTTTGGAGAGTCCTCCACTATGACTTTCTTTGATTAATAGCTCCTTGAGTGAACAATTTGGCACACATAATTTTCCTCCTTGGAACAAATAGCCATCCTATACATGATATTCATCTATTGTCCTCCCATCGACACATCATGAAATTATGGGTGCAAAGTGTGGATCCTCGGAGTATTGTTCTTTGAAACTTGCAAACCCAAATAACCTAGTCTACATTTCTGATAAAGGCACATGTCTCCTCAAAAGAGCATAGACAATTATGTTGCTTTTTCCTTACTTGTACTTAATTATAAAATTGAATCCTTTAAGGAATTCAACCCATCTCGCTTGTCACTACGACAACTTGGTTTGACTTTGGAGGTACCTTAACAATTCATGGTCAGTATATATGACAAATTCTTTTAGCAATAAATAATGTTGCCATACTTGCATCACTCGAATCAGTGCCAAAAGTTCCTTGTCATTCACGGAGTAGTTCAGTTACAATCCTCGAAGCTTCTCATTGTGGAAGGTAATTAGTCGGTCTTCATGCATGAAGACAACACCTATTCTAATGCCCAATGTGTCGCATTCTTACTCAAAAATTTTGTTGAAGTTAGGTAATAGTAACACTATGGAGGAGGTCAAACTTTCTTTTATCTCGGCAAAACTTCTCTCCTCTCTTTCTTCCCATCAGAAGTCGGTGTTCTTCTTTGTTAGCTTGGTAAGTGGTACGGTGATGGTGTTGAAATCCCAGATAAACCTTCTATAAAATAAAGCTAGTTCATGGAAACTTCTCACATCAGCATAAGTAGTAGGAGTCAACCACTTGATAATTGCTTGGATCTTTTCATCATCGACTCATAAGCCTCCTGTACTGACTACATAGCTTAAGAATACCACTTCCTCCTAGTAAAAGCAACATTTCTTTAAATTGCCAAATAATCTCTCAACATGGTGGATATTTAAGACTGCTTTGAGATGTTCACAGTGATTCGGCATGTTAGTACTTTAGACAAGGATGTCGTTAAAGTACACCATGACACACTTCCTTATGAGATGTCTTAGCACATGGTTCATAAGTCTCATAAAAGTGCTTGGGGCATTTAATAAGCCGAAGGGCATGACCATCCATGCATAAAGTCCATGTCGAGTTTTGAACACAGTCTTCCACTAGTTTCTTAGCTTCATGTAGATTTGATGGTAGCCAAACTTAAGATCAATCTTGCTAAAAACCTTATCTCCACTAAGTTCATCCAAATGTCTTCTAGCCTCGGAATTAGATACTTGTGTTTGATTATGATCTTGTTTACAACTTGGCTATCGACACACATTTGCCAGGTTCCATCCTTCTTCTATACTAGAAGTGTAGGTACAGCATAAGGGCTAAGGCTCTCTCTTACATAACCTCTCTCCAGTAACTCATTGACTTGACATTGGAGTTCAGAAGCCTACTCAAGATTCATTTGATAAGTTGGCTTATTCAGCAATGTAATGTCGGGTACTAAGTCAATGTAGTGCTCTATGCCTTAAGTTAAGGCAAGTCCCTAGGTAACTATTCTAGAAACAGGTCGACATATTCATTTAATAACTCCTTAACCTCCTAAGGTAACTCACCCCACTCATTCATTTCTGGTAGTCACCTAACCAACATGAAGGTTAGCTCATTAGCATTGATGGCCTCTCAAAGCTCGGCTCTACTCATCATTAGAGCCTTCTTCGATCTAGAGTAAGTTTCGTATGCAACTTATTAACTTCTCTCGACGGCATCGGATTCAGCATGATCTTTCGATCATCCTTTTCGAACATATACGTGTTCTTGTAGCCATCATACATAACTCTCCTATCAAACAACTACGATCTACTTAGCAACATGCAAGAAGCGCACATAGGTAATATGTCACAGAGAATTTGGCTAGAGTAATTCCCTATAGTGATCCGTAGTAGTATTTGTCGAGTGACATGTAATGCTCCTTTTTTCACTCAACCAGTGCAACTTATATGGCCTTAGATGTGCAATAATCGATAACTTCAGTTTTGAAACAAGATCGGTTGATGCTACATTGGTGTAACCTCTACTATCCACGATGAGGGCACACATCTGATCAGTTACCTTACAAGTGATGAGGAATAAATTCTCTCTTTGCTCCTCCTCTCGCAAGGGTTCTACATTCATAGTGTGTAAAACAACCATGAGTAGTTGATCTAAGTCCTTAAGAAACACGTCCTTGTCAATTAGCTCTTTCTCGGTAAGAACCTCCTCCTCCTCAGGTTCCTCATCCATACTCTCCACTTCTAGCTTTGAGATATCTCCCTTGATGACCATTGTTTGTTGATTCAGTCACTAAGCAGCCATGTGTCTAAACCCCTAGTACTTGAAGCACTTGATTTGGCTAGTCTTCTTACCAAACCCTTACCCCTTCTCATACGTTCGAGTTGGCACTTTACCATCAAGTCAGTTTTTTTGCTTGGCTCTTACATCAATCTTTCTACTCAGCTTTGTACTTGACTGAACTTAGTGACTTGCTTGTCCGGGTCGACTAGTCGGCATCCTTACCAACACTCGGCTCCTTCTTTGCCTCTTTATGTGCTGGACAATCCTAATAGCTTCATCCATTATGTCGAATTGTTGGAGCTCCACGATGTCCCAAATGTCTTCTCTTAACTTAGTAATGAATCTTGAGACTATTTAAACTAGTGGATACTCCACTTCGCAACATATCATAAGCACTTGAAAGTCTTGAACATACTCATCAACTATTCAACCTCTTTGTCTCAACTCTTGAAGCTGAGTAAAAGTATCTTGGAGATAGGTTTCTAACACGAATCTATTTTTGAGTATCCTCTTCATCTCTAGCCAAGTATTAATCTCTCGATACCCCTCTTGTCTTTACATGGCCTAAAAATTCTTCCACTACATGGTGGTATATCTAGAGAACTCAACAGCAGCAGTTTTTACCTTCTCATAATCTTCATACTGATAATAATCAAACATTCCCTCTACCTACTCTTACCACTCTAGATATTCATTAGCATTCCCAAATCCATTGAAACTTGAAATTTGAAGCTTTACATGGTCAGATGCTTTGGGGATTCGTATACACTCCTATTTAAATACTCCTCTTCCTATTCATTAAGCTCTCTCAGGTCTATCCTTTGTCTTACTCGTCCACCAACTCCTCCACCTCAAACGGGTCAAGCTGGGTTCTAACCTCTAACAGGTTAAGTAGTTTGGGGAGTGTTTTATGCAGCCTTAATGGGTTGACAAGATAATGCATGAATAGCTCGGGTTAGATCTACTACGAGGTTAGTTACCTTATCAAGCCTCTCATTAGTACTTCTAGGAGTTCTCTAAGATTATCGTCCATGGTAAACAACTCCACTGTCATCACTAGTATCAACATTCAAATTTGGGTTTGTCATTTTTCTTCATAGATTCAAAGCTTAAACAAATACTTTGAGAAGTTAATGGTTAACAACATAGCAGTCAAACGAACATAGTAACTTACTCTGTTTCATATATGCCAAAACATAGTACAACAAAACTTCAAGAAGAACTAACTATAGTTTACACAAAACCTCCACTTTAATACTAAGATGTTGCGAACCGTAACCAAGAACAGATAAGGCAGTTTATTGGATGAGTCCAAGCTTGCAGAAAGCTTTAAAAGGATTAATGGGGAAAAGTGTGAATGGGTAAAAATGAAGAATGAAATAGTAAGTAAAACCTACGAACAGCTCTAGAGGATATGATGTACCATTGGAACTTCCGAAGACTCATGACTCAAATTGACATGACACACAAATTGGTCCGGTGAGGTTATTCGCCACCTAACCTTACTTAAGGGAAAGGATAAGAGTGATGCCGAGAGTAAATAAATAGTGTTTATGCTAAGAAAAAAAAATACTAGAAGAGAGTATTAAGAATGATCTGATATCGTCATAGTTACAAGTACAAGGGTATTTATACCCATAAGTTAAGCTAACTTGTCTAAAAAGGAAAAGACAAAAATGGCATTTCTTATGGAAGTAATGTATAAGATACAAAAGGGTAAAAATAAATATACAAGAAAAACAATTATTGGTGCAATGGATTCTACACATGATATTGTACACGTGGCGATACTACATTGGCAAGGTTATTAGAAGATGCGGACAAAAAAGTACAGATAGATAGGCTTATCCGATGGGCTTATCCGAGCAAGGATGGCTTAGTCAATTCGAACTCTCTCTCTCGGATTCTTAGCAAGGAAGATGCCGAGTAATTAGTTGGCTTAACGCTAGAGAGTAATCATTAACTCGACATACTATAAAAAAATGGATAGTCATATGGCATGGCATGAAGGGTGACTCAACAAGGAAGTACTCATCCTCAGTAGGGGTTGGTTAGAATAAAAGGATTTGTCGTGCTAGCCCCTTTAGTCCTGCTGTGGGTTAGAGGTCCAGTAACTTGATCCCTATCACATATGAACTACAATAAATATTATAATTAGGTACAATAATTAAATATATATAATAGTAATTTATTCATATATGTAAGGTTACTAACAATTGTAAAATAATATTATCAATCTTGTAAATTAATTTAGTACTCTTTATATTTACTAACATTTAGAAGTTATCTCTAGTCATTCATTAGTGATTTTACATAATTAAGCTTATCTATTGATAATTATACCTAATTATGATTTTATCATCATAAAAGTAAATTTGTATGTTTATAAGCTTAACACTTTAGTTTTAGGGTTTTTATCTTATTTAGATTCAATCTCTAGTATTTACACGCATATAGGGTTTTAGGTTTTTATACATGATTAAGGTTTTGATTAATATATTAGGGTCTTTCTCATTCGTTTTATGCTTTGAAATTAAGTTTTAATCAGTTTTAAATTTATCAATTCTATTGACTTAAGAAAATTATCTATAGTATTTGAGTTCAATTATATACTTAGAATGCTAAATTTAAGAGGCTCATAGAACTTATCTTCTTTTATATCTTCTTATGCAATGTCTCTTTGTTATAATTTTAGATAACTCTTGATCAAATTTTGAATAGCTAAAAAAGATCTTGACATAGCCATTGGTTGCTGTAATACCTTGAATTGTGAAAACTTAATCCTTTGATGAATTTTGCAAGTACTCTTGAATAATTGCTCTATTTTCTTCTTGTAATTCTCAAATATGACCTTTGAAAATTGAATCCTTTTGAAAATAAATATCTCCTAAGATTTAGGAGCAAATTTTGATGCTTAATTGTTGCAAACCATAACCAAGAACAGACAAGGCTAGTCATTGGATGGGTCTAAACTTGTAGAAAGATCAAAAAGGTTTAATGGGAAAAAGTGAGAAGGGGCAAAAACGAAGAATGAAATAGTAAGCAAAACCTACGAATAGCTCTAAAAGATATGACGTACCAATGAAACTTCTAAAGACTCACAGCTCAATTCGACATGAAACATGAATGGGTCCGGTGAGGTTACTCACTATCTAACCTTATTTAAAGGAAAGGATAAGAGTGATGCCAATAGTAAACAAATAATGTTTACATAAGGAAGAAAAAGTACTCAAAGAGTATATTAAGAATGATCTGATGTTCTCATAATTATAAGTACAAGGGTATTTATACCCATAAGTTAGGATAACCTACTTAAAAAGGAAAAGATAAAAAGGGCATTTCCTAAGGGAGTAATGCACAAGATATAAAAAGGTAAAAAAAGAATATATGAGAAAACCAATCATTAGTGCAACGAATTCTGCACATAAATCTATATACGTGGTGATGCTACATTGGCGAGGTCGTTAAAAGATACGAACAAAAAAGATGGACAAATGGGCTTATTTGAGTAAGGATGGCTTAGTCAGTCTGGACTCTCTCTCTTGGCTTCTTGGCAAGGAAGATGCTAAGTAATTGGTCAGTTGGGTGTTGGAGAGTAATCATCAACTTAGCATACTGCAGAAAAATGGGTGGTCATATAGCATGGCATGAAGGGTGACTTGGCAAGGAAGTATTCAGCCTCGGTAAGGGTTGGTTGGAAGAGAAGGATTCATCATGCTAGCCCCTCTAGTCCTCAAGCTCGGCTTCGGGTCAAAGGTCCGGTAGCTTAATTCCCATCATTCCTTCTATTTTGTTTTGCATTTGGGATCAAATTCGAATGATGTTCGCTCAATTCTCCATCAAGGTGCTATGGATTGAGGTCAACAATGTTGAAGGCATTAGAAAGCCTATAGTCCTCGGGCAATACTAACCTGCAAGCATTGTCATTGATCTTTTGGAGGATTATAAAAGGTCCTTTCGCTCTTGCAGATAATTTGTTCCTCTTCTTGTTCGGGAACCGCTCCTTATTGAGGTACAACCACACTAAGTCTCTCAGTTGAAATCGTTTAGTTCTACCCTTGGTCTTTTCTCTTATTCTTCTAGCAACTTAGTCGATGTACTAAATGACCCTGTCATAGATGTGCTAAAGGGATTGTGCTTTAACTGTTGTGTCAGGGTCCTCTTGCGTGGTTATTGGTACAAGAGCGTAGTCGAGCGATAACTCAAGATTAAACCTATAGACTACCTTGAAGGGAATCTACTTAGTAGTGTCATGTACTATTCGGTTATGGGTGAACTGGACTACTGCTAAGTAGATGTCCCAATTAACTAAGTTCTTGCCTACTTCAACTCAAAGCAATGACCCCATTGTTCAACTAACCACTTCTATTTGGCCGTCAGTTTGGGGGTGACATGAGGTACTGAAGAGTAATTTGTTTCTTAGCCGATGCCATAGGGTTCTCCAAAAATGGCTTAAGAATTTTGGGTCTTTATTGGAGACTACACTTCTCAACACACTGTGTATCCATACAATCTCCTACAAGAAAAGAGAAGCAATAGTCAAAGCATCGTTAATCTTAGTGCAGTTGTAAACCCTGCGAATTTAGCTTTCTAAGTATAGAAACAAACGTCTAAACTGTAGATGATTTCCCGAACTCAAAAGAGCCAGTAAGATTTAAAACCGATTAAAATCTCAATCTAAAACCTAAAGTGGATAAGAAAAACCTTAAATCATCAATTGAACCCCTAACCGCATACGAAGACCCAAAAACCTCAAACTTCATCAAAACCATAAGATGACAATCGAAGATTTAATCGCGTAAGAATATATGAAACCCTAAATATGTAAAAACATTAAAGATTGTGCCTTAAAGTAATAAAAACCCTAAAACTATAACTTTAAGGATATAAAAGCACTAATTCACCATGATATACCCTAAAACCCTAATTGATAATATAATGCTTATATTTTGCCAAATCATTAGTAAAAGGTTAGAGATAACCCTCAATCATGCATAAACATTTAGAATACTTAAGTGATCCCTTAGAAACTAAGATAATGAATCATAGATTACATTTATTTCTTAAGTATATGATTAAGATAGTATTACATAGAGTTAGGGGTATAGTTGAAGATCAAGCCAAATGTAGTAAACCTTAATACCTTAAATGACATTTTTCATCTTAATTACACTAAGTAGCTTACCAAATGATGTATATAGGATATAAATACCTAATGGAAGACCTCATTATCTATTTTTACTAATCAATTTACTAAATTTCTTATTTCCCCTCATTTCCTTCATTTTTCCCTTAATTACTACATTATGTACACAAATTTACATAAGCTTAAGGAGAGTTGACCAAGTCAACTCATGTTGACCAAGTCAACTCATGTTGACCAAGTCAACACTTTGAAAAGTCAACAAAAGACTAAAAGATAAAGAAAATATCTTCCTCTTCATGATGGCTTTTCTTTTCTTTCTTTTTGATTTTTTTTCTTCTTCTCCTTTTCTCCTCAATTGCCGTCCACATTTTCTCCCTTCTAGGCCCCACCATTTTCTTCCTTTCATTATGAAAACAAGACAAAAGAAACAAAAAAAAATTTGCCCTCCATTACCGTGAGCTTTCCCCTTCCCTTTCACTTTCATTTCTTCACTTTTGCCTCCTTAAATTCAACACATCTAAAGGTATGTACTTAACTTACTTTATGTTGGTTTATGTTATTCATTAGTTAGTTAATTAGGTAGATTAGATAAGTAGTTAGGTGTTTAGTGTTGTCTTAAAGAAGAGGAAACAAAGTTTCCATCTTTAAGTGTAGAAATTAGAATTTTTGAAAAAGAAGAAAGGAAGACATGAGTATAAGCTTATTAGTATGTACACATAAGGAATTACCAAAAGAGTACAAGTATGTGAACCTTTGTACATGAGTAATTATCATGTACATAACCTAACTTAAGATCATATCTAACTATACATACCTATACTACACTAAATATATACATAAAAACACAAAAGCATGGAATTAGGAAGCTTTTCTTAAGGAAAAGCTTAGGCATACGAATTTTAGTATAAAAATACGTATCCAACCGTATAGGTATATGAGTATGTATACATGTACAAATACGATATAAACCTAAGTAGATGTATAAGTATATGTATGTATAAAGTATAAGTACATAAGTATACATATTAGTATGTTATGAGTGTAGGTAGGTATATAACATATGTATATGTATAAGTACTTAATGACATATGTATTTACATGTAATAAATGGATTACATAAGCCATGACATCATCTAAGCATTACATAAGCCATAACATCATCAATTGGTTACATAAGTGATGATGTAAGCATAGGTTTATAATAAAAGAAATAATAAGATTACATAAGCATATAACATAGGTATATACGTGTATTTAGAAGTCGAAAATCCCTTAAACCTTAATACACTTTCTAGATTGAATTAAATTTAATCAAGTATGTGGATTAATAGCACTAATGTAAAATTTCCTAAGTGTAAGAATCAAATAGCTAATTCAATCATTAAATCCTAAACTAAGGCATAAACATAAGCAATAAGAATAATTAAACTTCAATAAGATAAAATTTCAATACGTTTATCCCATATCATAAAACACGGGTTTTAACGTCCAAAACGGACATTGCCGTGTGAATGTACGTCCGAAAACGATGAAAAATGATTATACATTCGTAAATATTGAAAATAAAATGAAAAAATTACGTACGGTTAGCAATTAGGTTTAATCGAATAAGGGCTGATAGTAATCTAAGTAGAATTAGGTAGATAGATATCTAGAACCATTAGTTAAGTCAACTACTTATTATCCTTGTTATCTCGTAATGATCAGGTGATCTCGACGAGGGCGAGGATCTTCCGATCGGTTATTACGACTAGAGCGAGTCATCATAGTCAAGTGAGTACTCTCGATGACTCTATACTTGTTTGTGCTTGTAGTTAGTGCACTTAAATTGAATATCAATAATTTGATGCATAAGGTTTCGGGATATGTGTGTGTGCTTGATATTGATTGATTATTGTAAGAAATATTGTTAAATACGATAATTGATGATTTGATGGTATGATTGATTTTTTTATGATTTGGATGGTTTGCTGATATTGATTGATCGCCTCATAATCTGACCTAATTATATTTGGCTTATATTAAATTAAAAGGGTCATGCATTATCCATGCATTGCATTACTTATTTTGGCCGTCACTTCATGCGGTTGGTAATGAAGGGCCTTGGAGGGATGGATTCCCACATGATTTGATTAGTATCGTGCAGGAGCATGGGTATAACAAGACCCTACCCTTGGCTTGTGGGTTCTATTGGCGCCGGAGACGCTAACCATGGGTGGCTGGGGGTGGTGTCTAGAGACCACTGTTGTAGGGTGTGAGTGTGGACTACGGAGGCCACCTCACCGCTAGGCCTGGGACTTTGTGAACTATTGGATTTTTAGAAATGGAAATGTATTTTTGTGAAATATGGGATTCGAAGTTATGGGTAAAAACCTAGGTGCTAGAGCCCGGTCGTGATTGGTGCCGATGAATCTCCAACCCTTATCTCGGAGGGCGTTAAAATCCGATATTATATGCAGTACCGGTCAACTGCATATATTGTTTGGCATTCTACGTGTGCATGCATCCATATGGTTGAAATAATTTGTTTGATAACTTGTTTGTCAGTATGGTATGAGGGATAGCTCACTAAGCTCTTGTAGCTTATTCCCCAATAGTCTTTCTTTTGTAGGTTTACATACAATGGGATTGGGATAAGTTTCGAGTGCTGAAGGCGAGATGAAGATATGTACATTAGTGTTAGGATTAGTTGAGATTTTTATAGGTGATACATAAACAGTCTTTGTAGAAAATATTCACATGTTAGAATTTAATATAATTTAATTTTACCTACAGTTTTATAATGTTGGTAATCCTGTCTTATTATTTGGTAGGGGATACCGATTCTCTGCGGTTCTGAGGAACTGTGGGATATTGAACATCCATAGTTATTTATAATTATATATTATGTCATGTTACAATAAATTAATTACTTGGAAATCATTAATCTTAGTGATTTATTATTTAGAGTCTTGCGATCTCTGACTTGCAAGATGGTTTTCATATCATGGGTGCACACATGTTATGAAAATTTTAAGTAATCCTACTAGGCCCCCTTTAGGGTCCTAATAGCAGGCATGAAGTGTGCCATCTTACTGAACCAATCTACGATGACCATTACAGAATCTTTGCCTTGGGCGGTCAGCGGTAATCTCATAACAAAGTCCATGCTCAATTTAGTCTATGGCTTCGTCGGGACAGGTAAGGGCATTACTTTCCCTTATTCAACTTGGCACTTTACCTTCTTGGATACAGTACAGCTTTCGACAACTCGGTGCACATCTTTCCTCATTCTTGACCAAAAGAATAAGCCATTTATCAGTTCACAAGCCCTCCTTTTCCCAAAATGTCTAGAGAGACCTCTTTTATGGGCTTCCCTAACTAGTAGCTTCCTCAATGAACAAGTTAGCACACATAATTTTCCGCTTCGAAACAAGTAGCCATCCTTTACATGATATTTGTCCACTATCCTCCCATCTACGCATCATGAAATTATGGGTCCAATGTGTGGATCCTCAGAGTACTATTCGCTGATACTCGCAAACCCAAACAGTCTAATCTACAGTTTTGATAAAAGCGCATACCTCTTCGAAAGAGCATCAACAATTACGTTGCTCTTTCCCTGCTTGTATTTAATTACAAAATTGAATCCTTTAAGGAATTCAACCCATCTCACTTGCCGTTTCGACAATTTGGTCTGACTCCGGAGGTACTTCAGCGATTCATGGTCAGTATATATGACAAATTCTCTTAGTAGTAAATAATGTTATCATGCTTGCATTGCTCGAATCAATGCCAAAAGTTCCTTATCACACATAAAATAATTCAATTGGGGTCCTCGGAGCTTCTCATTGTAAAAGGGAATTAGTTGGCCTTCCTACATTAGGACAATACCTATTCCAATGCCCATTTCATCGCATTCCAACTCAAAAATTTTATCAAAGTTGGGTAATACTAACATTAGAGCGGAGGTCAACCTTTCTTTTACCTCGGCAAGGCTTCTCTCCTCCCTTTCTCCTCATCGGAAGTTGATGTTTTTCTTTATTAGTTCAATAAGTAGCACAGCGGGGGTATTGAAATTCCTAATGAATCTTCTATAAAACAAAGCTAGTCTACGGAAACTTCTTATATCGATACAAGTAGTAAGAGTTGGCCAATTGACAATTACTCGAATCTTCTCATTGTCGACTCGCAAGCCTCCTCCACTGACTACATAGCCTAAGAATATAACTTCCTCTTAGCAAAAGCAACATTTCTTTAGATTACCTAATAATCTCTTGGCATGGAGGATATCCAGGATTGCTTTGAGATGTTTATAGTAACTTGGCATGTCGGTACTATAGACCAAGATGACGTCAAAGTACACCATGACACACTTCCCAAAGAGATGTCTTAGCACATTATTCATTAATCTCATGAAAGTGTTCAGGGCATTCGATAAGTTGAAGGGCATGACTATCCACTTGTAAAGTCTATGTCGAGTCTTGAATGTAGTCTTCCATTCATCGCTTGGTCTCACGTAGATTTGATGGTAGCTAGATTTAACATCGATCTTGCTAAAAATCTTGGCTCCACTTAGTTCATCCAACATGTCTTCTACCCTTAGGATCGGATACTTATATTTAGTCGTGATTTTGTTCATGGCTCGGTTATCTACACACATTCACTAGGCTAAATCCTTCTTCGATACTAGAAGTGTAGGCATAGCACAAGGGCTGAGACTATCTCTTACATAGCCTTTCTTTAGCAACTCATTGACTTGACGTTGGAGTTTAGAAGCCTACACGGGATTCATCCAATTAGCTAGCTTATTTGGCAGTGCAGTACCAGGTACTAAGTCAATGCAGTTCTCTAATCCTCAAGTTAGGGGCAACCTCTTAGATAACTATTCTAGAAATAGGTTAGTATATTCATCTAACAACTCCTTGATCTCTTAGGGTAACTCACCCCTCTCTTTCATTTCTAATAGTCGCTTGACAAACAAGAGGGTCGACTCATTAGCATTGATGACCTTTCGGAGCTTAGCTCTACTCATCACTAAAGCCTTCTTCATTCCATGAGCAAGTTTTGTCTGCAACATGATCTTCTGGTCATCCTTCTTGAGCATATTCGTAATCTTATAGCCATCATGCATAACTCTCCTGTCAAACAACCACAGCCTATCTAGCAATACGTGGGAAGCATACATAGGTAGTACGTCATAGAGAATTTAGTTAGAGTAATTCCCAACAGTGATCGGCAATAGTATTTGCTAAGTGACATATAATGCTCCTTTCTTACTCAACCAATGCAACTTGTACGGCCTTAAATGTGAAACAGTCGGTAACTTCAGTTTTGAAACAAGATCAGTTGATGCCACATTAGTGCAACTTCCATTATACATAATGAGGGTGCACATTTGATCATTCACCTTATAGTTGGTATGGAACAAATTCTTTCTCTACTCCTCCTCTTGTGAAGATTCTGTGTTCATAGTTCATCGGATAACCATAAGTAACTAATCTAAGTCCTCAAGAAACACGTTCTCCTTAATCAGCTCTTTCTTGACACCTTCTTTCTCGGTAGGAATCTCCTCCTCTTCGGGTTCCTCATCCATACTCTCCACTTTTAGCTTCGGGATGTCTCCTTTGATGACTATCGTTCGTCGATTTAAACACTGAGTAGCCATGTGTCCAAACCTTTGGCACTTAAAGCACTTGATCTAGTTGGTCTTCCTACCAGACCCTTGCCTCTTCTCATATGTTTAGGTCAACTCTTACATCAATCTTTCTACTCGACTCTATACTCAATTGAGCTCGGTGACTTACCTATCTGAGTCAACTAGTCGACATCCTTACTGGTACTTGTCTCCTTCTTTGTCTCTCTACTAGTTAGACAATCCTAACAGCTTCATCCTTTGTGTTGAATTGTTGAAGCTCTACAATGTCTCGAATGTCTCCTCTCAAACCGGTAACGAACCTTAAAACTATTTAAGCTAATGGTTCCTCCACTTCGCAAGGCATCATAAGCATTTGAAACTCTTGAACATACTCGTCAACAGTTTGGCCTCCTCATCTCAACTCCTGAAGCCGAGTGAATGTATCTTAGAGGTATGTTTCCAGCACGAATCTGTTTTTGAGTACTCTCTTCATTTGGAGCCAAGTGTTAATCTCTCAGTACCCCTTTCGTCTTCTTATGGCCTGAAAATTCTTCCACCATATAGCGGTATATCTGGAGAACTCAACAGCTGCATTTTTCACCTTCTCATAATCCTCATAATGATAGTAATCAAACATACGCTCCACCTTCTCTTCCCAATCCAAATACTCATTAGCATTCTTAGTTCCATTGAAACTCAAAATCTGAAGCTTCACATAGTCGAATGCTCTAAGGATTTGTACACACTCCTCTTCAAAATACTCCTCTTTCTCTTTGTTAAGCTCCCTCAAATCTATCCTTCGCCTTACTCATTTACCAACTCCTTTACCTCAAATGGTTCAAGTTGGGTCTGACCTCTAACAGGTTAACTAGCTTATAAAGTATTTTGTATGGCCTTAGTGTGTCGGCAAAACAGTGCATAAATAGCTTAGGTCAGATCTACTAAGAGGTTAGCTACCTCATTAATTCTTTCACTAGTGCTTTTAGGAGTTCCTTGAGATTGTTGTCCATGGTGGACAACTCCACTATCATCACCAGTAACAACATTCATATTTGGGTCTATCAATTTTCCTTATAGATTCAAACTCAAACAAACACTTTAAAAAGTGAACAACTAACAACACAGTAGTCAAATGAACACAAGAACTAACTCTGTTTCATACACGCAAAATAGAGTATAATAGAACTTTAAGAAGAACTACTACAATTCACACAAAACCTCTTCTTTGATACCAAGATGTTATGAACCGTGACCAAAAACAGACAAGGCTATTTGTTAGATGGGTCTAAGCCTACAAAAAGCTTGAAAAGGATTAATGAGGAAAATTGCTAAGGGGTAAAAATTAAGAATGAAATAGTAAGCAAAACTCATGAACAGCTCCAGAGAATCTGATGCACTAATGGAACTTCCAAAGACTCACAGCTCAATTCGACATGACACATAAATTGGTTTGGCAAGGTTACTCACCACTTAACCTTATTTAACAGAAAGGATAAGAGTGATGGTAAGAGTAAACAAATAGTATTTATGTAAGGAAGAAAAAGTACTCAAAGAGTATATTAAGAATGATCTGATGTTTTTACAGTTATAAGTATAAGGGCATTTATACTCATAAGTTAGGGCAATCTGCCTAAAAAGGAAAAGACAAAATGGGTATTTCCTAAGGGAGTAATGTATAAGATATAAACGGGTGAAAGTGAATATATAAGAAACACAATCATTGTTACAACGGATTCTACACATGATTCTGTATACATGGCGATGCGATATTGGCGAGGTTGTTAGAAAATGTGGACAAAAAGTAAGGACAGATGGGCTTATCTGAGGAGGGATGGCTTAGTCAGTCCGAACTTTCTCTTTCGACATCTTGATAAGGAAGATGTCGAGTAATTGGTTGGCTCGGTGTCGAAGAGTAATCATCAACTTAGCATATTGTAGAAAAATGGGTGGTCATACAGCACGTCATGAAAGGTAACCCGATAAGGAAGTACTCAACCTCAACAAAGGTTGATTGGAACAGAAGGATTCGTCATATTAGCCCTTCTAGTCCTTGGGCTCTACTGTAGGTCAAAGGTTTGGTAGCTTAATTCCCATCATTAATGCCTTCAAAATTTTGAATCTTGAAGCTTCTCGAATAATCTTGCTACTACCTTGCTTATTTGTACTCCATTAATTTTGATATAATTAAGTAAACAAGCTTCAAAAATATGTGTATAATAGTTTCTTTAGCTTTGATAAAAATTTATACTAACAAGATAAGATTCTTTCTTATCTTATCATATCTTCATGTATGTATCTTTATCCATTCTTGTTTTAAATTCAAATAAAGATTTAATTTGAATTCCTTGAAATTCTCTTCATATCTTAATAATAATCTTTCAATAATCTCGTGAAAACTTTAACAAAAATCCCTTTAATAAAATTTGCCCACTGTTATGAGATATCATATTCAATCAAGCTTATCCTTAAAATAAACATTTTAATTCCAACTTAATCCCCGTAGATTTAATTAACCAACTTTATAGAACGTATTGGATACATTATCTAAATATATTCAACAAGTAGAGCTAGCCCTTTAAACACCTATAAGTCTAAAATACTTCTTGAAATATTCAACTTTATAACTTCCAATACTATACTTGAGGTTTTGAATTTAGTTCTAATTTTCAAAATCAGTACTAAGACAAAATTCTTATCTCCTATTCATTTACCTGCACACTTAATAAACTTATTAGATATGTTTACTATTTTTGTTATCATAAAAACATTTATCAAAGAACTCAATAAGATTGATTCCCAACTTTAAGGAGAAGCAAGTTGTCTCTTAAGGCCGATGGACCTTTCCAAGTGCTAGAAAGGATCAATTCGATTGCCTACATAATCGAGCTACCTAAAGAATATAGAGTCTTGGATCCTTCAATATTGTTGGCCCCTAACCCTATGTCCCTAAGGAAAGGCTGTCAAAAACCGAGCAAGAATTGATCCCAAATCTCAAACAACCTGGAGGGGATGATAAGAATCAAGGAATGATTACCCACTCGTAAGCATAAAGATTAGCTAACTTAACCCACCAAGCTACACAAGGGGAGTTAACCCTTAAGGAGTAGCCTATTGTCTAGCCTACCTTGCCTATCATTTCATTTTCACTTTCTCTCATCTTAGATTCAAGTGCCACTAACATAATCGAGTTGCCATTATTGAACCAACCTATCAAGGCCGAGTTACTAAGCTTGAATTACTAATTTACTATTCTCCAAGTGTATACTAACTAAGCTTCTAAGATGCCCAATTGCTGAGCTAGCATTAAGTAAGTAAATTTTGCTCAGTACCATCTCCATTTAGGACTACATAATGAGCAATGGACATGCGCCTAATCTATGACATCCGTATTGCCCTTTCCTATACCTGAATATTCTCTTGTCTATTTAGTGTATGTAGGAGCTCAGTTATCACAAGGACTTACCGAGGCGGATTTGAATTGAAATGGGTCCTTCAAGATATTAAAAAAAATTAAAGGGAAATGGCCCATAACCGAACAAGAGTAGCTAATGTGAAGCTACTTGAAGGATGTGACTCACCAACGAATACAACACGACTTGACACCACACTTCATATGACACATAAGTGGATGTCAAGGTTCACCTGCCATTAATCCTGAGCTACTTAGTAAGATTAGATAAGAGTATATGAAATATGGACTTGGAGAGGATTGTCTAACAACAATAGAATATTTAGTATTAAAGTGTAAGTTATCTTCGGCTTACAAAAGAAAATGACTACTTATAGTAAGTCCTTAGGGTAGCATTACCAATAACGAAATTACAAGAAAGTATATACAAAAAGGGGATTCCTAATACATACCAAAACGAGTAAAAAGGAAAAAAGAGCAAAATGGAAAAGTAGTATAATGTTAGATAAGGTGGATAGGTGGTAGTGCAACATTAGTCCCATACGAATATTCTCTGAATACAGCATGTGAAAGGGGTCAAAATGTTATTGCAATGAAGGGGCCAGGATGAGAGAGATGGTGGCATGCCGAGAGAAACCTATTAAGCCATTTAAGTGAGTCTCTCGTCCCTTAGCAGGAACTTCTTGATAGTAGTTGGTCGGATTACTTAGTATAAGGTCTTTAGCAAGGGAATAGTCGACATCATCACTACCAAGTGTATAGATCAACATATGACAATTAGAAGAGCTCAAGGAGTTTAGCCACATTCTTTCAGCATAAAATTTCTTGTCATCAATAGGTTGCCAAAAGAGAATTCGCCGGGTGAGGGATTAGAGTCCTCGAAGCAGTGCGTAAGTAATGGAACCGTAGGTCAGTAATTCATCAGTTCCTCGAGGTTGTTGAAGATTTGCCCTCAAATCTTAGTCTTCATCATCTTCAGGTACATATGGAGTTATGTCAATGACATTAAATGTGGTAGATGCGCCTAAACCTTCTGGTAGCTTAATTTTGTAAGCATTATCATTAATGCACCTCAAGATCCTGTAAGGGCCATCCACTCTGGGAGATAGTTTGTTTATCCTCTTGCTAAAGAAGCACTCCTTGCTAAGATGGATCCAGATAAGGTCCCTAGGGGAATAAATAATTAGTTTCCTTCTGCGGCTTCCTACTTCTTTTTATTGAGCCATAGTTTTAGCCAATTCCTCGGCAATTCTTTTATGCAACTTGTGAAATTCTTCGACACGCTATAAGCTGGATTGACTCTCTCCTTGTATAGTCGGACTATTAACTAAGTCCAAGGGTAGGTTTGGGTTAAGTCCATAAACAAACTCAAATAGTGATGTTTCAATGGAGCTATGAGTGGAGTGATTGTAGGCAAATTCAATGATGGGTAAGCCTAAATCCTAGTCATGAGAGTTCTTTCCAATAGTGGTTCATAAGAGATTACTGACAGTTCTATTAACTACTTTAGTTTGGCCATTTGTCTAAAGGTGGCAAGAGGTACTGAACAAGAGCTTAGTACCGAGCTTCCTCCTTAAGGTCTTCCAAAAGAAGCTTGTAAATTTGGAATCACAATCAGACACAGTACTCCTTGATACTCCATGTAGTCATACAATTTCTACAAAAAGAGATTAGCGATGAATAAAGCATTATTAATTCTGTAGCAGGGGATGAAGTAGCCAATCTTACAAAATCGATCTACTACCACCATGATCGAATCGTGTTTTCTCGGCGTGTAGGGAAGGCTAAGCATGAAATCTATGCTTAGAATGGTCCATAGCCACTCGAGAATTGGTAAGGGTGTATACTCTCCATAGGGTTCTCTCCTCCTTTTTGCATACTCATATACCTTGCACCTCTCAAGTATTCAGTATATATCCCTCATCATCTTAGGCCAGTAAAAGTACTCCTTCAACATCTTAATTGTCCTCTTTTCCCCAAAATGGCCGGCCAGACCCTCGATGTGAGCTTCTTAAACCAGTAGCTCCCTTATAGAACTGTTCAGCATGCAAATCTAATTTCCCTTCATCAAGAACCCCTCACTCAAGTAGAATCCGTCTACAGCTTCTCTATCACTGCACTTGGCTACTAAAGGCCTAAAATGTGGGTCATACTCATATCGATCAAGTAAAGTGCCAAATCCAAGCACTTTAGCTTGTAATGTTGTAATGAGGGTATGACAGTGAAAGAGAGCATCAACCACTATATCGGTGCTTCCCTTCTTATACCTGATGACATAGCAAAAGGTCTCCAAGCACTTGACCCACTTAACGTGATGCCCATAAAGCTTCTACCACCCGTGAAGATGCTTGAGAGATTCATGATCTGAATAGATAATGAATTCTCTCGGCAACAGATAATGTTGCCAATTCTAAAGCATACAAGTAAGGGCATAGAACTCCTTATTGTAGGCTGAGTAATTTAAGGTAAGACCTTGGAGTTTTTCATTGAAGTAAGCAATGGGTCAGCACTCCTGCATAAGGACAACACCAATGTTGATACTAGATGCATCACATTTAACCTCAAAAACCTTCTCGAAATCTAGTAGGGTAAGTACAAGAGCAGATGTCAACTTACACTTCACATCTTCAAAACTCCTTTGAGCCTTTTTTATCCATTTAAACTCAACATTCTTCTTGGTCAATTCAGTCAACGGTATAGTTATGGAGCTGAAATCCCAAATGAATCTTCAATAAAACGAGGCTAGGCTTTGGAAGCTCCTAACCTCGGCTGTGCTAGTCAGTGTAGGCTACTCATTAATAGCTTTGACCTTTTCCTCATCAATTCAAACTTTACTCCCTAAAATGACATATCCGAAGACTACAACCTCACTTTCATAGAATGTGCATTTCTTCAGGTTACTGAATAATTTCTTGGCGCGGAGTATGTTAAACACCAATCTTAAATGTTTGACATGAATGAAAAGGTCGACACTATATACTAGAATATCTTCAAAATAAACCACAACACATTTTCCTATCAATGTTCTAAACATATGATTCATGAGCAGCATGAATGTACTTAGCGCATTAATTAAACCAAACGGCATAACCATCTACTTAAATAGACCATACTAAGTCTTAAAGGCCGTTTTCCATGCATCTCTTGGTCTCATTCATATTTGATGATAGCCGCCCTTTAGATCTATCTTCGAAAAGATGTGCGTACCATGTAACTCATTGAGCATGTCATCCAATCACGGGATCAGGTATCAGTATTTAACAATAATCTTATTGATGATACGACTGTCAATGCACATCCTTCATGATTCATCTTTCTTTGGTATTAGCACAACTAGGACGACATATGGCCTTAAGCTCTCATGGAAATATCCGTGAACTACTAACTCATCAACTTGCTTTTTCAACTTAACTATCTGTTCAAGATTAAGTCTGTAGGTGGGTCAATTCGGTAGGGCTGCTACAGGTTGAAGATTGATGCAATGCTCAATTCCTCTCAATGGAGGTAATCCTTTCTGCATCTCGGCAAGGAAGAGGTTAGTAAATTCCTGAAGTAGCTACTGTACTTCAGCAGGCAAGTCCTCGGCCTCTCTAACCTCTAAGAGTCTCCTAACTAAGTGGAGTACATAGTCCTCAACCTTGACCTCTCATGTAAACTGAGCTTGGGAAATCACCAAAGACTTTCGCTATAGTGATCTAGCAACCTTTTCATAGGCTTCTTATACTTTCTTAGGACTCATAGTTGTCAATATAACTTTCTTCTCATCCTTTTGAAACATTTAGGTGTTTTTATACCCATCATGTAACACTCTCAAGTTAAATAGCTACGGTTGGTTGAGTAATGTGTAAGATGTACACATGGGGAGGACATTACACATCACCTCATCCTTATACCTATCACCAATAATAATCAATACTCTAACTTGCTCAGAAACATGTAATCCTCCTTTCTCATTCAGCCAATGAATCTTATATGGCTTGGGGTATGGAAAAGTCGGTAATTTCATAGCTTTAACTTCCCCTTGTATGATGACATTGGTGCAGCTCCCTCCATCAATGATCACGGTGCATAGCTTACGATTCACTCGGCAATTTGTATCAAAGAGGTTCTCTCTTTGCTCATTTTCATTAGCCACAAAAGAATTGAGAGATTGCCAAACAACAAAGAAATACTCAGCTTCACCCTTAGGGTGTATCTCAGCCTCCTAATCTTCCTCAAATTCTTTTAGCATCCGATCAATTGCCACTTCTTCCTCTCGTTCACTCACACTTTCTACTTTAAACTAGGGTTTGTCTCCCTTCATGACATGACTCAGTGGTTCAGACATCGACTAGCTACGTGTCCACAGCTAAGGAATTTAAAACATTTAATTTCTCAGGTTTTCCTCCCTGAACTCTAACCCTAGTCTCTTTGGATCTTAGGTTCCTTGATCTTGCTCTCACCTTAGCCCTCGTCTGATTGGCTCGGCACGTAACCTCAGTGTTCCATCTCAGAATTGTTTAACGCCCTATCATTCCTTAGTCTACTTTGTAAGCCAGTCCTATTCAGCACCATAGTTCGATTACTCAGCATTCGGTTAACCTAGTTCCATTGTTGCCTTTCAACTCTTTAAGATACAAGGATGGTTTCATTTAAAGTTATAAGCCTTTACGACTCCATGATGTGACCAATCTCAATTCAGAGTCCTGAGATAAACTGTGCTATAGTTTGGGTCTTAGGCTCATCAACATTACAACGTAGCATGAGCAACTGAAACTCCCGGACATAGTCGTCTACGGACCTATTATCTAGCCTCAAGTCTTAGAATCATTTGAAAGTGTCCTGTTCGTAGTGTTTGGGAATGAACCTATTCCTTAGAACTCTCTTCATCTCGTTCCATGTTTGGACCTTGCATTGGGTCCTTAGGTAAACATTCTGTAGCTTCTTCCACCACATTGCCACATATCTAAAAAATTCTAACACAGCCACTCTAATGCAGATAGCATCTTCATAATCTTAGAAGTTAAATATCTTTTCAATGTTCTCTTCCCTATCCAAGTAGTAATCAGTACTACCAGACCTATTGAAATTCAAAATCTGTACCTTAAGATGTTTGGCACCTCTTGGGGCTTTGAACTCTTGCTCATCAATCCAAATACATTGGTCTTCTTCTTCTTCGTACTCTTACACTTCGTCCAACTCTAACCTTCTCCTCATGACTCTATCGACACGTTGCGATGGTGTATGGTTCACCGGAAAGGCTTCTAGAGCTAGCTCGTTTATCTGCCTCCTTAACCTATCTCTCATTTCTCAAACCTGCTTAGTAACTCTCTGACGCGGTCCATTCTCTAAGACCCTGTTTTTTGAGATAGCTAAATTTGCCACAATAGCAGTAAGATCTTGTATTTGCTCATCAGTAGTACATGGTATTTGTTAGGTAACTCAACCATGACCATGAGCATCACTTTTGACATCATGAATCTCTCCTTGCACATTAGGGTTCGACATTCTTAACATAAAATTACAATAACTATACTTCACATAGATGGCTACAATTACACAAGGTATCTTAAACAATAGACTGACTATTATTATATAACTCTCGATCTCAACTTGAAGCTCTGATACTAAGAATATATGGTGTACCTAGGAGCTCAGTAATCACTAAGACTTACTGAAGTAGATTTGAACTGAAATGGATCCTTCAAGATATTGAAGAAAATTATATGGAAATGGTCCACAATCAAACAAGAGTAGCTAACGTAAAGCTACTCGAAAGATATGACTCATTGACAAACACGATACGACTTAACACTACACTTGATATGATGCACAAGTTGATATCAAGGTCTACCTGCCACTAACCTTGAGCTACTCGACAAAATTAGATAAGAGTATATAAAATATGGACTTAGAGAGGATTGTCTTATAAGAACAGAATATTTAGTATTAAAGTGTAAGTTATCTCCAGCTTATAAAAGAAAAGGACTACTTATAATAAGTCCTTAGGGTAGCATTACCAATAATGAAATTACAAGAAAGTATATACAAAAAGGGGATTCTTAGTATATACTAAAAAGGGTAAAAAGGATAAAAGACCAAAAATGGAAAAGTAGTACAATGTTAGATGAGGTGGACAGGTGGTAGTGCAACATTGGTCCCATACAAATATTCTCTGAGCATAGTACGTAAAAGGGGTCAAAATGTTATGGCAATAAAGGGGCTAGGATAAGAGAGATGGTGGCATGCTGAGAGAAAACTATTCAGCTATTTAATTGAGTCTCTCCTCACTCTATAGGAACTTTTCGGCAGTGGTTGGCCGGATTGCTCGGCATAGGGTCCTCAGTAAGGGAATGGTTGGCATCATCACTACCTAGTGTACAAATTAACGTATGACAATTAGGGGAGCTCAAGGAGTACAACCACATTCTTTAGGTGTAAAATTTCTCATCATCAATAGGTTGCCGAGAGAGAATTTATCGAGTAAGGGATTAGAGTCCTCGAAGCCGTACACGAGTAATGAGACCATTGGTCAATAGTTCATCACCTATTTTACTAAAAATGCTATCAACATTTGGTCCCTGCTCTCTTTGGTGACAAAATCGGTAAAGAGAGTGTTTAAGGAGGTTGATTTTGCAAGATCTTTGGAAAATGTTACAATCGAGGGCTTGAAAAGGCTAGGATGCTTAAAGGAGCAAAGGCTTGAAAAAGATGGAAGGTAGGAGTGGCTTGAGCACTTATAAATATTAGTATGCTTAAAAAGGGAAAGGCTTGAAGAGGTAAAGGCTTAAAAAGGCCGGTATGCTTGAAGAGGCTAAGGCTTGATGAGGTGGGAGTACTCAAAGAGGCAAAAGCTTAAAGGTGCCAGTATGCTTAAAGAGGATAGGGCCTGATAAGCCTAAAGTGCCTAAATAGGTGAGGAAAGCATGCAAGTCGCCCAAGTTGGGCATAACCTGTGCTAAGTAGAGCCATAAGTAAGCTAGTTGGCCTCTAATTAGTTAAAGTATAGGAATTGGGCTTATCTATTTGTCATATATACAAAGTGTCAGATTAAAGTATTTATCTTATCACTGTTTAGTAGCTTGGGGTTGTGGAGTAGCTTAATATCTATTTATCAAATAGAGCAGTTGAGTTTATATTAGCTCATCGTTCGTAGTGTATAGGACTTAGAGTTATTAAGAGTTACCTATTAATGGATTATGTTTGCATGAGCTTAAAGCAAAAGGGTTTCTTTGGCCTTAATCTGCTTTGTTCTCATCTCTGTAAGAACCTTAATCAATGAGGACCAACGTGTGTAATTGGGCTCCTCTTGGAGTCTATCTCCTTTTAGCTCTTCACACATAGGCTTTTCTTCCATCTTTTTGACCTTGTAAGGCTTAAGATGATTTTCAATCAAAATCGCTAGAATATTATTATAGTAATCGTGTTGATTTTAGCATGATTAAAATTGACTTGAAAATGTAATGGACTTTATTCTTCATGTGGACCGTTGCTTCACATGTTAACAGCTACACTTCAAGTCCATTTTTAAATTTCATGATTGACACTTGCACAAATTTTGAAGCTATACCCTGCTACTGTTCACAAGAATTTCTTTGTGCTAAAACTGCTTACAGCTACATATTGAACTTATTCTCCACCTAGACTCTAAAGTTTTTCAAACTTCCTTGAACCATGAAGCTGTTGATAAAAATCAATGTTCGGGTTAATATCTTTGAAAAGGAGGAAAAGCTATTATTTACTCAGATGTTCTCGACCGTTGTTTGATCACCTAATGATTGGTAGTAGGAGTGCTCGGCGCGTGCTTAGGATATTTTCCATGCATGTGTTGAACTCGGCAATGTATAGCTTGGCCATGTAAGCTACTGTAAGCTTGGCGGTACAAACTGCCATAAACTCGACCTTTGCTTTATTTCGATCCCATATAGGCGGTTGTTCCTACCTAGTTATGTTCAGCTTGGTGAGCTGTAAACCTCATGAATCTAGCTTTCAAAGTATAGAATCAAACGCCCAAACTGTAGATGATTTCCTAAAATTAATAGAGCTAGTGAGATTTAAAATCAATTAAAATCTCAATTCAAAACCTAAAGTGAATATGAAAAATCTTAAATTATCAATTGAACCTCTAATTGTAGACAAAGATCCTAAAACCTTAAGTATATGTAATTACAAAAGTTAACCTCGAACCTCATCAAAACCCTAAGATAACAATCGAAGACTTAATCGCGTATGAATATATTAAACCCTAAATGTGTATAAATACTAGAGATTGTACTCAAAAGTAATAAAAACCCTAAAACTATTACTTTAAAGATATAAAAGCATTAATCCACCATAATTTACCCTAAAACCCTAAGTGATAATATATCCTCCATATTTTACCATTTCATTAGTAAACGACTAAAGATAAATTTCAATCATACATAAATACTTAGAATACTTAACTGATCCCTTAGAAACTAAGATATTGTATCATAGATCATATTTATCTTCTAAGTATATAATTATGATAGTATTACATAGAGTTAGGGGTATAGTTGATGCTTAGGTTAAATGTAATAAACTTTAATGCCCTAATTAATACTTTTCATACTAGTTATACTAAGTAGTCTACTAAATGATGTATATAGGATATGAATACCTAAAATAAGATCTCATCATCTATTTTACTAATTAATTCACCAAATATCTCATTTCCTTAATTTTTCTCTTAATTTTCCTTAATTACTATATTATGCATACTAAATGGCATATGCTTTTGAAAAGTTGACCAAGTCAACACATAGAAAGGTCGACAAAAGACACTTATACTTTAGAAAATATCTAAGCCATTTAATGATTTCTTTTCTTTTAGCTTTTTATTTCTTTTCTTCCCTTTAATTGCCATCCACTTCTTTTCCTTCTAGATCCCACCATCTTCTTCTTTTCAAACATAACACAAAACAAAAAGAATCAAACTCTTACCCCACCCCATTACCGTGACCTTACCCTTTCCCTTTCACTTCCAAATTTGTCTCCATATTTCAAGAACAAATTAAGGTATGTAATTATGTTATTATGTATTGCTTTATATTATTTATTAGTTAGGTGAAGAGGTATATTAGATGAGTAGTTATGTGTTATGTATGTCCATGTTGAAGAAAGCATAAAGTTTCAATCTTTAAGTGTAGAAGAATAGAAATTACGGTGAAGTAGAAGGAGATGCATGTGTATATGTCTTTAAGTATATATATATAAGGGTATATTAGAGAAATACAAGTATAGAGACCTTTGTACATAAGTATTCATTATATACATAACCTAAACTAAGACATATACTAACTATACATACCTATACTATACTAAATACACTCTTAAAACATAAAAAGAATGAAATTAGAAAAGCCTTCTTAAGAGGAAATTTAAGCATACGAAATTTCTATAAAAATACGTCTATTACTGCATATATATATGGGTATATATATAAGTATAAATATAGTATAAAAATAAGTATATGTATGAGTATACTACTATACATACAAGTAGATTAATGGTATAAGTATATAGTTAGTATAAGTAAAGTATACATTAGACACTTAAGTATGACTTAAGCATGACATAAGGGCTTATGCAATCAAATGATGATGTAAGCAATAATGCAATTAAAAGATGACATAAGCCATGATAAGTCATGACATAAGCAAATGATGACACAAGCGATTGATGACATAAGCGATAACATAAGCATAAGTTTATAAAATAAGAAATGAGAAGAGTACATAAGAATTAGGTACATGAATTAATAAACCCTAATACACTTCCTCAATTGGATTAAACTTAATTAAGTACATAAATTAGTAATAGCAAGGTAAAATTATTTAAGTATAAGAATTTAAGGATTAACTAAATCATTAAGTATAAACAAAAGATATAAATATAAGCAATAAGAATAATTAAGTTTTCATAGTTAAAATTTCCATAAATTTAGTCTATATCGTAAAACATGGGTCTTAACGACCAAAACGGACATCATCGTGTGAATGTGTATCCAAAAACAATGAAAAACGACTATAAGTTCGTAAATATCGGAATTAGAATGAAAAAGTTACTAAATATATAAAGGAAGTCTCATAACTAACGAATATAAGAAAATAGTATTGTTAATCTCATTGAGCATGGTAAACCTTATATATATTATACTTAGGTTATATTAGGGGAACTAGACAAACTACAATAGACTTTTAGTTAACTAAGGAGACTGATTTCTTATAATACTTATAAGTTTTACTATTTTTTAGGTGTTTAATATCAAGTTCTGAAAACCCCAAAAGCTTAGAGAATGAGCAATAATTCAGGTGAGAGAGTTTTAATGACTTGCTACTTACTTGTACGTATTACTTGTATGAGGTTTTGCTATTTGCTGTTGCTTGTATATCTGAATAACTACTTTGCTTATTTGCTATCATATGTGTGATCACCTTTTTAAATTGATAAATATAAGTATTAGATCAAAATAACCAATTATACTCATCGTATGTCTATGACTCGGTAAATGTATGAATGGAGAGTGCTACCTTTTCAAAGATCTTGAGAAAAGTGTTTTTGGAAAAAGCTTTTCTATTCTTAAATATATTTTTGTATGATCTCTATAAGGGGGTGTAGAGCCACAAATAATATTTTAACGTTAAGGCAAAACTAGCATGGGAACGCTAATTGATAGTGGGAGGACTTGCTTTATTGTGCATATAAGGCCTTGGTTAATTTTGGTTGTAAGAGGACTTGCATGTTTGTGTTCGAAGGGTTTTGGATGGTGGATGGTCCTTGTTTGAGATCTACCAATTTGGATTGGAACTCTTTTCTCAACTAAGGTAATAGTTGTGTGTTGCCTAGAGGGGTGGTACCCCTAGGTAACCCTATGCGGGTAAGCTAAGGTATCCTGTACGGGTAAGTACAGGGGATAATCGAAGTGTAGACGACGTAATTCTATACTTTCCATAGTTCTGGACTCCTATGGATGTGTTGATTGCATTCATCATACTTGCATTCATTTTGTATGTAGATAGCTTGCTTGTATGTGTGATAATAATGTATAATAACTTGCTTGAACAGTAGTGGTGAAGAACAAACTCACTAAGCTGTTTTATGCTCACTTCCCCTTAGTTCCCTGTGCAGGTTTACTTACGATGGGATTAGGATAAGTCTCGAGTACTGAGTACAAGATGAAGATATGTATACTAATATTAGAAATAGTTGAGTACTCTTTAGATAATACATAAACATCCTTTATAGAAAATATTTACATGTTAGAACTTACTATAATTTAATTTTTCTTGTATATATATATTTTTTAATGTTAGTATATCATGTCTTATTATTTGATAGGGAATACTAATTTTCTGCGGTTTTGAGAAACTGTAGGATATCGAATATCTATAATTATTTATATTTATATGTTACGTTATGTTACAATAAATTAAATTGCTTGAAAATCAATAATCTTAGTGATTTATTATTTAGAGTCTTGCAATTTCTAACTTGCAAGACGGTTTTCATATTATGGGTGCACACATGTTATGAAAATTTTAGATAATTCTACTAGGCCTCCTTTAGGGTCCAACATGAGCAACTATAGCTGTTTCCTTTAAGTGCTATTTGGAGCTCGGTGCTACTAAGGATCACATTTGTGATTTTCTAGGATGCCCCCTCATTCAGTTGCGCTACCGTCCAATAACTTAGATTTATTTTCATCCAATAGTTCGGCAAGTGAGCTGCGGCTTAGTCTCAGTTATTTCATGTTGTAACTTCATATTACTTGGATCTTTGGATTATTTGAGTAGCTTGGCACGGTTGTGTAGCTAGGAGTTTCCATTTGGCGAAGTGAACTGCTCGGCCAACACTTCTCGGCAAAGGTTCACAGCCACCCGGCCCTCGGCATGGATGCATTGTGGATCGGAATTTGAAGCTCGGCGACTAGCTTCATGCATTATGGCACTCAACTTAGTCTCAAAGGAATGAAGTCGCTAAGCTTTGTTTATTGTTGCTTAAAGCTGGATCTTGAAATCAGGTCACTCAGATCGACTTTCGAGGGAAGCCCAATTTGTGCTCGTAGCTTGGCGTCTTGGAGCTTGCTGATCATGTTATGTTGATCATCGCTGCATCGAGTTAGATGCTTCGTAGTTACTACTCGGTGGCTGATATGTAATGAGACCGGAAGCGTCTTCAATCCTAGGGTTAACTTTAAATGTGGTCGCTTGGCCTCGTTGAATCAGCACAGTAGAATGTCGTACTCCTCCTCAAGCACGCAACACTTGAATGCCAAAGCACGCAGCTTGGCAAAGTTATGTTGTTTAACAAGGATATCTTGGGGACTTCTCAAGTCCGATGTACTTGCACGGCATAGCAAATGCTCAAATACACGGCATGGCAAGAGCTTACATATTGTTCGGAACTCGGAAGTTTGGAAGGGGATGCCATGTTAAAGGTCACTCAGAAACTTTTTTTGGCATTCATATCTAGTATTTACAGTCATAGTTGTTTCTTGGCAACTTGGCACGGAGTTTGGCAACACGCAAACAAACACTTACCTCTCAGCTCTTGTCGTTGGTTGACACGAGAGATCACAACTTGAAGCGAGGTAGCCTAAATGCTCGGAGTAAGGAAGCTTAGCAGCGGCTGTTATGAACGTGGTTGCCATGAGCACATTAGCTTGGCAACTAGCTGTTCATTTAACACATGAAAGTTCCCCGACACAGTGTTGTTGTGCTGCACAGTCGTAGAAGTCAGTCGATATTTTGGTAGATAGCTCTGTTGAATTGTTGTTTGAATATGCAATAACTCGATACCATCAACAATAGTGGTAGCTTTGGAATCACAACTACTCGAGAAAGTTCACATCAATAGCTCGGCAACTTATGTGGAAACAGGTCAGACCATAGAAACTTGCAGATTGTTGCTTGGAACTGGTGTGTAATTCGGTACGGCTGTTGCCACGATCAATTGGAGCCACCATTAGAGGTCAAGAATCCTCTCGAGATGTTAAGGCTTGTATTAAGTTTGACACATGGAGGAAGTTCGAACAACTATAGTGCTCAACATTAGGCTTAGGCTACGGATCTAAGCTTGCGAAAGGCTCAGATTTCAACTGTAGTTACTTAGCGGTGTGTTGAAACTTGCATTGTCCGGCCGTGTGAAGGGAGAGTTTGGATCTGGCGGGCTTGCACAAGCTCCGAGAATTGAATATTCAATATAGGAATTTTGTGTAGAGTTATCATTTCGATCAATTGTTGGTGTCAAGTGGAGTTCAGTTCCTGGATTTTGGTTAACTTAGTTACAAGGGAGCTCGGATGTTGTCTGACAGGCTCGACTGCATGTGTAACTAATTTGTTCAAATGTGTTAAACACAAAGTGTTCGGCATGTATTGAAATTTCTTGGGCAAGGCTTGATCTATGGTTCGGCATTTCAACTCGGCATCTACCGTTCAACGTCAGTATCTCATTCGCCGACTAGCTTGTACACAGCTCCAACTTGCCACGTATTGCTCTTCAATGATATTGGAGTTGCAAGGCATCGCTTGGTTAGCTCATACGGTCAAACTTGAGCTTGGCACTTACTTAATATGCATTGGCAAACAACTGAGCTTTCTATTTCTGCTCATATTGCAGCACACATATTTGCTACGTCCACAGTTCAGATAATCCAATGCTCGACCGCCCACTGCAATTTGGTCTCGTGCTTTCACTTCAAAAGTTTGACACCAACTATATTTCCTAACCAATTTTAGCTTGGTAAATTGGAAAAGGATGGCTTGGATCGTGCGGTAGACAAAAGCACTAGAACTTTACAACAATAGCTCGGCAAGAATATGGACAGTTGCTCAACAATGTCGTGACTTGCTATAGCTGTCCTTGATTCACTTGGGTCCGAAATGGCTCGGAACTCGGCGAGTTGAGAAGTTGTGTTGGTTGCTAAACTATGGAGCTCGGCGACCGGACAAATTCGGCTTCTCGGCCATTGTTGCAAATCGAAAGAAATAGTTCAGCGTCAATGTTTATTGGCATCTTGGATCTCGGCAGCTCAGCAGATTTTTCGAACTTGAGCTATTTGGTGCCGATGAGACAAAAGCTTCAGCAGCAATTAACTTGGTCGGAAATCTACCATGTCGTTCAGTAATTGGTTCGACTCTTGTGTGCCATAGCTTGGAAGCTCGGCACAGATTGGAATTCGACAAATCAGAGCTCAATTGAGATCTAGAAAGTGGAACTTCCAGTAGCTTTATCTTTAAATCCATATGTAATTTCAAAGAATATCTACATGAATAGAACAGCATCCATCTTTGCTGAGTAAGAACACACGTGCCAAGCTATCCATGCCAAGCACATTCACTAAAAGTTAAAGTGCCCGACACATATACTGGACAGTGGTTTATCAGGGAATTTAGCGTTTGAGGCTGTAGGAAGAACTTCAGTTGTGCTTCTTAGATTGTACCAGCATGATAGGCCGTTGATCAAAGGACTTGGGATCGGATTCTAGGACTCGATAAAAGAGCGTAGAAGAGAATAGAATGGGAGTCCTACTCTTCATGCGAATAGCAACACTTTCACGGTCCCAATTCATTTCGAAATTCTAAACTTGCTTATTATTCAATCAAACATTCAGCATAGGATTTAACATCTCAATGGTTCTTGCTAGGAGGAAGGATTACAACCGCTATCATTTGATTGTTGGTTGTTGCACTCGAGGGTGATAGTTATGAACTGACTTTTGACAGCGTCAAAGATGATGATTGGTGCATAGGTAATTCATTTTTAAGAACGCCGTTGATGTGAACTATATGAGGATTATTTGATGAAACTTGCGTTGGTTAGTCTGCATGGTGAATCCCAGAATACGGTGCAAGTTGGCAGTGTAAAAGACGATTACAATTTTTTCCTTAAAAAGAAAAAACTCCCATGATTCTCCTTCTTTGCTTCACGTCTCCAAGAATTAGTGTAGCATGACAGTTATTTTCTAGAAAAGGGAGATTGCCATGTCTATTCTCCATGGCTTCCCCTAGCATCGTCCAAGAACAAGTGTAAAATATAACCGTGTATATGGAGTTGTACAATATCTTCCAAAAAAACAAATGTGAGACAACCACTGATGCAAATGTAAAATAGAATATAGTGGAAAACAGTAATCTAGAAGGATATTAAGAATAAATAAATTTTCTTCTTCAATTTTCACAAATGGCACCAATTATTGACTGATGATTTTTATCTCGATATACGGATACCTGCAACATGAGAAAACGGCTACAGGGGATGCCAAAGGATACAATGACATGGCCATTTTGATGCTTAAGTTAACCCTTTTGTGATGAAAGTAAAATTGTCCAATGATTATGGAAGCGAGAGAATGAAAAAAGAGTCTCCTTACTTGAAGGTCTAGTCTGATATTTACAGTAAGTGATTGGATATACGTATACAAATAAATTACAGAAGTCTAGCTTAAGCCACAACATTATTGATTTAGGCCCTTGGCCTATTTTACTAAAAAAGTTACCAACAAACTTAAGGAAATGAATATCTGAGCTCCTAGAGTCGAAGGATAGAGGATGCAGATCCCTTGTTTTTCTAGAAGTGGTGATGCCGTTGACTATCTAGATTAGGTAAACAAGATTGAGGTGCTTGAGGATGCTAAGGTTAGACTCATTGTGTAATACCTTAGGTTTTTCTAGTTAATTCAATAATCCTAAGATCTAAGCTTCTAAATTTAGAACGTTGGACTAAGTTATTACTTTTATTTCAAACTTCACAATAAAGTTAGAAAAGTTAGATAAAATAATTCAAGTAAAGTCAATTTTTCAAAATAAGCTATATAAAAATATTAATTTAAAAAAAACGTTAATTTATTGATAAAGCTAATAATCATAAAATTCAAGCTTTTAAATATAGCAAGATATTAGAGATAAGTTAATTAATTTTCGAAAATAATAAATGAAGTTGAATTATATATAATATACATGTATTTACATGTGATATGCATTATATATATTAAATACATATATATAATAATAAATTATTATTTTAATAAGGTAAAATAATGAAAAATTAATAAAAAATTGCATGGATGAGTCATCAAATGATATGTCAAGTTGGTATTAATTGGAAATAATGAGTAAATACTTGCTTGATGAGGAAATGACACATGTCTTTTAGAAAAATGGAAAATTGACATGTGTCATACACATGTCCAAATTTTATTTGATTGTGAAAAGTTCAAAAAATATAAATAAGACCCAAACCCTCAAATTCAATATTTTAGAACTCTGAAAATAAAAGAAAAAAATTTAGAAAAGTTATAAAAAAATAAAATAAAAATAGATTAAGAAATAGGGTTAGAGTTGGGATAAGGAAGGTCAATAGGTTATCTACAACTTAACTTGGTAGAGCTTGGTGGTCTAATAGAGGGTAGCCGAAGAAGCTCTTTCGACATGGTGCGGTGGCTAGGTAGTTATCGAAGACAGCTGGTTCAGATAAACCAATTTTCCACCCATAATTTGTTAAATTTACTAAAAATATCAAATATTATCAATTAATTATGACATTTGGTTTTGTGAGATTATTTTAGGTGTAGATTAATGTAGCAATTTTATTTTAATTAAATAATTAATGTAAATATGAGTTCCTTATGAAAATGCCCTGTTTGGGCAAAAATTAATCTAATTTTTATAAATATTAGATGATGTTGTTTTAAGCTCAATTTTTGTATGTAATACTCTTAATATATATATTTAATTATGGTAACAAGAATTTTCGAAATTAAGCATGTTTACTATGTTTTATAATTATTTTGAATAAAAATACCAATTTTACCGAATTATTGAAATAATTAGTTTATGATGAAATTAATGAATGCACCCTACATGCTTAGACTTCTAGTTGTTTATAATGATATATGGAATATTTAATTTTTATATCACTCAAAATTTTATTTATTTTCTTTAATTTTGAGCTAAAACCATTATTTTCGTAAAAATGGATAATAACCAATTTAGTATAATTGATGATCAATAACTAAACTACATATTTTTATGAGTCTATAGGATTTTTTGTAAAATTAGTCAGGCTCATATACTATTTATTATGTATTTTCTCCTAGTATAAACTTATATATTAGTTTAATATGTAATGTAGTAACTAGTTTATTAAATCTGTGTCAAATGAACACTTTGGGCATATAATAAGTGTTGCTGGATAAATTTGGAAAGTATAATTTTTAAGGTTTTTGGTTTAGTACTAAAGCTTACTCGAGTCAATTTCAAAGTTGAGATAGCGTATGGTTAACTTGTAATAATAAAAGGGTTTTTTTGGGTTTTTGAAAATATTGATCAATCTTATTTCTTAATATATTAATAGTACTCAAAATAATGAATGTAACGATATAAAGTTTACTGAAATCGGATGAGAAATGAGTAAAATATGATCAAATGAAGTTTTAAAAAAAAAAAACGAAAATGAAAGTTTATTATAGTTTGGATTCGACCTATACATGATTTAAAGATTGTGTCATATTTTCATAAGTGTGATAAGTAAGGAAAGACCACATTGTGAAGTTTAAGATTTTTCACTATTACTAAGTTTAAGTAAGTAGATCTAATTTGTTAATGGGTGATTCTCATTTCGATATACGAATACCTACAACACGAGAAAATGGCTACAGAGAGCACCAAAGAGTAGTTCAGCATGGCCACTTTGATGCCTAAGTTAGCTCTATTATAATGAGAGTAAAATTGTTCCATGATTATGAGAGTAAAAGAATGGAGAAAAGGGTCCCTTTACTTGGGGTCTTGGCTGGTATTTATAGTAATTTTATAGGGATTGTGCTTAAACTAAGTCATTAGACTAGGCTTAGATATTGGACCAAGTAATATAAGCTCACATAACAATTATCCAAAAATGCTTATCAACACTTGCCCCCTACTTTCTTTAGTGATCAAGTCGGAAAAGAGAGTATTTAAGGAGGTTGATTTTATGGAGTTTTTGGATAAGTTTATAATCCTGGCCTGATGAGGCTAGAGTGCTTGAAGAGGCAAAAGGCGAGAATGGCCAGAGCACTTATAAATATTGGTATGCTTAGAAAGGTGAAGACTCGAAGAGGCCAGAGTACCTGAAGAAGTGAAGGCACCGCTTGAAGAGGTGAGTATGCCTGAAGAGGCAATAAGCGTCTGAAGAGACAAAGAGCGTCTGAAGAGGCGAAAGCCTAAAGAGGCTAATGTGCTTGAAAAGGTTGGGGTGCTTAAAGAGGCAAGGGTACTAAGCGAAAGCCTAAAGAGGCTAATGTGCCTAAGAAGGTTAGAGTGTCTAAAAAGGCAAGGGCACCTAAAGGCTAATGATGCCTGAAGAGGTGATGAAGCTTATAGGTTGTCCAAGCTAGATTTGACTTGTGCTAAGTCATAAAATAGGTTGATTAGTCTCCGGTTCGTTAAAGTATAGGACCTATAAGTTAGCGCTTTATGATTTGCTCATCACTCATAGTATGTAAGGTTTAGGAATTGATGCGTAAGTAGGGCTCTTGAAGTTACGTGATCTCATTTTAGACCGTAAAAGTTATATGAAATGGTCTCATCTTTTGGACTTGTTCATCAATCACTTAACGAGGCCCAAGTCATGGTGTTCCTTTCCTCTTTGCATTCTATTTTGATTTGCTATGGTCCACTTGAAAAGTGAAGTCTTGACATAAAGTGGCCACGTGGATTGCTCCACCATGGAAGGTTGAGACATTTCGAATGCCGACCAAACTTTCAAGAGCTTGAAAGCTTGAAACATGGTTGTTGAACAATTCTTGCCATGTCCAGAGAAAAACTTTTGAAGGTTCGCTCAACTGAATTTGCTTACTTAGAGTTCGAAGTTCGACTCATGTGCAGCCATGAATGGACAACTTAAATGTACGGCCAGTTCAGAGCTCATAGATTTGCTCGTATATGTTGCTCGGCGGCTGTTCTGTGAAGCTTGGAGACTTTTAATGGATAGCTCTACCACAAAGGAGCTCTTCATCCACTTTGGTTAGATTGCATTAGGTAGGATCATATAATGCTGAGAAACTATGAACCAGAGAGTGGTCGGCATTGCTGCTTAGGAGCCGAGATAGATCAGTTCGAATAGCTCTTAGTGTTGGAGATCAGCAATCGGTTACTTAATAACTTGGCATTCTGAGTTACTCAACCTACTTGGAGTCACTCGGTTCTTGAGCAGCCACTCGGCTACTCGGCACGAAGCCTAACTCGACAACTTAGAACTTGGCTTCTAAGCCATTATTTACCACTTAGCAATCAAGGTGTCTTGGCAATAATGCCTCTCAGCAACCGTGCGTTACTTGGCAACAAAGATAGTCGGCAACAAAATGCAACAATGCACTCGGCAACTTACAGGCCAGTAGATAAAATTCGGCCTCAAAAGTTTAGCATCTTGTTGCTTTAAGTTTCGATCGAGCTTGAATTTCACTCGACAACTCGGACATATTAAGCTTCTCCAGAACTTTTCTCGGCATCAAGTTGGAGTCCAAATGTTCTCTCAGTGTCAAATTGCTGTCATATACAAGTCGGCAATTATTCATGGGGTATCAGCATTCGGCATGAATGCACAAGAGATCAATCGAGTGGGACTGCTCCTATTGTTGGAGCTCGTGAATGCCAGAATTTGGCTTAACAGCTTTGATCAAACTCTTAACTCATAATTTACACCGACATTATAACGATGTGCTCAACATGGACTCAAATCATTTGGAATTTGGCTTTGGCTGAGTATATACAAGTCTTTTCTAACAATACTTGGCGAGTTTTCAAGTTGGCATTAACCGAATACTAAAGAGTTTGGAGGCTTGGCAATTTCCTTAGACAAAACTTTACTTTAATGCTGTACAGAATTGTGGTGTCCACAATACAATTCTAAATCATTTTTAGAGTAGCTTGGCAATCTCTTTGAGAACATATGTGTTAAGCTACTCGGCAAGATCATTTGCGCAGCACTTACCTGGCAAGGAACTCGGCCATGAAAATTGCTATGAAGTCGGCAAGAATGAGCTTGGCAAAGTTTCTCGGCCATGAACTGCCGTGTGCTTGACAACTGGGAAACTTGACTCGGCAAAGGTGTTCGGGAGGCTTCTCGTCAATTCCGCACTGGGCGGCATGGATGTACTGCGGAACTTCAACTAGTCGGCACTTTAGGCTCACCCTTAGCTGCCGTGAAGGAGTTTAAACAATTTCGTTTCGTGTTGGTGGAGCTCGGCACTTGCTAGAGAAGCAAATCAGAGTTCGGCGTAGTGAGCATAGCTGCTGCGAACCCAGTCGGTGCCAGCTCAGTGAGTGGGAAGGATGGGTCGGCTATTCAGCCTTGAGACTCCACTACTCGATCAAAGGTGTTTGAGGACTCACTGTGACTTAAACAGGGAGCTCGGCATGGTAAAGTGCCACTTAGCTTGGCGCTGACATCACAGTAATAGCTCAACTTTGGCCTGAGCACTAAATTGCTCGACATGGTGATTCAAAACAAAAGGGACTCAATTGCAAGTCTAAAACTTGCAGGATATTGTCTCCTAAGACTTTAAATTGCCTTTTCATATTTGAAAAGGATTTTGCAATGTCTGGATAGATGACATCAAAGGACTTTTGACTGAGTACTTTTTCCCTTGAATTATCTTGTGCTTCCTCCATGAATTTAATTTGCAGAATACAAAATAAAGTCTGCAACATCACCAAAGTGTAATTGGAGTAAAAAAGGCTGTTGCTCGAATGGAGTGAAAAATGAGTTGGCTTCCTCCGTGAATATAATTTGCAAAAATACAAAATAAAGCCAGCTACATGGAACTTTGCTGCTTGGCTTGAGATTTCACGGCTCGGCAAACGAGCTTGACGAATGGATCAACAATGCTTAGGATGTCTATCGGTGCTCTACAATTCTCAACATTTGCTCGTGAGATGGAGAGTTCGGCACAAAGAAAGGCTGCTTGACCACATACAGCCCAACGAATACTCTGTAACTCGGATACAAGAACCAAATAATTAGCAGTTATCCAAGACGGTTTTTCATCTTAAACTGCAGATTTTTCAGTATGTAATGCCGTGATGGTTACCCAAGGTGGTTTCTTACGTTCATGGCCCAAGCAAGTTTCGAGAAATGCAGAAACCATTCACTCGAAATCCAAAAACACCAAAAATCATAAAGATGCTAGGGAAAGTAACATCCACATGCAGATTCAGAAATAGTAACACGAGGGCCTTCCCGAATTTCCACGAAGCGTACAGATGTCGAAGGACGAGATAACTGCTTGACAGTTTTTTGAACTTTACCACTTGAATGAATTTCAAAAGGTAAAGAAATCGAAAATGGCAGGTATGAGCGGTTTCGGACCAAGCCAACATGAGATTCCAATGGCTACGCTTGAAAAAGACGATGAGAAGCCAAACATAATGAAACCGCATTTCGTAGGTTAAAAAGTGAACGATACTGCACTTCCCTAGTGAATTAATAACAAATATGATTGGATGCGGAAAGAAAAATTCCACTCAGTAGAAGAATCAAGCATAGAACAATAAAAATATGTTCCCATAGACGGTGTTAATTGTTGATGAATGATTTTCATTTCAATATACAAATATTTCGACACAATCACTCTGATACTTAAGTTAATCCTCTTGTGATGAGAGTAAAATTGTTCCATGATTATGAGAGTGAAAGAATGGAGAAGAGGGTCCTCTTAAGTTGGGTGCCAAGACTCTAAAAGGGGCTTAATAGGATTGTTTGAAAATTTTCATGTTACGTATACACCCATGATATGGAAATCGCCTTATAAGTCAAATATTACAAGACTTTAAAGGATAAATCATTAAGGTTACTAATTTTTAAGTCATTAATTTATTATAACATATAAATATAAATAACTATAGATATCCGATATCTCATAATTCTTTAAAACCATAGAGAATTGGTATTCCCTACCAAATGATAAAATCAAGTAATATAGACTTAAAAGTTTAAACTTAATAAGGTTGAAAAGCCTAAGTACATAAGCGGTATTTACATTTAAAGTTTCACATGAACTAAACAATTTCTCTCTAACTCCAATCTCTAAAATGTCTCAGTACTTATACTCAACTCTCGGCTCTTAACCCATGTTCAATTATCTATTAACCTGCAAAAGAAAAACTATTAGGGAGTAAGTTACAAAAGCTTAGTGAGTTATCCCTCATACTATATTGGTAAACAAATTATCAAACAAATTATTACAATCACATAAATACATACATACGCAATATGCCAAACAATATATGCAGTTGACCAATGCTACATATAATATCGAATTTTAATGCCCTCTGAGATAAGGTTTGGAGATACATCAGTACTAATCACAACTGAGCTCTAGCATCTGGGTTTTTAATCATAACTTTGAATTTCATATTTAGCAAAATACATTTTTATTTTTAAAAATCCAATAGTATACAAAATCCCAAGCTTAGTAGTGAGGTAGCCCCTGCAGTCTACACTCACACTCTACAGCAAAGGTCTCTAGATACGATCTTCAGCCATATGGTTGGTGTCTTCATTGCTTAGTAAGCCCATAGGTTCAAGTAAGGTCATATTGTACGAGTGTTGTAAACTCTATTTTTAGCGGGCCTATGCTCTAACTAACAGTACTTCCCAAACATTCCTAAGGATCAACTAAACTAAGAACTCAAGTTTATAATTAGAAACAAACTTATTTTTCTAATTCGAAAGTCTATTATTGATAAAACCCAAACTTGAAAAACTACGAGCTCTAAAGTTACTTAAAACCCTAAACCCTAAAATAATTAAGAACTTTTAACCCTAAAATAATTAAGAACTTTTAACCCTAAGCGACTAATCGATAATTTAATTTGAATAATTTCATTCAACTCTAGAAAATTTCATAATTTTATAAGAATCGAATCATAATTTACAAAACAATACAAGAGCTACAGCGAGCGTAATTTTAAGTCCTATGCAATTCTAAGTCCTATGCAATTCCTAGGCCACTGCATGCATTGTTTAGCATACTGATTGTTTATGCATTCATATGATTATGTATTTAATAAATTTTTGCTATGTGGTACTGATGGGGATATTTATCTCACTAAGCTTAAGCTTAAGCTTAAGCTTAAGCTTATACTCAAATAGATTTCTTTTGTTGCAGGAAAACCTCTTTACTAATTCAAGCCGAGGCATGTCTGTAATAAGTCTCATGTAGGAATGGGTTGGAGCAATCAGGGAGCGAAGAGGAAATTTTATAATAGTTTTGTAGATAACTAGTTACTTTTATATTTTTGTTTATAACATAGATTAAAATTTCTAATGCAGTTTCCTTATGAACTACATTTGTTTGTAATATTCTTTTGGTTAGTCTATATATCTAGTTAATTTATATCATAGAAGTAAATTTAGTTAAATTGCTCTTTATTACATATCTATGGGCTTAATAGTAACGTATAGTGGAAGGAGCCTTGTGTATCGTATGAAAGGCTTGCGATCAACAAGGGGGTTGATAATAGACCTTTGTATGGTATACGGTGACCTATTACAACAACGATACTATTGGGTCATGATAAGTACACCATATAGAAACACTTTAATATATATAAACAACCCTCGTAAGGCCTCTCTTTACCTTCGCGTGAAGTGATGGCCGAAATAAGTAATACAATACATGGATAATGCATAACCCTTTTAATTTAAGATAAGCCAAATATAATTAAGTCAAATTATAAGGTAATCAATCAATATCAGCAAACCATCTAAATCATGCAATAATCAATCATACAATCAAATTATCAATTATCATATTTAACAATATTTCTCACAGTAATCAATTAATATCAAGCACATGCATATCTCGAAACCCCATGCATCAAGTTATTACTATTTAATTAAAGTGCACTAACTACAAACACAAAACAAGTATAGAGTCATCGGGAGTATTCACTTAACTATGATGTCTCGCACTAATTGTAGTAGTCTTCGGGAAGATCCCAACCCTTGTCAAGATCACCTAATCATTATGAGATAAAGACGATAATGAGTAATTGAATTAATTAATGGTTCTAGATATCTATTTACCTAATTTTACTTAGGTTACTATTAATTTTTATCCTATTAGACTTTATCACTAATCGTATGTAATTTTCTCATTCCATTTCTGATATTTATGAACTTATAATTATTTTTCATCGTTTTCAAATGCACGTTCACACGGTAATGTCTGTTTTGGCTGCTAAAACCTATGTTTTATGATATAGACTAAATTTATTGAAATGTTAACTATTGAAGCTTAAATATTCTTATTGGCTAGTTTTATGTTCTATTTTAGTAGTCAATGATTTCATTAATCATTAAATTCTTACACTCAAATGATCTTATAGTTTATTATTTTAGAGGCTTATGTCATCGCTTATGTCATCATTTGCTTACGTCATCTATTACATATGTATACTTATCCTTATGTATTCATATACTTTACACATGTTATGTATATACTTATAATATACTAGTATGTATACTTGTGTACTTATATGTATACTAGTACATATACCTTATATACATATGGTTATATATATATTTTTATACGTATTTTCGTATGCCTAATGTTCCCTCTTAAGAAAGCTTCACCAAATCCATATTTTTACACTTTAAGAGCTTATTTAACAAGATATATATATGTATAGTTAGTATATACCTCTTTTTAGGTTATATACATAAAGGATACTTATGTATAAGAGTCTTCATATATGAATTTATCAAGTGTATTCCTATGTTCACATGCTTAAGTATATATATACATGTGTTCTTCTTCCATTTACTAAGGATTTCCTATACTTCTAAGCATGAATATGGAGCTTCCACTCTCAACAACACATATGCACATATCACATAAGCTTCTTACACTAACTTAACCTATTCATCTAACTACTAAATAAGATGGAAAGATACATAATAACATACCTTTTTTCTTCTTGACTTATGATAGTAAGAATTGTGAAAGTAAAGTGAGAAAGTGTGGAAATAAGGGAGCAAGGGGGTTACGGTTTGGTAAAGTGGAGAAAAGAGTTTTATTTGTGTTTTAAAAGAATGAAGACAAGTAAGGCCTATGGTAAGAGGAAGTGGACATCAAAGGAGGGGTAGAGTTGGAAAAAAAAATTAATATAGAAAGTAAAAGGAAAGGAAGGAATTCTCTAGATGACAATGATATTTTGTTGACTTTTCATCATGTTGACTTATCATCATGTTGACTTAGTTAACTTTTGACTTGGTTAACATTTTAAAATTATATTTAATCTAAGTGTATGTAATGAAGTAATTAGGGAAAATTAGGAACAAAATTAAGGAAATATGAGGTTTATTGAAATGATTAGTAAGAATAGGTAATGAGATCTTTCTTTAGGTATTTATATCCTATGTAAATCATTTAGTAAGCTACTTAATGTAATTATTATGAAAAGTATCATTTAGGGCACTAATACTTATTATGTGTAGTATAATCATCAATTAAGCTCTTAACTCTATATAACACTAACTTAGTTATATAATTGGAAGATAGATGTGATCTATAATGTAATATCCTAGTTCCTAAAGGATTACTTTAGTATTATATGTATTTAAGAATGATTGAAAGTTATCTTTGATCTTTTACTAATGATTTAGCAAGATACTAAAGATATATTATCAATTAAGGTTTTATAGTAAGTTATGATGAATTAGTACTTTTATGTCCTTAAAGTTATAGTTTTAGGGTTTTTATCACTTTTGGATCAAAATATTTAATGTTTAGATACATTTAGGGTATACAAGTTTTATACGCGATTGAATCTTCGGTTATTATCTTAGGGTTTTTATCTTAACTAGCCTTGTTAACTTTTAAGGATATCTAACACACTTAAGTCTACTTTAGATGTTAGGTCGAACAACTTAGGGGTTTACATTAGGTCCTAGCTAATATTTATAGTAAGTTTATGGGGATTGTCCTTAGATTGAGTCATTGGACCAAGCTTAGACATTAGACCAAGTAATAGAAGCTCACATAACAATTATCCAAAAATGCCTATTAACATAACCCATGCTTGAAGTAGATATATTGCTACTCATAATACTGTGTGCTGTTTGATATTGTGTTGATTGAATACGAGCATATCCTGGTTGAATTAATATGCTACCATAGTGGATGTTGATGTGGTAATTTTAAATGACGGTAACTGTATTATCGTTAAATTGTTATGTTGCCATGTTAGGCGATGATTTGTGTTACAAATGAATGTGTTAACTAGGGAAATTGAGTGATTGTTAACTTAATCTTTTAGGTGTTTACCTAAGTGAACTCTAAGTGAGATACTAAAGTTTCACTATGGAGAGTTCGAAAACTGGAATCAAATAACTAGGTTGAATAAAACCTGAAGATTGATTGTGTTGATTGATATTCTTGAGTTGCTATTACATATCATGGCATGATGGCATGGCATGACACAAAAAGGGACCTATGGGTTAGAAATTTCAGAATGAGGCTTTCAAATGATCATTGAAAAAGCATGGCTTTATGAACTCAATTTTTAGAAGCATATAGATTGCATTGCCCGACATTATGACTATTTTGATAGTCAAATTTGATAGACTACAGTATGTGGTCTAATTTAGTAGTCTTGCTACTTTGATTTGGTAGACTACAGTGCGTGGTCTAATTTGGTAGTGTTGCCACTTTGATTTGGTGAACTACAGTATGTAGTCTAATTTTGTAAAGTTAAGGGTCTTACTTCGAGGCAGCTCTTTGTTGCCTTTTTCGAAAATGGTGGACTATAATGTGTAGTCTAATTTAGTAGGGGTTCGACTCTTAGGTAGTTCCTTATTACCCCAAGTTCCTAGACATTATATCCAGATGCTCGGCTATGTTGACTAACCATAAGAAGTTTGGAGGGCATAGGATATTGGTACCGATACATGCTACGTGCATGAGCATAGTATGCTGCATTAATAATAGTAAGTGCTCGGTTAGGCGAATGCATATGTGAAGTTGAACTTGCGAGTTATGATTGAAATGTTTCAATTGCGATATGTAGTATTATCTATCATATTGTTTATATTATGTTGTTTGTTATCCACTCTCACTCAGCTTCAGTAGTTGAGGAGATAAAATGTTTTATCTTCAAGTTAACTACATCGTAAAGGGCCTAACACTCAAGGGGGATATGTATACTGAGAGCGTGAGTCAGAGTCAACAACTATTGTATGGAACCTATATTAAGTTAAGAATCCTATTGTTGTGAAGATGGGAAAGCAAAAATTGGTTCATATTTTGATGTAAATATTATGTTATACACATAAGTTGTAGTAGAATATCTAATTGAACTCCAATGTAGAAACCCCTTATCATGTAAACAATGTTGTCTTTTGATGAATAAGCAAGTTGAATTAAGTTTTCAACAGGTATTCCTGTGTGATGGTGCATCCTGTACTATGGTAGGATGTGATACGTTGTGCTGGAGTTTACTAGCTATGTTGCCCTATAGTGGAAAAATTTACAAGCCACCCAAAGAAGAGAAGGAGAGCACGATATTAGAAATTAGGACAAAATGAAGAGAGTGATGAGAAGGAGATTCATTCCAAGCTACTATCTATAAGATGTCTTCAAAAGATTGTAAAAGTTAAGGTAAGGAGGATCAAGTATTGATGTGTATGTAAAAGAATTACAGATGTTAATAATTCGTTGCGAAGTTGTTGAGCTTAAAGATTGAACTGCATCTCGATTCATTTGTGTATTGAAGTATGAGATTGGAGATATTCTAGAAATTATGGATCGGTTTGCTTGATAAAGCTATCCAAGCTACTCAAAGGATCGAATGACCTTAGATGAATCAATTTCAAGCCCCTATTAGTTAAGCTACCATTAGCCAACCTATTCTAAATCGACTTGTGCAATCAAAACCAAGCCGAGCAATGATATTTGACCTACCCTAGCTGCTTGAGCAAAGGAGAAAGAAGTGCCAAAAAAGTATGAGAAAGGACAAAGCTTGAGAAGGAAGAGAAATGAGATCAAATAATTCAAATGCTATGGATTCAGATACATGGCTACATAATGTCCAAATAAAAGAGTGATGGTGATCAGGGGAGAGATGCTAACCATTAAGATCAAAAGTGTTGATGAGGAGATTGAAGAGCTAGAAGAATCTAGATGTGCTAAATAGTTCGAGGAGGAGGAGATCATCATTAGTGAAGAGGGAAACTTTACGCTTGTAACCATAGTATTGAGAAGAATCATGAGTGTGAGTCTTATACCAAAAGACAAGCAGCATGAGAACCTATTCCGCATTGGTTATAAGGTTTATGGATCCTTGTATGCACTTATAGTTGATAGTAGCAGTTATACCAATGCAACATCCGCATTTATAGTTGATAAGAGTAAATTACTCTACACTTTCGAGACATAATGATGAACTGCTGACCAGCGGTTCCATTACTTGCGTACAGCTCAAAGGATTGTAATCCCTCACCCAAAGAATTCTTTCTCAGCAACTTGCTGATGATGAGAAAGTTTACACCAAAGGAAGGTAGCTGAACTACTTAAGCTCCTCGCATTGTCATACTATGATCTATGCTCTCGGTAGTGATGATACCGACCATTCCCTAACTGAGAACCCTATGCCGAGTAATCCAACCAATTACTGCCGAGAGGTTCTTGCTGAATGACGAGAGACTCACTGATCAGCCGAGTAGTTTTCTTTCGGCATACTACCATCTCTCTTGTCTTGGCTCCCTTAATACCACAACATCTTAATCCCTCTTGCCTATTGTGCTTAGAGAATATTCGTACGGGACCAATGTTGCACTGCCACTTGTGATAGGAATTAGGCTATTAAACCTCTAACCCACAGCCGAACTCGAGAACTAGAGGAGTTGGTATGACTAATCCTTCTATTCCAACTAACCCCTGCTAAGGTCGAATACTTTCTCGCTGAGTCACCTTTAATGCCGTGTCGTATGACCACCCATTATTCTATGGTATGCTGAGTTGATGATTAGTCTCTAGCACTGAGCCATCCAATCACTTGGCATCACCCTTACCGAGAAGCCAAGAGAGAGAATGAGAGTCCGGGTTGACTAAGCCATCTCTACTCAGATAAGCCCATCTATCCATACTTTTATGTCTACATTTCTTAACAACCTCGTTAATGCAGCATCATCACATGTACAGTATCATATGTAGAATTTGTAGCGCAAATGATTGTTTTCCTTATATATTCATTTTTACCTTTTTAGAATCGTGTACACTTCTTTAGGAAATATCCTTTTTGTCTTTTCCCTTATGGGTAAGTTGCCTTAACTTGCGGGTATAAATATCGTTGTACGTATAGCTGTAATTCATCAGATTACCTTCAATGCACTCGAATACTTTCTTCATCGTGTAAACATTGTTTGTTTATTCTCGGTATCACTCTTATCCTTTCTCTTAAGCAAGGTTAGGTGGCGAGTAACCTCATTGGACCAATTCGTAGATCATATCAAATTGTACTGTGAGTCCTTGAAAGTTCTATTGGTGCATCGTATCCTTTGGAGCTGTTAATAGGTATTGTTTACTGTTTCATTCATCATTTTTATCCTTTCACACCATTCCCCATTGATCCTTTTTAACTTTTCTATAAGCTTGGAAACCTTCCAGTGACCAGCCTTGTCTGTTTTTGCTTACAGTTTGCAATATCTTGGTATCAAAGCGGAGGTTTTGTATGAGCTATAGTTAGTTCTTCTTGAGTTCTATTATACTCTATTTTACGTATGAGAAATAGAGCAAGTTACTATGTTCATTTGACTACTGTGTTATTAGTTGTTCACTTTTTGAAGTGTTTGTTTAAATTTTGAATTTATGAGGAAAAATGATAGACCCAAGTATGAATGTTAGTGCTGATGATGACAATAAAGTTGTCCACCATGGACGACAATCTCAAGGAACTCTTAGAAGTATTGACGAGAGACTTGATGAGGTAGCTAACTTTTTAGTAGATCTGACCTGAGCTGTTTATATGCTATCTTGCCGACCTACTAAGGCTGCACATAACACTTCACATGCCGTTTAACTTATTAGAGGTTAGAACATAGCTCGACCAGCTCGAGGTAGAGGAGTTAGCAGACGAGTAAGGCGAATGATAGATCTGAGAGGGCTTGATGAGGAAGAAGAAGAGTATTTTGAAGAGGAGCGTGTATGACTCCCCAGAGCATCCGACCATGTAAAGCTTTGGATTCTGAGTTTCAATGGATCTAGTAATGCTAATGAGTATCTAGATTGCAAAGAGAAGGTAGAGTGTATGTTCGATTACTATAAATATGAGGATTATGAGAAAGTGAGGACTACTGCTATTGAATTTTGTAGATATGTCGCCATGTGGTGGAAGAATTTTCAAGCCATGAGAAGAAGAGAAGGGTACCAAGGGATTAACTCTTAGCCTAAGATGAAGAGAGTGCTTAGAAACAAATTTGTACTGGAGACATATCTCTAAGATACTTTCACTCGGTTTCAAGAGCTAAGGTAAGGAGGCTAAATTGTTGATGAGTATGTTTAAGAATTCCAAATGCTTATGATACGATGTGAAGTGAAGGAACCACCAGCCTAAATAGTATTAAGATTTATTAATGGATTGAGAGGAGATATTCGAGATATTATGGAGCTCCAACGACTAAACATAATGGATGAAGCTATTAGGATTGCCTAGTGAGTAGAGAGGCAAAGATGGAGCCGAGTAACAATGAAAATGGAGACTAGTCGACTTAGTTAAGCACTGAGCTCAGTCAATTACTAAGCTGAGTAGAAAGGCCAACCCAATGGTGAAGTGTCGACTTGAAGTTATGAGAAGGGGTAAGGGTCTGTAGAAAGATAAGCTAGATCAAGTACTTTAAGTGTCAATAGTTCGGACATATGGTTGATTAGTGCCTGAACTAACGGATGATGGTCATTAAGGGAGACATCCTAAAGCTAAAAGTAGAGAGCACAGATAAGGAACCTTATAGACACCTAATTTTTGTCCTTTCGTAGTCCTAATTTTTTATTTTTAAAAAAATGGGATCCTAATTAATTAAAAAAAAGTAAAAATAAATTAAAATAAATAATAATAATAATAAAAGATAAAAATAATAAAAATTAACAAATGATGAAAATACCAAAAAAATAAGAAAAGAAAAAAATTATAAAGATTTTGTAGATTTTTAGGAAATAACTTATGTTAGGGACAATTAGTTTTAGTTTTAGCTTAGTTCAAATAATTATTTTAGGAAGTCGTGTGGTTTAAATGCAATTTAGTTGTACTAAAAATTAAGGCATAGACCAACAGTCTAATAGATAAGCATTGATGTATTGGATTAGATTTAATTTGAGGTCTTGGGTTCGAATCTCACTAGATAAATAGGTTTCTTTTATTTCGATCTTTTTATTTTTACAAAAAAAAAAAAAAATCGGTTGAGCACGTAGGATTTATATTTAATTTTAAATCTTATCAAATCTTTTGAATCTAATGCAATAAAGATTTATGAGATTTAAATTTAATTTGGTTTTTATCAAATTGAGTTTAAATTGATATAAGTGATTTGATTTTTATAAGATTGGATTCATGTCGATATGAAAAATTCAATTAGATTTGATTCGTTTTGAGCTTTATAAATACGAAGGGCGCGATATGAAAAAGGATCGCTGGCCACAATTACAAACTCGCTAAAAAAAAACCACTCTCTCGTTTAAATCATATCCCAAGTCCATACGCCAATACAGTAGCTATCTAAACTTTAGCAAGTCCCTTGACCGCAACTTTAGAATTTGCAGCAGCAAACTCGATCTTCACAGCCATCTATAGTTTAAACACTTTGTCAATCTCAAACATAGTAGCCTTCTCCTCAACCGATTGTAGCACCCAAGCACACCGAATCACACACTATGCTGTACGACATCCTCATCGCCAATAAAGCACTACAACAGTCTATATACATATGTAGCAGTCCAAGTCCGTAACTGCAGTTCAAGCCGTGCGATTGGACTACATTAACTACCACATAAGCTGATCAGTACCTCCTAAGCACTGACACACCAAAGCCACATCCTAAGCTTTGCTGCTGCCTCATACACAACACCTAGTTGACTTCACTGCAACACCAACAGCCCCACTATTGAAGTCTACACTGCCCACTGCATCAACACTTCCTACAGTTGAACAGTTACAACATACGAACATGTACCGCTCAATCATACGTCCAAGAACAGCTACGACTGGTCACTTCATGTCCACAATAGCATAACTTCACTACAAATTACGCCAACAATAATTTCTATCATACACTGTAGCCACTACAGCCTCTTTGTCGACGAACAACCCCGAACCACATCTACATCCAAACAACACTTCACTACAATCTCCTGATCAGCAACACCGAAATAACCTTCTCCTTCGTTTGTGATTCCTACATCTTGTCCAAACCGCAGCTTGACTAAGACGTTCCTCCATCGATGCTAATCATAGCAGCAACAACATCCATGCCCCCACACGCGAATGCCATAGTTCCGCTCTCTGCATCACGTCACTCCGATGAATGTGCAACAACCCTGTTCCAGCATACCAAAATCACCAACTAATTCCCCAACAAACGTGTAATTACCATCCACGTTGCTATGTTCATCCTCCTGCTGATGATCAGACGAGGTCTTAAAGAGCAGTATGTCCCTTAATCCTTCAATGACAATTAGGTTTGGTTCAAGTTTTTTTTTTATTTTTTTTTATTTTATTATTTTATTATTATATTATATTGTATTGTATTATATTATATTCTTATATGGTATATATAGATATGTGGATAGAACAGGATATGTTTTTAGTATTAGTTTTCTAATGTTATTTAGATTAGATAAAGATTTAAATAAAATGGTTATTTGATCGCAGGTATCTAGATAGGGACGTGAACATTAGATTAGGAACCATTAAGATTGGTTTTTATTAAATATAGAACATTATATTTTATTAGTTAGTATAATATAATATATAGACATGTCAGTATAGGTTTTTCTTTATATAAGGAATTATTTTGGTTTTGGTAAGTAGTTATATGTATTAGCTTAGAGATTGCTAAGATTAGTTTTTTTTTTCTTTTTATTAAGGATTCATCACATAGAAAATTTTTAAAATAAAAAAAGTCCTTTGTAAAAAGAAAATTTAGGACTTCTAGAGAGTTTTTAAATGAAATCACTCAAGAGTTAGGACTCCCTTTTGATTTTTTTTTTAAAATAAACCGAATCAATTAAAACATAAACTTATTCGTCCTTTTCAAAATTAAAATCAATCAACACATTAAAGTTTTTTTGGAAAGAATTACGATTGATTGATCCCTGCTAGCGGGTACGTAGGTAATTTCGGTGTAACGATAAAATCTGTAGAAACTTAGGTTTTTTTTTTTTCTTTTGATTTTATTTATTTCTTTTTTCTTTAAAAATATCATAATTAGAAAAATAATCTTATTTTCGGTAAATAAATAGTAGTACCCGTTAGGGTTGGATAGGTTAGCCCTCGAATTCGGAACCTTTTAGTTCTTCATTCAAATTGAAATCAAAGACCGGTAGCCAAATCGTAATCGATCTATCTAATTGATTACGATTTCTTTTTATTTTCCCGACTTCGGTCAGATGGCGATTCCAAAATTTTTTTTAAATAAAAAAACCAAAATTTTTCAATTTCTTTAGTCGAGGATTAATATTAAATGGGTTAAGGTTTAGTATTAATCGAAAATGGGGAATTTAATTTTAAATAGAGAACTAAAAAAAATAGGTTCGACAGTTTGGCGACTCTACTAAGGACGCTAGAGGGCTAGTCATTAAAAGTTACTAAAAATAGGATTTTAAAAAAAAAAAATAAAAAGATGAAATAATAATAATAAAAAAGAACTTAGGTATGTTATTTTATGTATTTGTTTATTTTATTTATTTTTTTTACTAACATTTTTTGTTGTAGTTTATTTGTGAGGGGTAGCTTTGGGGGTTTACTTTATTTTTATTCTATTTTTCTGCTTCATAAATGCATGGTACTTCTGGTCAGAATTAGGCCGTCTTAGGACCTTGAGAGGAGGGCCATTGTATAAGCTTTAGATATTATAGAGTAACCATTTTCCCGAGCCGATTAGGCTATCCTACTCAAGTTCAAATGTGACCACATAATCATTACTTTAGAAAAACGTAGTGGTTGCAGAACTTAAGAACCTTTAGAACCCACCCTTTGCATTACATGAAAACCTTTTTTTTAAAAAAAAAAAGAAAATCACAAGAACCTATGATGTGGCGGATCTAAATGCAAAGGGCAGTTGTGAATTGTAGTTGTAATATTTCTTTGTAGATAATTTGTAATAATTTTATGTAAAGTTTAGAATAAGTTGTAATTGTAATTTTGATTTTTACATAGTTATGGCTAGATTAAGTCAAGAGCCCTTTGAAGAAATTCATGTCTACCTATTACATTTGCCTCAAAAATTGCTTCAAACGTGGTTCCAACTCTTTAGCTCAGATAAGTAAGAGTTTATCAAGAATAGGATTGGGCCCATCCTCTCTCTATAGAAGATCCCTATGAACATCACTCTAGTACGGGCCTTAGTCCACCTATGGGAGCCTGAATCCACCAGTTTCTATATGGGCCTACATCAGCTAAGCCCAGCTTTAGAAGAATACTCCCAATTATTGTGGGCCTTTGCAATTACTGATGATGTCTATGTCCTAGACTTGGAAGCTACAGCACCAAAGATCTTTAGCAAGTTGTTGGGAATCAGAAAAACCGAAATAAACTGGGTTCTAAATCAAGGAAAGACCATTCGATAGAGGATGTCATGGACTGGTTTTCTACTAAATTGAAGCATAGAGAAAAACAGGAGGTTTTTTGTGCAAATTTAGAAGCATGGCACCAATACCGAGTTAACACTTTTATATTGGTGGTCTTCAATACTATCTTGTTCCCTGATGATAGACGCCGAGTCCACTTCAGAATCGTAGAACTCATGACCTAATTTCTTGAAGGGAAATCATATGTCTCGACCCTTTTAGTCGAGCAAATCCAGTCATTGAACCATCTTAAGAAAAAGAAACGAGGAGATTTGAGGACTAATATGATCCTACTAGTGGTCTGGTTCATTAACCACATGAGAAGTTACCAACTTGATTTCAATCGAGTTGAGTTTACTCAGCAATACAATCTCATCAAGTCTCTTGAAGAAAGAATTGAGCTACTAGAAAATATAGCTAGCCATTACTGGGTCTAATACTTTCAGAGTATGAAAGCGAAAGAGTTGTTGTTGATGCCCAAGTGGTTTACAAGCAAGGAAATGATAAGAGGGTGTGAAGACTTTAAGGTGGTCCATTTAATCAGCTTCAACCTCTGCACTAGATACGACCCAGCTAATGGACTCATTGAGGACATAATCCTCAGGCTATCATTAGAAGCTGTCTCATTGGACTTCCATAACCTCGGCATGATGGTGGTTGACAAAGTAGCCAAGCTCTTGAACATCTGAGCTCTTTAGTGCACAAGAAAGACCACCCCTACCACTAAGGCGATAGCAGCTAGGAGCCAATCAACCAAAGGATTTCTCTATCACCAACTAAAAGGGTTAAAAGATATGTAAGACAACAAAGAGAAGGGAGAAGTTTAAGTTGAAGCTGAACCCGAGAGAATGAGTAAAAGAGAGCAAGAGTTAGAAAACCGTTGCAAGGAATATCATCAGAAGATAAAGGCATTGGAAGCACAATTGAAGAAGACTAAGGGCAAAGCAGAAGAGGCTCCTTAGATCCGAAAGAGGAAAAAGATGCAGGATGAGCCTACTAGCCACTAGAAGATTAGATTTTAGATTTAGGCTTTTTTAATATTTTCTTTAGAATTCTTTTTTTTTTTAACAGAGTAAGAGATGTAAAGCTTCACAATTGCAAAAATTAATAAAAGTTAGTTAGGTTTTGCCACATCAAAGGTTTCTTCCCAATTCTTAATTTTCCATTGCATTCGTGTGACATGCATCCTGCATTTATACGATTAACAACTCTTTCTTAAAAGAATGTAATATATACTAACCCTTTATTGAGTCAACAACAATCAGGTAAAATTTCAAGATAGCTCCCAAACATCAAGTCTTTCAAAGAAGTCTAATTAGAACACATTCCCAAACTAAGATGGCTATTACTCAAGGAAATGATTGAGACCCCAAGATCAATGATCCCTTTAAGCTAAGGTTCCATTTCATAGAAAGGGCTATGGAGAAGATGGCAGAACAAATGAGCTTCCTAGCAGATAACATTGCTTTGCTACGAGCCATAGCACTAGTTAATGAAGAAAGCTCCAAGACCTATTATGAGAAGAATACATAGGCTCTTGAAGCAGAGCATGAGTATCAAAAAGACCCATTCGAATCATAAGGAGTTTACCCAAAAGACAACCCAACCTTCGAACCTAATATGTACGGACAGCTTGAAAGAACTGGAAAGGAAACTAACACAACAGATAATTGAGAGGATGGAGGCGCTTATAGGGTATGATGGATTTGAATAGGTAGGGATCATTGAGTTTTCTATGTACAACATCGAATCATACCCTAAGAAGTTTAAGGTATTAGAGTTTGAAAAGTATAACGGGATAGGTTGCCCAAGCTCCATACTAGGTTGTATGTCAGGAAGATGGATAAACATGTTCAGTATGATTCACTCATGGTATAGACATTCTAAGATAGTCTGACCGGACCGGCCCTAACTTGGTATGCCCAACTTGATTTGAACTAGATCAATACATGGGAGAAACTTGCTAGAGCATTTTATGAACAATCTAAATTCAACATAGAAGTAGCCCCAACTATGATGGACCTAGTCGCCTTATGGAAGAAGAATAACGAATTGTTCAAAGAATAAGCTCAAAGGTGGAGGTCCTTAACTACAAGAATCTCTACTCCTACTATCGAGAAGGAGCTCACATCAGCTTTCATTAACACCTTGGAAAGGCCCTACTTCTCCCATCTCATTGGGCAAGCATCATCCAGTTTTGCTGAAGTGGTAGCAGCAAGGTGCAGGATTGAAAGTGTCGTCTCTTCCGGTAAGCTTCAAAAACCAGTAGTTAGAAGACCACCAGTGTCTTCATACGATCCTAGACCAGCCAACAGCAAGCCTAAAGAATCTACAGTTAGTATGGTAAATTCAAATGTCAGACCAAATGCTCAAGTTGCTTTCAGGACAAATCTTCCTTCGACTCAATAATAGTTCAGAGACTAGCTTCAAGCTAATAGGACTTATAGACAATTTACCAAGATATCGGTCCCTTTAAGTTAAGTCTTCGAGAAGTTATAAAGGGATAATTTGATATGGTATGAACTTCTTAGCGATCAATACCGACCGAGAATCTTTGACCCCACAGTAAGTGTGTGAATACCATTGTGGACAAGTGGGGCATTCAACTGATGCGTACTGGAGATTGAAGAACAAGATTCAGGACTTGATAGATGAAGGGACAGTGCAGTTAAATTTTATGGAAGCCCTGGTTCCCAACGCTAACAATAATTCCTTACTTAACCACAAGCCGATGATTGGTATGATTTTTGATGATTGTGCCATCAACGTTATTGATTCAGATAAGAAGCCTAAGGTTTTTGAGTTTTATACTAGCAACTAAACTCTAGAAGTGAAGAGGTACACATTTCACGTACCGTTGGCACCAGAAAATTACAAGGTTACTCCATTTAACTATCACTTGGTAAATCAGGAAAAACCAGGTCTTCTGGTAGGGGGCATTACTCGATCGGGAAAGATTTACCACTCAAGAGAAGAGCATGGGAGGAAGGTTATATTGGGAGAATCAAGTGATAAGACAGTGGCTGAACGCGTTGAAGGGTTATCGGCCTTTACCAAGATTATCAAGTCAAGTGAGTATAAGATAATGGACTAACTCAATAAGACTCCTGCACAAATATCATTGATGATCTTGTTAATCACATCTGAACCACATAGGGAGGCTTTGTTTCGTACTTTAAAGGAGGTGAAGGTCCCTCATGAAATCCCAACTAAGAAGATGGGACTGGGCAGTAATTCTGTCTTCGCAATGGATCAAATTTCTTTATTAGCTGAAGAATTAGGCGAAGAAGGGAACAAGCATACGAAGCCACTCTTTATCATGGTAAGGAGTAACGATATAATCATTACTAGAGTGCTCATTAACAACAGATCATTGCTGAATGTCTGCCTACTCACCACCTTGGATTTGTTGGGCATCGATTCGTCTATAATTAGGCCTTCTTCCACAACAGTTAAGGCCTTTGATGGTTCCAGAAGAGATATTATAGGGGAGATAGATTTATTTATGAGTATTAGCCCTCAGTATTTTACTATTTGATTCCAAGTCATGGACATTCCAAAATCTTTCAATCTACTCTTAGGAAGACCTTGGATGCATGCAACAGGGGCCATACCCTCGAGCTTGCACCAAAAGTTGAAGTTTATCTCAAATGGCTAGATGATAACAATTTTGGGAGATCAAGAATATGAAATTTACAAGGAAACAGCTATACCTTACATAAGAAGTAAAGGACAAGAAGAGCTGGGATTACAAATGTTTGAAGAAGTGGGCATGATTACCAGTCCCAATAGAGAAGATGATAAAAGAATAGAATTCAGGGAAGGCCAAATCGGTACCTACGGCCTTGGCTATAATCCTACCCTAGCAGAAGAATTCCAAAAGAAACAAGCAAGGGGCAAGAGAGGTAATAGATTATAGCATGCCCCGATAACCTTTCCACCGCTAGTTGAAACATTCATACGAAAAGAGACTTAAGCCCGAGAATCTAGCAAAGAAGGATCAATAAGCTCACTACATAAGTTCCAGCACCATTTTGAATAACTGGTTTTCTATCCCAGTGAATGGCAACAGGTCTTCCCTAGGGTAAAGGGTGACCTGTAGTTAGTATTTTCTAAATTTTTATTTTCAATAGTCATCATTTCGAATGTATTGTTGAACCTTTCGTTCAAAATTAGTTAAGCCTTTATCTCATTTAAGATCCACTTCTATGCATTCAATTAAATCTTAGTTCGTTTCTTTCTTATGTTACGTTTTAGTTCTCTTTTGCTTACATACACTTTTCTTTATGCATTTTGCCTAGATCCAATGAATCAAGCAAAAACCAGGAATACCTCGTGCAAGTAGAAAATGAGAATATTGATATCACTTCCAACCCTACTGAGTTAGTCGTCGGGAGCGATGTTGATGACTATAGTAATATACAAGAGGAATGGCAAAAACATGAATTGGGTAGAATCACTATTGATGAACTTATTAAGATAATTAATGTGGGGAACGAAGAAAATCCTAAGAATCTAAAAATTGGGGTAAGTTTAAAAGAGAAACAAACAAAAATAATTACATTATTAGCCGAATATCAAGATGTGTTCGCTTGGTCGTATGAAGATATGCCTGGGTTGGACTCGTCGATTGTAGTCTACCATTTACCCATACAAGAAGACGCCAAACCAAAAAAGCAAAAGTTGAGGAGATTTCGACTTGACGTCTTGTTGAAAATTAAAGAAGAAGTGAAGAAACTATTAGAAGTTAGAATCATTGAGGTATCGAATTACCCATAATGGGTAGCTAATATTGTTCCAGTAATGAAGAAGAATGGGAAAGTCAGAGTGTGTGTAAACTTTCGAGATCTCAACCAGGCAATGCCTAAAGACAATTTTCCATTGCCTCACATTGATGTCTTAGTGGATAATACGGTCAGAAATCATCTATTCTCTTTCATGGATGGTTTTTCGGGATACAATTAGATTCAGATGTCCGAAGAAGATAAGACAAAGACGACTTTTATTACAACTTGGGGAACATTCTGCTACAAGGTGATGCCATTTGGGCTTAAGAATGCAGGGGCAACATATCAGAGGGACATGGTTATAATTTTTCATGATATGATGCATAAAGAAATAAAAGTGTATGTTGATGATATGGTTGCAAAATTTAAGAAAGAGGAAGATCACTTAGAAAACCTGAGAAAGCTATTTGTTAGACTGAGGAAATACCACTTGAAGTTGAATTCGGAGAAATATACCTTTGGGGTGACGTCAGGAAAATTGTTGGGATTCATAGTTAGCCAAAGAGGTGTCGAAGTTGATCCTGATAAAGCCAAAGCCATAATTGACATGCCTCCTCCACAAACAATCAAGGAAGTATGAAGATTGCTAGGGCATTTAAATTACATAGCCTGATTCATATCACAGCTAACAGACAAACGTCGCCCTCTTTTTAAGCTATTAAAGAAGAACGCGAAGATTAGTTAAAGTGAGGAATACGAAGAGGCTTTCACTAAAATAAAAAAATACCTCATGAAACCTCCAGTGTTAGAGCTCCTAAGCCTGGAAAGCCATTGTTTTTGTACCTAACCATAATGATTGAATCGATAGGATCCGTGCTTGGTTAGAAGGATGAAGAAGGGAAAGAGCGAGTTGTTTACTATCTAAGCAAGAAGTTCATAGAAGGGGAGCAAAAATACTCAGAAGCTGAAAGAACCTGTTGTGCATTAGTCTAAGTCATGCATCGGCTCAGACAATATCTTTACTATCAAATTGAGTTGATAACACAATACGATCCTTTGAAATACTTAGCTGAAAAACCGGCTCTCATCGGTAAAGTTTCAAAGTGGTAGATGTTGCTGATAGAATTTGACATTAAGTATGTGAGCTAAAGTTTAGTTAAGGGGCGAGCCTTGGCGGATCAATTAGTGGAGAATCCCTTTAAGGATACCCCTCAAGAAGCATAAGTTGAGTTTCCTGATGAAAGTATCCAGGTGGTAGGAAATGATTCTGATTATGAAGTAGTCGAAAATTCTTCAAGGTGGAAAATGTTCTTTGACGGAGTAGCTAATGTATCTGGATGTGGAGTCGGGGCAATTCTGGTATCTCCTGAAGGTACATAATTTCCAATGGTTATGAGACTAGCTTTCCCATGTACTAATAATATTGTAGAATACGAGGCATGTATTTTGGGACTCAAAATCGCATTATTTAAGGAGATACAAGAATTACAGGTGTATGGAGATTCTTCATTAATCATAGGCCAAGCTTGGGGTGAGTATAAGACAAAAGACCCCAAATTAGTACCTTACTGCCAACACCTAGCTGAGTTCATAACCAAGTTCGAAAAGATTACATTCGTATACATACCAAGGTTTTAGAACCAATTTACTGATACTCTTGCTACTTTTGCATCAATGATCTAGATATCGAGAGGAGTAAAGATTCAGCCACTTAAGATTGAAATTGAAGAAAAGCCTGCTTTCTGTTTGGCAATGGAAAGTTCATGTGACAAAAAGCCTTAGTATCATGATATCAAAATGTTTTTACAACATGGAACGTACCCCAAAGAAGTAGAGAAGAAGGATAAAAAATTAATTAGAAGATTGGCAGCTCAATACTTGATAAGCGATTCTACGTTGTACTATTGATTATTTGACGATATGCTTTTACGTTGTGTAGATGAGAAAGAGGTAGAGATGCTAATGAAATAAGTCCACAAGGGAGTATGTGGCCCCTACTTGAATGGCTACATGCTTGCCAAAAAAATTATGAGGATGGGATATTATTGGTTAACTATAGAAGCATATTGTATCAAATATGTTAGACACTGCCATTTGTGATAGATCTATGTGAACAAGATAAATGTCCACCTCAAGAATTATAGACACTATCAGCACCATGGCCTTTTTCGATGTGGGGAATAGATATCGTTGGCCCGATAACTCCAAAGGCATCTAACGGGCACCGATTTATATTGGTAGCTATTGATTATTTCACTAAGTGGGTTGAAGCCTCATCCTACTTTAGTGTGATGAAGGGAGTAGTAATTAAGTTCATTAGGAGAGACATACTAGCTCAATATGGTATGCTGGAGACAATTATTACCGACAATAGTATAAACCTGAATAATAAATTGATGTTAGAGTTATGCCGACACTTCAGGATCATTAATAGAAATTCTACTCCTTATCGGCCCTAAATGAATAGAGCCGTAGAAGTAGCCAACAAGAATATCAAAAGAATTATTGAGAAGATGACCATTACATATCGGGATTGGCATGAGATGTTACCATTTGTACTTATGGCCTATTGAACTTCTATCAGAACATCAACTAGGGCAACCCCCTACTCGTTAGTATATGGGATGGAGGCTGTGCTACCGATAGAGGTCAAGATCCCATCTCTTAGGATATTATCGAAAACTCAGTTAGATGAAGCTAATTAGATAAAGAAGTGAGTTGAGCAGTTGAATCTAATTGATGAGAAGAAGCTGGCCGCTTTATGCCACAATATCTGCTATTAGCAATGAATGGCTAGGGCTTTCAACAAGAAAGTGCAACCTCAAAGTTTTGAGCAAGGAGATATGGTGTCGAGGAAGGCTTTGCCTAATACGACTAATTCGAGGGGGAAGTTTGCCTTGAACTATAAGGAGCCTTACATTGTCAAGAAAGCATTGCTTGGGGGAGCTGTTATCTTGTCTCAAATGGATGGTTCGGACTTGAAGGACCTAGTAAACGCTGATGCATTAAAGATGTGCTATCCTTGAAAATCAATAGAATTTTTGTTCGGATTATGAAATGGAAACAATCTTACTATTACTGTTGTCTCATTTTCATTTTCTACATGTAAAGTTGGTATTCTTAGTAGTCGTTAGCATTGGGTTATATCTTTAGCCCCTTTCTCGTTCCACTAAAAGTCCCCATTTCTCGTTCTATCCTCTATCCAAATAAACCCTATACACAAGAAGTATAAGAAAAAATAAACATTTAACTTGAAGCGATGCCTATTGATAAAAATTCTTTTAATACTTTATTACGGTTAACCCCCCAAGAAAGGGAGACTTGTTTCCTATTTTTTCAAGATAGGGCCATGTTCAGAAAGAGTAATGTGTGGCAAATAAGTAGAAACTTGCTTGAGAATGGACGTTTACATGAAAAGCTGATGTTTGGATCGGAAATTCAAGATAGGACATCTTTGTTTGGGAGATGAATATGTTTTACATTCGTTTTAGGCTTAAATTGCTTTCAAAAAAAAAAAAAAGAGAGAAAAAAGAAAAAGAAGAAAAAAGTTAGAAGAAAAAGAGATGGAAGAAGATAGAAGAAGAAGAGCAAGAACAAGAAAAGGCAATGGAAAGGGTCAAAACCGCTGGTTCTAATTAGACTACTCAATAAGACATTTGATTGCTTAAGAACTATCACTAAAATCGAGTAAGTGGTTCTAAGCCTGATAAAACATTGCATTTACATTTGCTTTCCCCCTAAGGATGACAACTTATTTTCCAAAAGCAATTAATTCTTAAGAATTATCCGAATGGCTGGTTCTTAGAGCATAGTCCCAATTTATAATCTCCTAGCGAGCTAGCCAACTCGTAGAGCGTGGTCTCAATCTAGAGTTCTTTAGACTCCTAGTTATCCAACTCACAGAACGTTACTCAACTCAAAATTTCTTTAAGGGATTTAGCAAGCTCAGGAAGCGTTACCCCAATTTAAGTTTCCTCATTTTTAGGTCTTAGCCAGCTCAAAAAGTGCTTTGACTGCCTTGGTTAGTCATCTCATTAGGGCACGACCAAGTTTCCTCATTTTTAGGTCTTAGCTAGCTCAAAGGGCACTTTGATCACCTTAGTTAGTTAGCTTATTAGGGCATGACCAAGTTTTCTCATTTTTAGGTCTTAGCCAGCTCAAAGAGCGCTTTGACTGCCTTGATTAGTCAACTCATTAGGACACAACTAAGTTTCCTCATTTTTAGGTCTTAACCAACTCAAAGGGCACTTTGATCGCCTTGGTTAGTTAACTCATTAGGGCACGACCAAGTTTTCTTCATTCTTTAGGTCTTAGCTAGCTCAAAGGGTGCTTTGACCACCTTGGTTAGTCAACTCATTAGGGCACGACCAAGTTTTCTTCATTCTTTAAGTCTTAGCTAGCTCAAAGGGTGCTTTGACTGCCTTGGTTAGTCTGCTCATTAAGGCACAACTAAGTTTTCTTGATTCTTTAGGTCTTAGCAAGCTTAAAGGGCACTTTGACCACCTTGGTTAGTCAGTTTATTAGGGCACAACCAAATTTCTTCATTCTTTAAGTCTTAGCCAGCTCAAAGGGCGCTTTGACTGCCTTGATTAGTCTGCTCATAGGATACGACCGAGTTCTCATTATTCTTTTAGGGATTCTTGCTAGCCCATAAGAGTGTCACCCTCGCTATTCTTCATTTCAAACTAATTATCGTCAAATGTCTTAACGTTCCTTAGGATAGAGTTGTCCTGAGGCAAAAATGGTGTTTCTTTTATCTTTGTAGTAAAGTTTTGCTCAAACTTCACCACAAAGAGGGGTAGCTATAAATACCTAATTTTTGCCCCTCCGTAGCCTAATTTTTTATTTTTAAAAAAAGGGGGTCCTAATTAATTAAAAAAAAAGTAATAATAAATTAAAATAAATTGAAGAAATAAATAACAATAATAAAAGATAAAAATAATAAAAATTAACAAATTATGAAAATACCAAAAAAATAAGAAAAGAAAAAAATTATAAAGATTTTGTAGATTTTTAAGAAGTAACACATGTTAAGGACAATTAGTTTTAGTTTTAGCTCAGTTCAAATAATTATTTTAGAGAGTCGCGTAGTTTAAGTGCAATTCAATTGTACTAAAAATCAAGATACAAGCCAACGGCCTAATGGATAAGCATTGAAGTATTTGATTGGACTTAATTTGAGGTCTTAGGTTCGAATCTCACTAGATACTTAGGTTTCTTTTATTTCAATCTTTTTATTTTTACAAAAAAAAAAAATCGGTTGAGCGTACAGGATTCAGATTTAATTTTAAATCTTATCAAATCTTTCGAATCTAATGTAATAAAGATTTATGAGATTTAAATCTAATTTGGTTTTTATCAAATCGGGTTTAAATTGATATAAGTGATATGATTTTTATAAGATCGAATTCATGTCGATATGAAAAATTTGATTAGATTTGATTCGATTCGTTTTGGACTTTATAAATACGAAGGGCACGGTATGAAAAAGGATCGCTAGCCACAATTATACACTCGCTCAAAAAAACCACTCTCTCATTTAAATCACATCCTAAGTCCACACACCAATACAACAGCTATCTATACTCCAGCAAGTCCCCTGACTGCCACTCTAGAATTTGTAGCAGCAAACTCAATCTTCATATTCGTTTGTAGCCTAAACGCTTTATCAATCTCCAACATAGCAGCCTTCTCCTCCATCGATTGTAGCGCCCAAGCATGTCAAATCACACACCATGCTGCATAATATCCTTACCGCCAACAAAGCACTGCAGTAGTCTATACACGTACTGTAGCAATCCAAGTCCATAACTGCAGTTCAAGTCGCGCTATTGGACTACATTAACTACCACATAAGCTGATTAGCACCTCCTGAGCATGGACACACCAAAGCCACATCCTAAGCTCTGCTGCTGCCTCATACACAACGCTTGGCCAACTTTACTGCAACACCAATAACCCTACTGTCGAAGTTTACACTACATACTACATCAACACTTCCTATAGCCAAGCAGTTGTGACACATGAACATGCATCGCTTAATCACATATCCAAGAACAGCTACAGCTGGTCACTTCGCGTCCACAACAGCATAACTTCACTATAGATTACGCCAACAACAATTTTTGTCACACATTGTAGCCGCCATAGCCTCTTTGTCGACGAATAGCCCCAAACCACATCCACATCCAAACAACACTTCACTATAATCTCCTGATCAGCAACACCGAAATAACCTTCTCCTTCGTCTATGATTCCCATATCTTGTCCAAACTGCACGCCTGACTAAGACGTTCCTCTATCGACTCTAATCATAGCAATAGCAACATCCACGCCCCCACATGCGAACGCCATAGTTCACTCTCCGCATTACGTCACTCTGATCAGCGCGCGACATCCCTATTGCAGCATACCATAATCACTAACTAATTCCTCAATGAACATGCGATCACCATACACGTTGCTATATTCATCCTCCTACTGACGATCAGACGGGGTCTTGAAGAGCAGCATATCCCTTGATCCTTCAATAACAATCAGGTTTGGTTCAACTTTTTATTTTATTTTATTTTTATTTTATCATTTAATTATTATATTATATTGTATTGTATTATATTATATTCTTATATGGTATATATAGATATGTGGATAGAATAGGATATGTTTTTAGTATTAGTTTTCTAATGTTATTTAGATTAGATAAAGATTTAAGTAAAATGGTTATTTAATCGCAAGTATCTAGATAGGGACGTGAACATTAGATTAGGAACCGTTAAGATTGGTTTTTATTATATATAGATCGTTATATTTTATTAGTTAGTATAATATAATATATGAACATGTTAGGATAGGTTTTTCCATATATAAGGAATTATTTTGGTTTTGGTAAGTAGTTATATGTATTAGCTTAGGGATTGCTAGGATTAGGTTTTTCTTTTATTAAGGATTCATTACATAGAAAATTTTTAAAATGAAAAAAATCCTTTTAAAAAAAAACATTTAGGACTTCTAGAGAGTTTTTAAATAAAATCACTTAAGAGTTAAGACCCCCTTTTGATTTTTTTTTTTTAAAAATAAATCGAATCAATTAAAATGTAAACTTGGACGTTTTTTTTTAAAATTAAAATCAATCAACACATTAAATTTTTTTCGGAAAGAACTACGTTTTTCTGATCCTGGATAGCAGTACATAGGCACCTTTGGGGCGACAATAAAATATGTAGAAACTTAGGTTTTTTTTTCTTTTGATTTTATTTATTTATTTTTCTTTAAAAATATCATAATTAGAAGAATAATCCTAATTTCGGTAAATAGATAGTAATACCCATTAGAGTTTAATAGGTTAGCCCCTAAACTTGGAACCCTTTGGTTCTTCATTCAAATTGAAATCAAAGAACGGTAGCCAAATTGTAATTAATCTACCTAATTGATTACGGTTTCTTTTTCTTTTCTTGACTTAGGTCGAGTGGCGACTTCAAAATTTATTTTAAATAAAAAAACCAGAATTTCTCAATTTCTTTAGTCAAAGATTAATATTAAATAGGTTAGGGTTTAGTATTAATCAGAAATGGGGAATTCAATTTTAAATAGAAAACCGAAAGAATATGCTCAACAAACTCGAAGAGGAGAAGGTTCTTATTGAGAATGAATTGATTGAGAAGGATGTGTTTCTCGAGGACTTAGATCAGTTACTTATGGTTGTTCGTTACACTATGAGTATGGAACCCTCACGAGAAGAGGAGTAGAGAGAGAATTTGTTTCCTACTACCTACAAGGAGAATGATCAGATGTGTGCTCTCATTGTGGATAGTGGAAGTTGCACCAATATGGCATTAGCTGATCTTGTTTCTAAACTAAATTTGTCGACTGTTGCACTTCCCAGGCCGTATAAGTTGCACTGGTTGAGTAAGAAAGGAGCATTACATGTCACTTAGCAAATATTACTACCGATCACTATAGGGAATTATTCTGACTAGATCCTTTACAATGTACTGCCTATGTATGCTCCTCATATGTTACTAAGTAGGTCATAGTTGTTTGATAAGTGAGTTATACATGATGACTATAAGAATATGTATATGTTCGAGAAGGATAACCAGAAGATCATGCTGAATCCGATGCCACTAAGAGAAGTTAACAAGTTATAGATGAAACTTGCTTGTAGATCAAAGAAGGCTTTAGTGATGAGTAGAGTTGAGCTCCAAGAGGCCATCAATGCTGATGAGTTGATCCTATTGTTGGTTAAGCAACTATTGGAAATAAAGGAGTGCAGTGTGTTTTCCCAGGAGATCAAGGAGCTGTTAGATGAATATGACAACCTGTTCTTAGAACATTTACCTAAGGGGTTGACCCCAACTCGAGGCATAGAGCACTGCATTGACTTAGTACCCAATGCTATACTACCGAATAAGCTAGCTTATTGAATGAATCCCGAGCAGGCTTTTGAGCTCCAACGTTAAGTCAATAAATTGCTAGAGAAAGGCTATGTAAGAGTGAGTTTCAGCCTTTGTATTGTACCTGCACTTCTAGTGCTGAAGAAGGATGGAACCTAGTGGATGTGTGTTAATAGTCGAGCTATGAACAAAATCATAATCAAATATAGGTATCTAATCCTAAGGCTAGAAGACATGTTAGATGAACTAAGTAAAGCCAAGATTTTTAGCAAGATTGATCTTAAGTCTAACTACCATAAAATTCGTATGAGGTTAGGAGACGAGTGAAAGACTATGTTCAAGACTCGACATGGACTTTACCAGTGGATGGTCATGCCCTTTGGCTTGTCAAATGCCCCGGCCACTTTCATGAGACTTATGAATCATATACTGAGACATCTCATTGGGAGGTGTGTCGTAGTATACTTTGACAACATCCTAGTCTACAATGCCAATATGCCGAGTCATTGTAAACATCTTAGAGTAATCTTAGATATCCTTCATACCGGAAGACTATTTGGCAATTTAAAGAAATGTTACTTCTTCGAGGGGAAAGTAGTATTCTTGGGGTATATAGTCAGTGAAAGAGGCTTGCGAGTCGATGATGAGAAGATCAAAGTAATTTTTGAGTGGCTGACTCCTATTATATGTACGGATGTAACAAGTTTCCACGAATTAGCTTTGTTTTATAGAAGGTTTATAAAAAATTTTATCACCATCACCGCACCATGTACCACACTAACAAAGAAGAACATCGACTTCTGATGGGGAGAAAGAGAGGAGAAGAGTTTTGCCAACGTAAAAGAAAGATTGACCTCTGCCCTAGTGTTAGTACTACTTGACTTTGAAAAAATTTTTGAGCTAAAACGCGATGCATTGGATGTTAGAATAGGCGTCGTCCTGATGCAGGAAGGCCGACTAATTGCCTTCAACACATCACATCACCAAACCATAAGACATCCATTCATCTATGTTTGTAGCTATTGTTTATTTTTCATTTTTCTTTTGTACAATTATTAAGTGTTACACTATATACCTTTCCCAGAATTACTCAAGAGAGATGATGAGATTCATTATTCGTGCATTGTAAAGATTTTTACAGTGGAATTCAAAATAGGGTTGTATCCTTTTACTTGTCTTATATTAATTTCCTTCTTATTTATACATTTTGTTGATACGTCTTGTTTCTTTGTCATGTGTGAGTAATATTTTAAGACTTGCTACATCAACCTAGCATAAGCAAGTGCATATATTAGTTATTTCCTAATGTTTGTTATTCTTGATAAATTGAACTTAATTAATCTAAGTACGATGTAGTACATGTCATTGACTTAGGCTAAATTTCAATAGAATATGTTGAGAGACAATTCTATTGAATATATTTAATTCATAGGCATACTTACTCTTGATGGTAAAAATATTATTAGGAAAGTTGCTGTATTCTTAAGGAAATTGACATATCATTAATGCAATCTGAGTTGGTTGTTAATTTAGAAGAAATTCTAATAAACACAATTAGAATTAAAAGTAAGTAATTCTACAAAGAATGCTTCTATACTAATGATTTCCTATAGATAACAATCATCAGGATAAGATTAATGATGTTATCATGCTATGTAATGAAGCAAGTCTGCATGTTAAGTGTTATATTACTAATCATTCTGTAAGTCATCACTTTAGATAAAAGTTATTTATAGATTAGTTTCATTTAGTCAGTAAATTAAACATTTTATTCATTAGATAATTTTGGTTGCTAGATCATAGGAAAATTAACTAGTACTAGTACTAGTACTTGTATCTGTTCTTAGTAGAGATAATCCTATACTTATCTGTACTATAAAACAATAGGTACACTTGCCTGTTGAATCGTATAAAGAATTGAATATAGGTATATAAACTATAAAATTCGGAAGCTTTATTTAGAGGCGATCAAGTTTTTAGTTGGTTACTAAGGAATCGGCATCATTAGGAAAATTAAAATTTCTGTGAATCTAACTTTAATTTTTGTTGTTTTGTTATTTTTAAGAAAATATTTTGTCCTCAAATTGAATTAGATTGCTGGTTTTTGCAGTTTATGACCTATAGTAGCATGACTGATCTAGTTAACTTCAATTTCAAACCTAAGAGAACACTCAGAAATAACTTAAAGAATGTCTGAGAATATTTTAAGTAAGCATTTGGTAGTAAGGAAATAAGAGCATGTGAACCATTGATAATTAGAATAGAGACATCAAGGTCATCCAAAATGAATAACCAAAACCAAAATGTCAAGTCACCATTATGATACTAGTTTTTGAATCTTGAAGATGGTATCCAAATAGTTCCGCCATTGAAATTAGGCCCACTATTTGATGGAAAATGGAATGTAGTACAACCAAGGAATGAGCCAGAAGATAATCTACTTGTGACTCTAAGAACAATGCTGGACTATTGTAGACTCAACTTAGATAGGGCTAGCATTAGCATCGCTCGCCTCGTGTTCAAGCAAATACTTTTGATATAAAGCCATGTGTTATCCAGATGATTTAGCAATATGTCTAGTTGACAAATTTAGTGAAGAAGACCCTAACAATCACTTGTAGCAATTTTTAAAAATATGTGATACATTCAAGATTAGCAGTGTGTCAAGGATGCTATCTGCTTAAGATTTTTCCTATTCTCATTAAGGAATAATGCTATATAATGGCTGAACTCTATGCTAAGGAGCTCCATCAGTACTTGCAAGAGATGATAAAGTTGTTTATGAGAAAATATTTCCCGCTATCAGGAATAGCTAAGTTGAGAGCAAATACCTTCACGTTTGGACTATTAGAGATAGAAACATTATATGAAGCATAGTGTCGAGCTTGGTTTTTCACCCTCTTGGTTCTTTTTATAAAATTAGGTCTTCTTTAAATCGATTAATATTAAATCCTACCTATTTAATATTGACCCATGACTAGGGTTTAAAGAAGATAATTTTTTCCAACTTGAAAAAATTTAGAGTTGTTACCCAACCGGAGTCTGGAAAAGGGGTTAAGTTACAACCAATTGTTGGTTATAACTTAGCTATTAGTCTATCGATTAAAAAACTAGTTTGTAAAATGGCTTTCTTGAAAACCAAAGATTTAGGTCCGGGGGCTAATTTATTAAACCCTAAACAAGAACCACTTTTTAACTTTCCGAATTTAACTTTGCTTTTCAAATACACCCTTTTTCATTTCTAAAAACATCTAATTATGATACATACAACTAAATTGATTAATTTACATAAATATCAAAAAAGGAAAAAATAAAACTTTTCATATTTTAAGTCGCCCTGTACTTACATACAGATGCCTACGTACCTACTATTCGGGATCAGACTTCCGTAGTTTGTTTACAAAAAAACTTTAGTGGGTGGTTTGATTTTAATTTTTGAAAAATGGTCGCATTTACGTTTTTACCCAGTTCAATTTATCTAAGTAAATTCTTTTAAAGGGTCCTAATTGGTGTTTTATTTTTGGAAACTCTAAAATAGTCCTAATTTGGAAAAAGATCTATTTATTTTCATTTATTTTTAGAAAACTTCATTTTTCTAAGTGTGAGAACGATTTTTGTTTACTAACCTATTTATTTATTTTCATTTTTATTATATTATCTTATTTATTTTATACTTAATCTATCTATTTCTATTAAAAAAAATAAATAGATTACTTACTTTCTTTATTTTTTTTTCTCTTTTTGTTTTTTTGTTCTCTTTCTTTTTTTTCCATTCTTTTTTCTTTTTTTTTTCTTTTCCTCATTTATAACATTTACAAATAAACAAATGAATAAATAAATAAAAAATAAAAAAGAAAAACTAGGTTCGCTCGGGTTGGCTTGAAAGGCTTGGATCGGCTCGGTCGGCTTACTTCGGCTTGAATTGGCTCACTTTAGCTTGGATCAGCTCACTTTGGCTTACTTCAGCTTGAGTTGGCTCACTTCGGTTTCAATCTGCTCAATCGGCTTGAGTCGGCTCACTTCGGCTTAAAGTTGGCCTGGTCAGCTCAAGAAATCCAATGGTGGTGGTTTTCGTAAAAACACCATAGAGAATGCTATCCTAGAGAGAGAGAGGAATCGTGCTAGAGAGAGGAAACTTCGATTTTTGTTTTTATAATGTGTTTCGAAGTTTTTGTTGTGTTTTGAAAATGAAGAGTAGACCCCTATTTATAGGTATCATGGTCGTATTAAGGATGGAAAAAATTAAATGTAATATGATTTTCTTTCAATTTTAGATTAGACAAACATGGACAATATGTGGTGCCAAATACATAGCTGCACGTGTATGAATGTATCGGAGTGTATCAGAATGTGTCTACCATACTTAGAAGTGAGTTGGCAAATGACGTGACGATGACGTAGCCCGTGATGTGGTGATGACATGGCAATAAAGTGAGAAAAAAAAAATAAAAGATACATTTTGCACCTTCCATGAATTGAACCCAAGATCTCTAAATCATATGCAATATCAAGTCCTGATACTTATCCAACCGAGCTATTGGTTTTTCCTTATTCACATATGTAATTAATTGCATATATAGACCAGGTCAACCTGAGCTAGATTTAAATCTAAACATAGATACAACAGCATTTTATTCAAAACTATTGAAATTGAAATTAAAATTATATTCTATTTAAACAACCTAAAAATTTATTATTTTCTAAATACCCTATTTTATTTTGTGACTTTTCAAATTTCTTTTTTTTTTTTTGTATTTTTTCTAAATTTCTTATTTTTTTTATACTTTTTCCTATTTTCCTATTTTTTTTTATATTTTTCTAGAATTCCTATTTTTTCTAAATTTCTTCATTTTTTGTGGCTTTCTTTAATTTTCTATTTTTTTGAAGTTTTTCTAATTTAGGACCCTATAACCTAATTCGAAAAATAAAAGGGAGGAAAAAATTAGGTGTCTACACATGGGTGAGATGGAAGGATCTACTGAGGAAATGTCCCCATCATGGGCTTCTAGAATGGCATCAAGTTCAAACTTTCTACAACGAGTTGAACTACATAACCTAGCAGCTCATTGATGCAGCTGCTAGTGAAAGCTTAAATCATAAGTTACTGGAGTAATGTATCCAATTATTTGAAGACATGTCTAATAACCACTATTAGGGGTCATCTATAAGAGCTTAAGAGAAAAGACCAGTGGGAAACTACAAATTAGATGCTACTTCCTCCTTAGCTCATAAGGTGGAAATGTTAACAGGGATGTTGGATAGCCTAATTATAGGTCAGAAAAAAGCTTTAGTTGTGGTAGATTTTAACTTCATAACTTCATTCAAATCAAATCAATTGGAGCAAATTGACTTTATGGAAAATCTTATCGAGCCTTGTAATGATCCACTCAGCAACACGTATAACCTAGGTTAAAGGAATCACCCAAACTTTCATTGGAGTAATAACAATAGACAAAGCTCAAACATATAACCTCTTAGATTTCAAAGATAAGTTCCTCCCCTTCTAACTAAATCGGGATCATTAGAAGAAATGTTAGTTCAATTTATCAAGTCTTTTGAAGTACATCACCAGGCTACTGAAACCATTTTGAGAAATCAAGGGGCATTGATCCATAACTTGGAAAATCAAGCTAGGCAAATTGCAAAAACACTTTCCAAAAGGGCTCCAGGATCTCTTCTAGGAAATACTAAGGTAGACCCTAAAGAACAAGTTAGGTTGGTGACTTCAATGGGTAGGAAAGAATTGTAAGCTCTTAAGAGAGTTAAGGAGAAGAAAGAGAATGAAGATGCTATAGGAGAAAGGAAATCAGAGTAATCAAATAAAAGAGAAAGAGCTTACTATCCCGATTAAGGATTACAAGCCACCTGTAAACCCCTAAAATTATTAACCTAGTTTTTGAAATAGACTAAACTATGTTAGACAATTTAGGAGTCGACAAGGCTAATGAAAGTGAAAACCTTAAAAGAATTACTCAATCGCGTAAAGAACTTTTCTACCCTAAATGTTTCTAAATGCTAAAGATTTTATTCAAAAGTGATAGAAACCCTAAAAATGATTATCTTAAAGACATAGGTGCACTAATCCAACATGATATACCCTAAAACCCTAATTGATAATATAATGCTCATATTTTGCCAAATCACTAGTAAAAAGTTAGAGATGACCCTCATTCATGCTTATATGATTCGAATCCTTAAGTAATCCATTAGAAACTAAGATAATGAGTCATAGATTATATTCATCCCTTAAGTATGTGATTAAGATAGTTTCGCTTAGAGTTAGGGTAATAGTTGAAGATTAGGTTATATGTAGTAAACTTTAATACTCAAATTAGTACTTTTTGCACTTGTTATCCAAAGTAGTTTATCAAATGAGATATATAAGCTATAAAGATCTAAAGTAAGACCTCATCAATTATGTTTACTAATCAATTCATCAAATACCTCATTTCCTCTCATTTCCTTCATTTTTTCCCTTAATCTCCCTTAATCACTACATTATGTACACAAATTTACATATGCTTAAGGAGAGTTGACTAAGGTCAAAGGGTTGACCAAGTCAACACTTGTTAACTAAAGTCAACACTTTGAAAAGTCAACAAATTACACTAAAGAGATAAAAAAAATATCTCTTCCTTAATGATAGCTTTTCTTTTCTTTCTTTTTGATTTTTTTTCTTCTCCTTTTCTCCTCAATTGCCGTCCACATTTTCTCCCTTCTAGACCCCACCATTTTCTTCCTTTCATTATGAAAACAAGATACAAGAAACAAACCAAAACTTCTCATTCCATGCCGTGAGCTTTCCCCTCCCCTTTCACTTTCATTTCTTCACTTTTGTCTCCTTAAATCCAACACATCTAAAGGTATGCACTTAACTTACTTTATGTTGGTTTATATTATTCATTAGTTAGTTAATTAGGTAGATTAGATAAGTAGTTATGTGTTTAGTGTTGTCTTGAAGAAGGTGAAACAAAGTTTCCATCTTTAAGTGTAGAAAGTGAAGAATCATGAAGGAGATGGAAGAAATACATGTGTATGTACTCTTAGGTATGTGTACATAAAGAAATATCAAAGGAATACAAGTATGTGGACCTTTGTACATAAGTATTTATCATGTACATAACTTGAATTAAGACCATATCTATCTATATATGTGTATACTATACTAAATACATACATAGAAATACAAAAGGATGAAATTAGGAGGATTTTCTTAAGAGAAAATTAGGCATACGAATTTTTGTATAAAAATACGTATCCAACCGTATAGGTATATGAGTAGGTATACATGTATAAATACGGTATAAATGTATGTAGATGTATAAGTATATGTATGTATAAGGCATATGTATATAAGTATAAAGTAAGAAACAAAATGTACATAAGACATGTACATATGACATAAGCATAAGGTGATACTTATGTAATCAAATGATGACATAAGCCATGACATAAGCAATGACATAAATAAAAGATGATGTAAGCGATGACATAAGCATAGGTTTAGAAAATGAGAAAAATAAGAAAAATGTAGGTAATTAGGTACTAAAATCAGTAAATCCTAATACACCTTCTAAATTAGATTATACCTAATTCAGTACATGAATTAGTAATAGCAAAGTAAATCCCTTTAATTATAAGAATTTAAGGAATATAAATATAAGTAATAAGAATACTTAAGTATTATAGCTAAAAATTTCTATAAATTTAGTTCATAATGTAAAATAGGGGTCTTAGCATCCAAAACAGGCATTACCGTGTGGATATACGTTCGAAAACGATGAGAAACGACTATAAATTCATAAATATCAGAAATAAAACGAAAAAGTTATATACGATTAATAATAAAGTCTAACCGGGTAAAAGTTGATAGTAGTCTAAGTAGAATTAAGTAATTAGATGTTTAGAATTATTAGTTAATTCAAGTACTTACTAGCCTTATCAAATTGTAATGATCAGGTGACCCTAAGGTGCGTGAGGACCTCCCGATTGACTACTACGATTAGGACGAATCGCCATGGCCGAGTGAGTATTTACCCTATGATTCCATGCTTGATTGTGATTGTAGATAGTAGACTTAAATATTGTTGTTAATTGACTACTGTGTGGGGTCTGGGAAAAATGCTTATGTATGTAACCGTGTGTTATATTGTGAATTTATTTTAAGTACAGAAAATATCTTGTTTGTTGCATGGTAGTATAGAAAATGATTGTGTGTACAATTGGATGGTCACAGCATAATTTGAACCTAATTATACTCGGCTTATAAAAAGAAATTAGGACATGCATTAACATATGTAGCATGGATACTATTCCGGCCGTCACATCACACGGAAGTAAAGAGAGGCCATTCGGTGGTTGATATTATTCATTCATTTGGTTCTTTACGGTGCACTCATACAAAATGACCTTACCCTGGCCCGCGGGAACACTAGGCGTTGGAGGCGCCAACCGCTTGGCTAAGGGTCGAATCTAAAGGCCTTCGTTTAGAGGTGAGTGTGGACTGCGGGGGCCCACTCACAATTATACTAGAACTTGGGTTTTTTTGAAAATAAAAGAATTATTTGATATAAGTACGGAATGTGGAGTTTCGTAGTAAAGTAAGTTCTAGTATAATACTCGGATCTAATTGGTGCCGTGTAAACTCTAACCCTGACTTCGGAGGGCGTTAAATCTGAGTTACGTATATGAACTAGTTAATTATAGGTATTGTTTGGCATTTTGCTTGATCATTCATTTATATGCGTAAATATAGTGTATTTATAACTTGCTTGTGGTATGGCTGAGGGTTTTGCTCACTAAGCTTAGGCTTACACCCCTTTAGACTTTTGTTGCAAGATAGCCTGTTCGTAGAGGTAGGACGAGGGATGCCACAGGTTAGCCTGGGGACTTGGGCAAGAGCGAGCTGTCCTGTGTACTATGAGAGAATAGTTTAAGTGAACCATTACTCATGTACTTTTGTTTATCTTATTATTATAGACCTAGATATACTTAAACACTGTGTATTGTAAGCTTTATAACTTAAATTTTATATAAATATGTTTGTGTGATGATATCATGTAAATCTGGATGTTCTTTGGAAACTAGTGGTTGTAGAGCCTTGTATATTGTGTGAAGAGTTCTTGATTGGTAGGGTAACCAATCAGGGGTTCTTCATACAGTATACGGCATCTGCCACGACTAGGCCGTCTTCAGTTCTTAACACCACCCCTAGCATATCCAATCCAATTGAGAAAGGTAAAGGATGATGAACAATACAGTAATTTTTTGGAATTATTCAAACAATTGCACATCAATCTACCATTGGTGGAGGCATTGGGACAAATGCTTAAGTATGCTAAGTTTCTCAAGGAATTGTTATCTAACAAGAGTAAGTTGGAAGAGTTGTCTACTGTCACTCTTGGGGGAGAGTGTTCTATTGTAATTTTAGACAAGCTACCTACTAAGCTTAAGGACCCAAGTAGTTTTACCATACCATGTTTGATTGGTGAGCTACTAATGGAAAGGGCTTTAGCAGACCTTAGAGGAAGTATTAATCTCATACCATATAGCCTATTTAAAAGATTGGATTTAGGTGAACTTAAGGTGACAAGAATAAGTCTACGATTGGTTGACAGGTCTATGAGGTTTCCAAGAGGTGTAGTGGAGGATATGTTGGTGAAAGTTCAAGTTTTCATCTTTCCAGTAGATTTTATGGTCCTTGATATGGATAAGGATAGATGATAAGAATTAGCCTACGATGATCCCTAGGTCAAGGATGACATGTTGGGATTTGAGATCGACTAATAAGAAGCTAAGGCTTACTAACTCTTACTAAGGCCGCACTAATAGCAAAAGGCCAAGAGATGTAAGTACCATTCAACAACCAGCCTATCATCTACCAAGAAGACGAGAAGCCACACAGCTGAGGCCTTGAGGCTAAAGATCCACTCTACATAGCATCGAAAGGCTAGTGCTAACTAATCATTGAACTCAGCAATTGTGAGCTAACCTTTTTCGGTATCTTAGCTAAGCACTATAAGACTTCAGGGACTCTTTTTCAACTACTGACCCTGCCCAATTCGGATCCTACTCCTTCCAAGATAACCCGAATGATTGCATGCTAACTTCTTTTGTTAAATGTATAGTCAAACAGTGAAGAATATACATATAGTGATTACACTTGGAACTTTCCTCTTTTGAGTAAGGTTATTCTTGAGCTCCTAGTGCTTGCAATTGCTGAATTATTGAGTGTTGATTAACTCTTTAATCTTTCTTGTGTTCTTATCAATCTTGATCTTAAGATTGTGGTGAGCCCCACATTTGAGCTAGTTAGTGAGTTACATTTAATGCTGATTTGAATCTTACGTGACATTTAATGTTTGTGAGTCGTATCGAACACTATTTCAAGCTTAACCCTTGATTGTGTTTATGTCTTGATGCGTGATATCCATATACATTCACTGTCAAAACCCCTATTTTACTTCTTGTTCTTCATACCTACTTGAACCTCAGCTACTCATTCTGATTCTAGTCCGTTGCCTACACATACACCGAGTAGGTATCTGTAATAATAGAGATGTTCCACTCATATCGAGGATACTATTTTTAGCTATAATAAGAGTAGTAATAGACGTTATGGATGGTAGACTTGTCCTTAGAGTAAGAGGAAATGAGAGGGTGATTTGGATGCCAAATGTTTTCAAGCAATCCATGACAACTAATGATGAATGTTTCACTATTAACTCCTTTGATTTTATTGTTTCTGATTTTTTGTAGGAATTTCTCAGTAAGGACCCATTGCAGTTATGTCTGACAAGGAAGGAACACTTAGATGGAATAGGAGAGAAACATGAGGTGGTTGCCCATTTGGAAGCTCAAGTTATGCAAAAGAAAGATATGGGGGTAGAAGAGATCAATAGGAACAACATCACTCAATTGAAGCCCTCAGTAGAGGAACCACCTGAGCTAAAACTAAAGCAATTACTCTCTTTCTTAGAGTATGCATTTTTGGTAGACAATGCAAGACTTTTGGTTATCATTTTATCAAAACTTAATTCAACATAGAAGAAGGAGCTTATATCAGTTTTACAGGAGCATAAAAGGGCAATAGCATGAAAGATATTAGATATTAAGGGGATAAGCCCATCTTTCTATACTCATAAGATATTGATGGAAGAAGATTATAAGTCCATAGTGCAACGGTGTCGTGATCTCAATTCCATTAATGTCATGCACAAATAAGAATTTGCCCCTTTAAAAAAAAAAGTAGTGGAATCCTATATGATCAATGAACTCACTTACAGATAGAAATTAATAAATTTTAGAGGAAACTATGAGCTAAGGACAAGTGTACCAGTCTATTGATAGTATAGGGAGAGTAACTAAGGTCATATTTTGTGGTTAAGGAAGGAATAGAGTTTGGAAAAATAACTAAGTATTGGATTCCCTATTTCTACTGTAATCTAAGCAACCAATTGAGCAATTTTAAGGAAAAGAACATACAAGTTATCTAAATAGAAGTAAGAACTACAACTGAATTAAACATGGATTTAATAATTTCTTAGTATTAGGAAGTAGATTTCTTTATAAAGGATGTATGAGTAACAAGTAAACAATCATTTAAGATTGTTATGGCCATGCTATTAGAGTATTTATGATAGTTTAAATATGAATTTTACTTACGCTCACAGAATTTATCCAACTCTCGTTTCTTAAATTCAATCGTATAGTAGGAGAATTGTATTATTAATATCTCATCTATACTATCAACTAGCTATTCAAGTCTTGTTACTACTCAAATAACCATGTTAGAATTGATTTCTCATTCTAATCAATTTTTAGGTCTAGGCAAGTACATGGATTTAAGTCCTAATTCTCAAGAATTACCCATTCAAATTAGGAATCCTAAGCTCTATTTAGGATTTTTGAATCTTATTATGGTATCTAAACCCTATTAAGATAATAAGGGAGGAGGCCCAATGTATAGGAAATGCTATCTAGCTTGACACTAACCCAGCACTCAAGTTATACCTAATTATACCATAGAACTAAGTAAAATTCCAAATTTACACCATCACAATACAAAAACATCAATAGCCATAACTACTTTATCATGTTCACATACTACCCATAAGCATAATAAGCTCTATCTATCACATTATAGAGAATAAACATTCAACACATAATACACATGAACATGAAATTGAACATTGCATTAAATATGGAAAGAGTATGAGAAACATTACAAAATCGAGCTCCAAAACCTCAATAATGGAGTTCCTCAAGATTCTCTAAACAATCTCCATGTATGCAATGGAAATCTACAAACCCAAACCTTGAAAAGAGCTAAAATCTACTAATAGTTTATGCTACGATCATGAGAATACAAGAAAACTCCATAGAAATTATAAAACTATGCTAAAAGTAACCTAAGATAGCCTAAAGAAGGGAGGAATGGCGGAAACTAGAACCCTAAACCCAAGAAATTACTAAGTGAAAATCTATAGAAAATGAAGAAGAAGAGGATTGTATATCAAGTCATTATCGGCATGATGATAAGCGAAGGTATTGGCATGTCAATAGATACGTATCATGCACTTCTCTTCTTTTCTTTCAATGAAATGGTATGTTTTCGCTTCAAGAGTCATGTATACCATCATGCCAATAGCTAAGTACTAGCATGCTAATATACCCTTCTAGCTTTGTTACTTGATTTAATTTTATTCCAAGTACCATCTTGATGGTTGATATTCTTACCAACATGCCGGTAGTTATAATTTTTAGGTTTCCTTCTTTACCTTTTTCTTCATTTCTAGCTTTATGAATTAGGGATACCAGGTAATGGTAGCCTCGAGACCTACAAGATCAAACACGAAGTGCTTAAATTCTTTAAATATATGATACTTTTGAGCATCAAAACAACAAAATATGAATTATACTTGTGTTGAGTAATTATGTGTGATTTTAATGAAAATTCATACATTTTTACTCAAAAATCTATTGAAATATGTATAATTATTAGAGAAATCCTTTAGATAAGTTTGTGGTTTTACACACTTATCACCTATCCTTAACTTTATAACTTGCTTGTCCTCAAGTAAGCTTAAACCACTAGAAAAACAATAAGTAAAAGTTGGATTCTCTACTCCTTGGTTGTTAAGTCTATTATCTAGTTTTTACATACTAAGTTGCACATTTTTCAATTAGCTTTTGGCAAGCAATTAATTGTTCATGAAAGCTAAGTAAATGGTTGAGTATACCTAAATTACATATCCAAGAGAATTAATAAATTAATCCATGGTTCATAAAGTTAAGCCTCTTATTTAACTCAAGATTAGATAACCCAAGATAAAGTAAGTTGACAAAAAGGGAGAGAAAAGCCTATACAATTTATAGATTGATCAACGTGTATATAACCCTAATCTTTCCCTTAAGCCAACCATAATTTAGAAAAATATGGATAAATTGGATTGTTCTCTACTCGGATCTCCCAAATTTCTTCACTCTTCATAATTATGGTCAAATTTCACTCTTGCATCCCAAACTTTTGTTCAAGGGAGCTCTTTATTCTTTACCTTGTCTTGAGTGAACACTAGGGGCTCATGAACCCATTCCAAAATTAATCATTCCAATATATGTGCCAAGCACTTATTAGGCATCTCGGATGTTTACCCGTACTCTCTCTTTCTTTTCTTTTTCATTGTGTTCTTTTCTTTTATTTTCTTTTTTGTTGATTTTGGTTGGGTTTACCCCCAACTTTTGAATTTTGGTCAATTTCTATTCTATTTTTAACTGGGAAATCCTTTCCAAGACCAAAACAATTTCAACATTTTCTCTAACACTGTACTTAGCCATTTAGAAATTCAAAGAGCAAAATACATGAAAACCAATTTTCTATAAAGTAAATGCCTAACTCTAACTAGTGACACCATCTTATTCTCAACTCATAAATTTGAAGTTAGATATAAAGGGTAACAATTTAATCTAAATATTTTGTTCATTAAGTCTAGAGTAATGTAATAAGTTCACTCCATTTGGTCCTTATTCATGAACACAATAAAAACAAAAGTTACTTACTCTTTTTCACATAACTCAGAGATTTGAAGAAAATAAAATAGACTTAGCAACCAAATACTCAACACAAATGTAATGTCAATCTAGCAAAGTACAACCATAGCTTCAATTCATTCCATAGAATCCCTAACCCCAACATTTATTTCTCCTATCATCTCAGCTCATCATCAAATGTAAATTAGAAAGGTAAGGTTAGAATAAGACTACCTTAGAAATTAATCTAAGTTGCTTTGTTTTCCTTTCACTCTAAAGGTCATCTTAGAGTTAAATTTGAGCCTCTTTAAAGATCTACGCAAGAACAAAAATTGACTCAAGGTGTCTTATCTAGCCATTTTCTCAAAACACAAAACAAAACTAGAAAAACTTAAAGGAGAGTGCATGGAAATTAAATAAAACTCTAGTGGTTTGCCACTTACCTAGTACTTTGGTTTTATGTCCCTCTGCCGAACCCTTCTTGTAATCATCATGGTAGATGGAAGTCGGGATATTTCTTCACCCATTCCTTGGTGTCTTCATCTTTAGCTTGGCCTAATATCTAATAGGGAGGACCATTCCACTCTTAAGCAAATTCATTTTTCAAATAATTGAAATTAACATGAATATCCTCATTTTCATTCCTCTTCTCCGTAACTTTTCTTGCAAACAGCTTGATTTTTTATGGCCTATATGATAGGAATCAGCCTATGACTATCTCGAAGCTGAGGCTAAACAATTTGTGCTAAGGCCTAATGGTTGTTAAACAGTTGAGAGGTAGAAAGGAAAACACTCTGCATCAATCTTGTCATCTGCCAAGAAGCTGAGAGAACACATTATTGAGAGTTAGAAGCTTAAGATTTACTCAGTACAATATGGAGGTGTTGACTAATCCTAGGACTCGACAAATATGGGTTGACCTTTTAGGTGTCTTAGCAAAACACTGCAAGACTTCAATGATCCTTCCTTAAGCCCAGACATCCAACTGCCAACCTTATCCAGTTTAGATCTTACTCTTTCCTAGACAAGCCAAATGACTACATACTGACTTCTATTAAATGCATAGTTTTGTATTTTTTTGAATATTTTCCTTATTTTAATTATAGGCTCATTCTTTAGGGTTTAAGGCCTTGTACAGTATTTACATTTTTGCCACTAAGATTTTAGGACTTCCTATAAATAGCAACATTTGTAATTAGTAGAAGAATAATCAAATAGTGAAGAATATTCCCACACTTAGAATTTTCCTCTTTTCGAGCAAAGTCAACCTTGAGCTTTTAGAGCTACCATTGCCGAATTATAGAGTGTATTTTACTCTTTAATCTTTCTTGTGCTCTTATCAATCTTACCTTTAAGATTGTGGTGAACCCTTCATTTAAGTGAGTTAATGAGTCACATCTAACCTCTCATTAGAAACTTGAGTGACATTTAGAGTTTGTAAGTCGTATCGAACCATATTTTGAGCTCAACCCCTGATCATGTTTATGTCTCAGTGTATGATATCCATACACATTTACTATCAAAACCTCCATTCTACTTCCTGTTCTTCATACCTACTCAAATTCCCAAACACCCATTCCAGTTCTTAACTTATCTTAAAACTATCTTTTTATCGTTAACATCTATTAGCATAGCAATTGTTGCCAAAAAAGATCGACCCAAAATGAGTAGTCGTGCTCCATCATTCATTTCCATCATAATAAAATCTACTTGATTACTGACATGACCAACTTCTACAACAAGATCTGTGAGAAGTCCCAATAGCTTCTTTGTTGACCTATCAGCAAATATCATGACAAAATTCACCTCCTTAGGGAATCCTTCTAGTCCTAGTTTTCTCATTAACTCTCCAGACATAATGTTGTCAAAAGCCCTTAAGTCATAATAAGCTCTCAGAAAGTACTTTTCAAGAGTGACACAAGGGATGGTAAACTGGCTTAGATCTCCTCTCTTTGGTGGCATGTACAAATATTTTCTCGTGTATAGTACCCTTGTTGACTCCTCGATCTCTTCATCATCAAGTTCAGGTAATGGGATGAAATCCTCACTTTCTTCTTTTATTGTTGGCTTGATCTTAACTGATTTGCTTGAGTTACTTAGATCGTTTTCTCCTGATCCTTCTTTTGATTCATTCTCCTCAAGAGCCTTACTTTGAAATAGAGGGTAATCATCAACTTTTATGTTTTAGCTATCCTTTGAGGGATCTTCCTCTCTGTTTAGCATTTAATTGCTTTTCTTCAACCATTCTCTCAAATTCTTCTTCTGTTATTACCGTTTCCAATCCTTCACTTTGAGCTTCTTCTTCTATGGTCTCTTCTAAAATAGGAATTTCTAACTCTTCCTCTTTTGGTACAATCTCTTCAATAATCTCAAATTCCTCATCAACTTCTTCCTCATTAGAATCTTCAATCTCTAAATGATCTCTCTTACAATCATTACAATCACTCTCAGCTACGTTTGCATCTTTTGACTTCTCACTAAATGTACTAGCTTGTATGTTTGCAAGTGCTCTTATTATTACTTGCTCTCTTAGATTCTTTTTAGTATTGTTGGGTAATACACCTTGTAATCTAGCACTTAGCATCTCTAAAATTTGTTGCAACTGGATCTAAATATTTTTCATAGTTGATTCTTAAGAGGACAACCTCCTCATCATATCATTATTCTCACTCTCCTTTTGTGAGTAAAAGTTTTGCTGGGATCTTTATTGTGGTGATAGAAGAGGTAGGAAATTTTTTCCATTAGGCTGGTTATCCCCATATCTAAAATTAGGATTTTGGTTCCACCCTTAAGCAAAGTTGTTCAAACATGCATTTCAGTTGTTTGGTCCTCTCTACTTAAAGTTGTTCATATAATTGACTTACTAAATGCCTTAATCTTGTCCATGCCAATACTGGTAATGATTGAACTCATCATGATCAACATTGCCACACTTCTTACATCTAACATTTTGGCTCGTACTCTCCTTAGCATCAAGCATCTTGTTTAGTTTGTTAAAGAAGGTAGCAACTTGTGAAGTTATCACATTGAATTTATCTTCCTCTTCTATGCTCGCTACTCTTTTAACATTTTTTCTCTCAGCATGCCATCAAAAAAGAATTGGAAGCCATCTCTTCCATCAATTCATATGCTTCTTCAGGACTTTTTCTCATCAAGTTACCTCCAAATGCGGCATTGATCATGTGATGAACTAGGGACGAACAGTCCCATTACTCGCGCATAGCTCCAAGAACTCTAATCCCTCACCCAGCAAATTCTCTCTTGGCAACCTACTGATGACAAGAAAGTTTACACCAAAAGAGTGTAGTTGAACTCCTTGAGCTCTTGTAATTATCATACGTTGATCTATATACTTGGTAGTGATGATGCCAACCATTCCCTTACTAAAGACCCTATGTTGAGTAATCTGACTAACTACTACTGAGAAGTTCCTACCGAGTGACAAGAGACTTACTTAAATGGCCAAATAGTTTTCTCTCGACATGCCACCATCCCTATCATCTCGACCCCTTTATTGTCACAACATTTTCACCCCTCTCGCCTACTGTGCTCAGAGAATATTTATATGGAACCAATGTTGCACTATCACCTATCCACCTATCCACCTTATCTTACATTATACTACTTTTCCATTTTTGGTCTTTTGTCCTTCTTACCCTTTTTTGATATGTACTAGGAATCCCCTTTTTTTATATACTTTCTTATAATTTCATTATTGGTAATGTTACCCTAGGGACTTACTATAAATAGTCATTTTCTTTTGTAAGCCACGGATAACTTACATTTTATTACTAAATATTCTGTTCTTGTAAGATAACCATCTTCAAGTTAATATTTCAAATACTCTTATCTAATCTTATCGAGTAGCTCAGGATTAGTGGCAAGTGGACCTTGATATCAAATTGTATGTCATATCAAGTGTGGTGTCAGTCGTATTGTGTTCATTGGTGAGTTACATCCTCCGAGCAACTTCATGTTAGCTACTCTTGTTCAATCGTAGACCATTTCCCTCTAATTTTCTTTGATATCTCAAATGACCCATTTCAATTCAAATCTACTTCGATAGGTCCTAGTGATAACTTAGCTCCTAGGCACACCATAATGGACTGCAAACTTCCCAACAGACCATTTTAAAAGGATTGAACTTTTAACCAGATTGGTAATCCATGGTGTAAACATCTTCTCAACATCTCCTTGAACTATGCCTACGCTTCATACAAAGACTCCATCAAATTGGCGAAACATGGTGATGTCATTCCTCATCTTCATTGTTTTATATGAAGGGAAAAATCTTAATAAAATTTCTAGGCTAAATGCTCCCAAGTTGTGATAGAATGAGGTGGTAGAGAATATAACCAACTTTAGGCTTTATCTCTCAAGGAGAATGGGAATAGCCTTAATCAAATGGCATCCTTAGAAACACCATTGCTTTTTAAGGTTGCACACAACTGAAGAAAGCTCTGTAGATGTTCATTTGGGTCTTCTAAAGCACCCCCACCAAATTTGTTTATTTGCACAATTTATATCAACGCGGGTTTAAGCTCAAAATTGTTGGCTTAAATAGCAAGCCATGCCATTGTTGGTGCAAAACCATCCATGGTTAGTATAGTATATTCTCATCACCATTCACATTGCCATTTTGTCCATTGAATCCATTTTGATATTCTTCTCCATTCATATCATCCATATTTACACTAATTCCTACACCAACACCGTATCCATTTCCTTCATTCAAATTCTCTATCTCAACAAATCTTCTTCTTTCTCATAGTTGTCTATGAAATATTTTATCAACTTCAGGATCGAATAACAATTCAAAATCACCAATTCCTCTTCTTAGCATAAAACAATAGAGGCTTAAGAATTTCAACACAAGGGTAATCCTAAGAGGTTAAATACAAAGGGTTTCTACAATCCCAACCCAATACAATCTTGTAGCAAGATGTTTATCTCTTCTTTAAACAACCGCTTAAACCTTCAGTAGCCTCTTCATAAGTCCTACAAAGCAACAAAAACAACGTAATAAAAAGTTCTTAACATAATAAAGATGCAAATCTACTCTAAGCATGCAAAACTAACTCTAACTACAACTAAATCTATTCTATTATAAGCCTAGTCTTAGAGCGAAATATTAATCTAATATTATCTAACTTTCACTTTCCTTGCCTTCCTCGGCAATGGCGCCAAAAACTTGTTGTTATGTTATCACTTCCATTAATATCATGCATAAATAAGAATTTGCCCCTTTTAAATAAAATAGTGAAATGCTATACTATCAATGAACTTGCTTGGAGATAGAAATGACTAAATTTTAGAGGAAACCATAAGCTAATGGTAAGCGTAGTCATCTATTGACAATACAAGGAGAGTAACTAAGGTTGTATTTTGCAGTTAAGGAATGAATAGAGTTTAGACAAATAACTAAGTACTAGATTCTACTATTTCTACTCTAATCTAGGCAACCAGTTGAGCAATTTTAAGGAAAAGAACATGTAAGTTATCTAAATAGAAGTAACAACTACAATTGAATTAAACATAGATTTTAGCAATTTTTTGGTATTAGGATATAGATTTCTTTATAAAAGATGTATGAGTAATGAGTAAACAGTGGTCTAAGATCATTGTGGCCATGTTATTAGAGTGATGGGAATTAGGCCATCAGACCTTTGACCTGCAGCCAAGCTCGAAGACTAAAAGGGCTGGCACAACGAATTCTTCTATTCTAACCAACCCCTACCAAAGCCGAGTACTTCTTTGTTGAGTCACCCTTTATGCAGTGTTGCATGACCGTACATTTTTCTACCATACACTAAGTTGATGAGTACTCTCCTATGCCGAACCGACCAATTACTTAACATCTTCCTTGTCGAGAAGCCGAGAGAGAGAGTCTGGGCTAACTAAGCTATCCTTCCTCAAACAAGCCCATCTGTCCATACTTTTTTTGTTTGCATCTCTTAACAACCTCGCCAATACAACATCGCCACATGTACAGTATCATATATAGAATCTGTAGCACTAATGATTATTTTCCTTGTATATTCATTTTTACCTTTTTGTATCGTATACATTGCTTCCTTAGGAAATGTTCTCTTTGCCATTTCCCTTTTGGGCGAGTTGCCCTAACTTACAGGTATAAATACCCTTATACTTGTAGCTATAAAAGATCAAATTATCTTCAATACACTTTTGAGTACTTTCTTCCTTACATACTTTCTTCCATATGTAAACACTGTTGTTCACTCTCAGCATCACTCTTATCCTTTCCCTTAAGCAAGGTAAGTGGTGAGTAACCCGTTGGACTAATTCGTACGTTATATTAAATTGTGCTGTGAGTCCTCGGAAGTTCCATTAGTGCATTATATCCTTTAGAGCTATTCGTGAGTTTTTGCTTATTATTTCATTTGTCATTTTTGTCCCCTTTTATACCTTTCCCCATTAACCCTTTTCAAGCTTTCTACAAGCTTGGACCCATCCAATGACCGACCTTGTCTGTTCTTAGTCATGGTTCGCAACATTAATAGAATTTATCTAACTCTCATTTCCTAAATTCTATTATATAGTAGGAGCATTGTATTATCAATGTCTCATCTACACTACCAACTGGCTATTCAAGTCTCGTTACTACTTAAATAACCATGTTAGAATTGATTTCTTATTCTAACCAACTTTTAGCTCTAGGCGAGTACATAGATTTAAGTCCTAATTCTCAAGAATTACCCATTCAAATTAGGAATCTTAGGTTCTATTCAATGTTTTCGAATCCTATTATGGTATTTAAACCCTAATAAGATAACAAGGAGAGAGGCCCAATGTGTAGGAAATGTTATCTAGCTCAACATTAACCTAACACTCAAGTTTTACCTAATTACACCATAGAACTAAGTAAAATTCCAAATTTACACTATCACAATACAAAAACATCAATAGCCACAACTACTTCATCATGTTCGCACATTACCTATAAGCATAATAAGCTCTATTTATCACATTCATGGAGAATAAACATTCAACACATAATATACATGAACATGAAATTGAACATTGCATTAAACATGGAAAGAGTATGAGAAATATTACAAAATTGAGCTCTTAAACCCTCAACAATGGAGTTTCTCAAGATTCTCCCAATAATCTCCATGTATGCAATGGAAATCCATAAACCTAAACCTTGAAAAGAGCTAAAATCCACTAATAGTTTACACTACGATCATGAAAATATAAGAAAACTCCATAAAAATTATAAAACTATGCTAAAGTTAACTTAAGATAGCCTAAAGAAGGGAAGAATAGCAGAAACTAAAACCTTAAACCTTAGAAATTACCAAGCCAAAATCTGTAGGAAATGAAGAAAAAGAGGATTTTATATCAAGTCATTACCGATATGATGGTAAGCAAGGGTACCTATAAACCCTGCGAATCTAGCTTTCTATGTAGAGAATCAAATGCCCAAACTGTAGATGATTTCCTGAAATTAATAGAGTTAGTGAGATTTAAAACCGAATAAAATCTCAATCCAAAACCTAAAGTGAATATGAAAAACCTCAAATTATCAATTGAACCTCTAATCATAGACGAAGATCCTAAAACCTCAAGTATATGAAACTGCAAAAGTTAACCTCGAACCTTATCAAAACCCTAAGATAACAATCGAAAACTTAATCGCGTATAAATATATTAAACCTTAAATGTGCAAAAACGCTAAAGATTGTACTTGGAAGTAATAAAAACCCTAAAACTATTACTTTAAGGATATAAAAGCATTAATCCATCATAATTTACCCTAAAACCCTAAGTGATAATATATCCTCCATATTTTGCCATTTCATTAGTAAACGACTAAAGATAACTTTCAATCATACATAAATATTTTGAATACTTAAGTGATCCCTTAGAAACTAAGATATTACATCATAGATCACATTCATCTTCTAAATATATAACTAGGTTAGTATTACATAGAGTTAAGAGTTTAGTTAAGACTTAGGTTATATATAGTAAACATTAATACCCTAAATGACATTTTTCATCTTAATTATACTAAGTAACTTACCAAATGGTGTATATAGGATATAAATATCTAATGGAAGATCTCATTATCTATTTTTACCAATCAATTCACTAAACTTCTTATTTCCTTTCATTTCCTTAATCTTTCTCCTAATTTTCCCTAATTATTTCATTATGTACACTAAATGGCATTTATTTTTGGAAAGTTGACTAAGTCAACACATATTGACTAAGGTCAAAAGGTTGACTAAGTCAACATGTGAAAAAGTCAACAAAATGTCACTTTCACTTAAGAAAATATCTCTTTCTTCTCATGATTTCTTTTCTTTTCTTTTGGCTTTTCCCTTCCTTTTTCCTCTTTTGCCATCCACTTCTTTCCATTTCCTAAACCCCACTTGTTTTCCTTTTCAAAAACCAAAGAACACAAAACAAAGTGCCTTTCTTCTTCTCCTTTCTTAACCATATCTTCCCTTTCCCTTTTACTCTTCTTTGCTTTTCAACTTTGCTTCCATATTCAAGAGCAAATTAAGGTATGTTCTTATGTTACTATGTCTTGCTTCATATTCTTTACTAGTTAGATGAAGAGTTATGTTAGGTTAAGTAGTTATGTGTTGTGTATATATATGTTGATTAAGGCTTAAAGTTTAAATCTTTATGTGTAGAAGTGGAGGAATCTTTAGACAATGGAAGAAGATGCATGTGTACATGTCTTTTAGTATGTGTCCATAAGAGTATACTAGAGATATATATGTATAAAGACCCTTGTACATAAATATTCATTATGTACATAACCTAAACTAAGACATATATTAACTATACATACATATACCATGCTAAATACACCCTTAAAATACAAAAAGAATGATATTAGAGAAGTTTTCTTAAGAGGAAATTTAAGCATACGAAAATACGTATAAAAAAACGTATGTAACCGTATATATATATATATATATATATATATATATGGGTATATGTACAAGTATAAATACGGTATAAGTATAAGTATATGTATGAGTATACTAGTATACATACAAGTAGAGTAATGTTATAAGTATAAACTTAACATATGTATAAATATACATAAGTGTACATAATACACTTAGGCATAAGGTAAGGCTTATGTAATCAAATAACGATGTAAGCAATGATGCAATTAAAAGACGACATAAGTAAATAATGACATAAGCGATGACACAAGCGATTGATGATGTAAGCGATGACATAAGCATAAGTTTATAAAATAAGAAATAAGAAGAGTACATAAGAATTAGGTACATAAATTAGTAAACCCTAATACACTTCCTAAATTAGATTAAACTTAATTAAGTACATAGATTAGTAATATCAAGTGTACATAGAATCTAACATAGATTAGTAACTAAATCATTAAGTACAAACAAAGGATATAAATATAAGCAATAAGAATAATTAAGTTTTCATAGTTAAAAATTTCCATAAATTTATCCCATATTGTAAAACATGGGTCTTAACATCCAAAACGGACATCACCATGTGAACGTACGTCCAAAAATGACGAAAACCAACTATAAGTTCGCAAATATCGAAATTAGAATGAAAAGTTACTAAATACATAAAGGAAGTCTCATAACTTACAAATATAAGAAAATAGTTACTGATAACCTAATTGAGTATGGTAAATCCTATATACATTATACTTGGGTTATATTGGGGGAACTAGATAAACTACAATAGACTTTTAGTTAACTAAGGAGTCTGACTTCTCATAATACTTATAAGTTTTACTATTTTGATTTAGGCATTCAATATCGAGTTCTAGAAACGCCAAAGCTTAGAGAATGAGCAATAATTTAGGTGAGGGAGTTTTAATGACCTACTACTTGCTTGTATGTGTTACTTGTATGAGGTTTTGCTGCTTATTGTTGCTTGTATGTCAGAATGATTGCTTTCTTGTTTGCTATCATCTGTATGATCACCTTTTTAAATTGATAAATATAAGTATTAGACCAAAATAACTAATTATGCTCATCGTATGTCTATGACTTAGTAAAGGTATGAATGGAGAGTGTTAGCCTTGTAAAAATCTTGAGAAAAGTGTTTTTAGAAAAAGCTTTTCTATCCTTAAACATATTTTTATATGATCTCTATAAGGACTTATGGAGCCATAAATAATATTTTAATGTTAAAGCAAAGCTAACGTGGGATCTCTAATTGATAGTGAAAGGACTCACTTTATTATGCCTGTAAGGCCTTAGATAATTTTGGTTGCAAGAGGACTCGCATGTTTGTGCCTTAGGGGCCTTAGATGGTGGATGGTCCTAGTTTAGGATCCACCTATTTGGATTGGAACATTTTTTCTCAACTAGGTTAATAGTCGAGTGTTGCCTAGAGGGGTGATGCCTCTAGGTAGCCTCATGTGGGTAAGCCGAGATACCTTGTGTGGGTAAGTATAAGGGATAATCGAAGTGTAGACGACGTAATTCTACACTTTCCATAGTTCCGGACTCCTATGGATGTGTTGCTTGCATTCATTGCGCTTGCATTCATTTTGTATGTAAGTAGCTTGCTTGCATGTGTGATAATAATGTGTGATAACTTGCTTGAACGATAGTGGTAAGGGACGAACTTACTGAGTTGTTTTATGCTCATTCCCCTTTAGTTTCGTTTGCAGGTTTACTTACAATGGGATTGGGATATGTCTCGAGTACTAAATGTGAGATGAAGATACGTATACTAGTTTTAGAAGTAGTCGAGTACTCTTTAGATGTTACATAAACATCCTTGGTAGAAAATATTTATACATTAGAACTTACTATAACTTAACTTTTCTTGCATATTTTTTTTAATGTTAGTATATCCTGTCTTATTATTTGGTAGGGAATACCGTTTCTCTATGGTTTTGAGGAACTATGGCATATTGGATATCTATAGTTATTTATATTTATGTTTATATGTTATGTTATGTTACAACAAATTAATTACATGAAAATCAATAATCTTAGTGAGTTATTATTTAATGTCTTACAATCTCTGACTTGCAAGGCGATTTTCATATAATGGGTGCACACATATTATAGAAAATTTAGGTAATCCTACTAGGCCCTTTTTAAGGTCTTAACAATACCGGCATACTGGTGGATACGTATCATGCACTCCTCTTCTTTTCTTTTAATGAAACGGTGCATTTTTGCTTCAAGAGTCAAGTATACCATCATGCCAGTAGCTCGATACTGGAATGCTTGTATACCCTTTTAGTTTTACAACTTGATTTGATTTTGTTCTAAGTACCATCTTGACAGTAGATATGCTTATTGACATGCCAGTAGTTATAATTTCTAGGTTTCCTTCTTTACTTTTTTCTTTGTTTCCTACTTTATGAATTGTAGCTACCATGATGGTAGCCCCAGGACCTACAAGATCAAATACAAAGAGCTTAAATTCTTTAAATATATGATACTTTTGAGCATCAAAATATAAAAATATGAACTACACATGTGTTAAGTAATTATATGTTATTTTAATGAAAATTCATGCATTTTTAGTTAAAAATCTATTGAACCACAGATAATTATTTAAGAAATCCTTTGGATAAGTGTTTGGTTTTACATACTTATCATGCAACCACACAGGAGACTCAACCTGAACATGAAGGAGGTAGTGAAGAAGGAAGTAGTGAAATTACAGGATGTAGAACTCATCTATCCGATTTCAGATAGCTCATGGGTATGCTCGATTTAAGTAGTTCCCAAGAAGGGTAGTATGATTATGGTACAGAACGAGAAGAATGAACTAATCCCGATGCGTACAATCACTGGTTGGAGAGTGTGCATTGATTATAGGAGACTCGATGATGCTACCAAGAAGGACCACTTTCCATTACCCTTTATTGATCAGATGTTGGAAAGGTTAGCGGGTCATGAGTATTACTACTTTAATGGAATGTCAGGGTATTTTTAGATTTTGATTGCACCTAGGGATCAAGAGAAGACCACTTTTACTTACCCTTATGGGACTTTTGCATTTCATAGGATGCCATTCGGACTTTGTAATGCACTAGCCACCTTTTAGGGTTGCATGTTGGCTATCTTTAGTGAATTAGTAGAAGATGGCATGGAAGTCTTATGAGGATTTTTCGATATTTAGGGACACATTCGAGGGATGTCTTGCTAACTTTAAGAAGGTACTTCGGAGATATAAGGAGACAAGTCTAGTTCTCAATTGGGAAAAGTGCAATTTTATGGTACAACAACACATTGTCTTAGGTCATAAGGTTTCGAATAAGGGAATTGAGGTTAACATAGCTAAGGTGGAAGTGATCTCGAAGCTACCGCCACCATCACTAGTTAAGGCTATGTGTAGCTTCTTAGGGCATGCAAAATTTTATAAGAGATTCATTAAAGATTTCTCCAAACTAGCTAGACCTTTAACCAAACTTTTGGAAAAGGATGAACCATTTGAATTCAATACTAGATGTTTAGAGGCTTTTGAGATATTGAAAGAGAAATTGACAAATGCTCCTATAATGGTAGTTTCAGATTGGACTCTACCTTTTGAGTTGATGTGTAATGCAAGTGATTTTGCAATAAGCACAGTATTGGGACAGAGAAAAGATAGATACTTCCAACCTATATATTATGCTAACAAGACAATCACTCAAGCCTAAGAGAATTACACCACAACTGAAAAGGAATTGTTAACGATAGTTTTTGCTTTCTATAGGTTTCAGTCATATCTCATTCTTTCAAAAGTGATTCTCTACATAGATCACTCAGCATTAAGATATCTTTTAACCAATTTTGATGTAAAACCAAGGTTAATTAGATGTGTATTGTTGTTGCAAGAGTTTGATTTAGAGATAAAGGACAATAAGGGAGCTGAAAATTTGGCTGCAAATCAATTATCTAGATTATGCAACCCACATTTAAAGAGATTATAGGAGGAAGATATTAATGACAAGTTTCCAAAAGAGAGTTTATTTGCTGTTCATGTGCCCGAGGACTAGGATACTCTATGGTTTGCAGATATAGCATATTACTTTGTAGGAAAGGTTCTACCACAAGCCTTGGACTATCACAAGAAGGGGAAGTTCTTCTCAAATTTAAAATATTACTTATGGAAGGATCCATTTCTATTCCGAGTATGTGCCAACCAGATCATCCGACATTGTATTTCACATCAAGAGGGACAAAGTATCTTGTTCTATTGTCATTATGAACCAACGAAAGGCCACTAAAGCACCAATAAGATAGCTTAAAAGGTGTTGGAGGCTAGTTTTATTGGTCAAGCATATTTTAAGATGCTTATGAGTACAGGATGGCTTGTGATAGATGCCAAAGGATAGGGACTATCTCTAAGAGCGATGAAATGTCACAAAATTATATCTTGGAATGTGAAGTCTTTAATGTTTAGGGAATAGATTTCATTATGCCATTCTCGAGTTCTTTAAGGAATAAGTACATTTTGGTAGCAGTGGATGACGTGTCAAAGTAGGTCGAAGCCTAAGCCTTGCCAACAAATGATGCCAAAGTGGTAGTGAGATTCTTGAAGAAGTTATTCACTAGATTTGAAGCATCTCGGGCATTGATTAGCAATAGCAGGACCTACTTTTGCAATATTCAGATTGAGCGGTTTCTTAAGAAATACAGAGTACATCATATGATGGCCATTTCTTATAATCTATAAACCAATGGCTAAGTGGAAGTATCTAATAGGGATTTGAAAAGAATATTAGAAAAGATAGTACTACAACTTATAAGACTCCTTTAAGCACTACAACTTATAGATTGGTTTATGGAAAGGCATACAATTTACCAATAAAAATTAAGCATAAGGCTTTTTGGGCTATCAAAATAGCCAATTTGGATCTTGAAGCAACTGGTAGATGGCAAAATCTCCAAATCAATGAGTTAGATAAATGGCACTAGATGGTTTATGAGAACAACAGAGTGTGTAAGGATGGTTCTAAACAATTGCATGATTCAAGAATAAAAAATCCGAAGCAATTTAGAGAAGGTGATCTAATACTCCTATAAAATTCTAAACTCAAGCTATTTCTTAGGAAACTTAAGTCTAGGTAGTCAAGTTCATTTGTAGTAAAGAGAGTATACCCTTACAGAGCAGTAGAGGTAATACATCTAGAAAAGGGAATATTTAAGGTTAATGGACAATGGTTGAAGTTATACCACGGAGAAGTTAGATGGAATGAAGGCAGGGAGGAGTTAAAACTTCTCTAATGCAAGTAATGAAGCTGAAATCTCAAGAAACGTCGAGCTTAAGATGTTAAACAAGTATGTATCCTTTAAATAGATTTGTCTACTTATGTTTGTTTTTTATCATTATGAGTTTTATTTCATGTTGTTGTATTGGTTGTTTGTTTTGTTTCGATTATTTTATATAGGTTTAAGCAAAAAAAGAAAGAAAAGATCAATTGGAGTCATTGCAATTCAGAAGAAAGAGAAAAATTTCACTAAGTGTAGGGGTATATATAGATGATGAATACCCATTACAACCGTGATGGTTTGAAAATTAAGAGCTTGATCATAATCACACCCATGATACAAGGTAAGTTTTTGTGCCGAGATGATCACAGGTCCAATCACGACTATGATCAAATAATAGGGTTGATCCACCTACTCATCATGGTTGTGGTCACTTCCTTAGGAGATTTCACATCTTTATTTACGGTCATGATCAAAAGGGCTACACTTAAAATTCTTTACACAGTGCTAGTCATGGGTTTATTTACACCCGTGACTAGTGAAGGTTATAGGCCATGATAGTCCAGTAATTTTTTGTTACAGTGCTAATCATTGGAGTAATCAGGCCTATGATTAAGCATGACAGATCCATCATACCCTGTGTCATGCCCGTGATTGTCTCCTTAATACTCTACTATATAAGAAATTTCCCTCTCTCTCTTCTCATTTCTTACACATTTTAAAACTCTACCCTATGATAACACTTACACGCCAGTTTCCAAAGAAACTTTACCCCTATTTGCTCAACATCAACCACTATTCCAACCATTTCTAACACTTACTCTCTCATTTTCATCACTTGTACACTCTTCTAAGATATGATCTTCTCCTTTTACTTTAATTTTCAACATTAATATAGATTTAGTTCATGTAATTTTAGGATTTGTATATGTGTATTCATTATGATTTATATGTGTGGCGTGATCGTACTTGTAGTTGTGTTTGTATGGTAATTAGACTTCGATTTGCATGACTTTGTGCTAAAATTTGGAATGCCTAACTTGAACCCTAATTTCCATTGATAATTACCAAATTGGGGATTTTTTCCAATTAAGCCTAATTTGATGATTTAGTCTCATTGTTAATAATTAATCATTATGTAGGATTGTGCTGCCAGTTGGTTTTATATATGTTGTAGTGTTGTATGTCAATTGGAAATTGGATTGTCTTTATGTGTTGTTGTTGTGAAATTAGAATGTCGGATAGTCAAGGGGGGATAATAATCCTTAGTTGAAGTTTGGGTTACAAGTTGAGTTTACAAAGAACTCACTTATGTAAATCATGCTTAAGAATAGGAGAAGTTTGATCATGTTTAGTTTGTAAAAGCTTTATATTTGGAATTGGAGGAAGTTGGAATGGCTATGCTATGGTTTGAATTGTCATCAGATTGTATATGATCTTTGCTTTTATGGAACTAATGTGTATGTTTGCAAATGACACCTAAGAAATCATCAACAACTTCTCAAAACAAGAGGCCTAGGGTTGGTCATTCTCCTTTTCCCCTTTCTAAATGATCTGATGTAACGAGTTTAAGCAGGGTAGTCGCTCTACTAGATGGTATGACTACAAAATAGAAAGAAAGATTTAAGGAGTTTATTACTAAGAAGATGATAATAGACATTGTGTTATAGATTGGGGCATATTAGGAGAGTATAAGTTGAAGATAGCATGTAAAGGATATTGGGGAATAGGCCATAGGTGAAATTATTCATGGTTCAAGAGGAAACCTACAAGCAAACAACATTAGCTTTCCTCTTATCATTCAAAATCAAATATGAGTACATAGGCTCGAAAATGGAAAACGGGGTAGAGTTCTTTGCCTTTGGAAAAACTCACAACTTTGATATGATAACTTTTGTACATGCCATGGGATTATATACTTGGGCAGAGTTGGAGGATGATGAGTTTGAAGATTTATCAATGAGTCTTCCTTGAGGAACTTCTATGAGTGAATTTTGGAGAGAAATCTCTAATGAGAGTAGTTTCCGAGTGAGCAAGTCATAAGCCTCTACCTTAAAGAAAACTAGTACCCGAGTCTTCCACTACATCCTTGCATGGATGATTTATGGGAAGCATGAAAGTCCTAGAGTAGTGAGAGAACATGACTTATTACCCTTGTATAGTATGCTTAAGGGGTATCCTATGAATGTTGGAATCCTCACCACATTCAAAATTCGCTGGCAAATATTTGATAAGAGCAAGGGTATCTTTATTGGATGTTTGATCACGAGAATTCTTAGGAACTTGAGGTTATGTCCTACTAGTGATTGGATAAGAGACTCTTGTGCTGAACTAGAATTGCTTCTAAGAATCCCTTTTAATTAGTGAGGTATTACAAGAGTCTCTGACCCTAACTTGAACATTGAGGACCCTGGTGCTCCAAATTTCATGCCAGCTACATCAAGTTTCTCAATTGGCAATTTGAAGCGCTTGAAAACTGAAGTGGCTAAGGTCAAAGAAACTCAAAAGGTGGTTGATGAATTCTTGAAAAACATTGCCATAGTAGTGGGCACAGCTATTCCCTCTTATTTTTCTCATCGTCAAACCCAGGAGGATGTGGGTCCTAGCCAACCTCCAGTTCCCTCACCAATAAGTGCTCAATAAGAAGAAGGTGATGAGGAGGAAGGGTCTAAAGAAAAAGATAGTGATGATGAGGAGAAAACCCAAGGAACCTAGTAAGAAGCAATAAGACAAGGGGCTGGGAATGAGAGTAAAGAAGAGTCATCTAAGGAGGACAATAATGGCTCGGATGAGGAGACCAAAGCCGATGATGACTGACAACTTCCCTTTCTTTTGTTTTATTTTCTTTGTTTTTAGACTTACTAACTATTTAAAAGCTTAACCTCAATGATGCATTTTTAATGGAGATTCTCATATCATGTGTCATTTTGTCTTAATGGTTAGGTCTCTTTTGTTGTTTCATTTTTCATAGTGTTGGAGGATGAACTATTTGATGGTTTAAGACCCAACATATTGATCAAACTTCAAATAAGGGACTCTTGTTCTCATTGTTATTGCCTTTCATTTTTTTTACTTATTTTTCTTTTTATATACCTATTTTGTGTTTACTTTAATCCAACATTAAGGACTATGTCTTTCTCTAAGTGTAGGGAAGGTTTAACCCCACTTATCAAAAATCTTCCACATAAGTTTGTTTGTTTCAAGTTATGAATTAACTTAATAAATTGTGGATTTGACAAAAAAACAGTCAATTTTGTGAGTTAATTTTTTACCTTACTCACTTCTTGTGGACTTAGTATACATGATCAAAATTATAGGATAAAATCTAAGTAAAGCACATTTACTTCCCATTTAATGAATAAATTTAGTGGTTAGAAGTAAATCGTAGTCTTTAGTTCCAAGTTAATTAGTTATGTTCTTAAACTTACTAAGTATTATATGTACTTTTCAATTACTTTTAGAGTTCATTTAATCTTGAATGAAAAGGGCAAATGAAATAATTCACTTCTTGATGCTTCTTGAGAATCTCTTCAAAATAGAGTAAATTGAAGTGTTTAAGGACAAAATTAGTAAAGACAAGCTTTGGTCCCTTTAAACCCCTAAATTTTTCAACCTAATACCTAAAGTAGACTCTAGTGTGCTTAAAGACTCTAAGAGTTGACAAGATTAGTTAAGATGAAAACCTTAAGATAAAAACCTTAAGATAAAAACTAAAGATTCAATCGCGTATAAAAATTTTTGACCCTAAATATATATAAACACTAGGGATTGTACCTAAAAGTGATAAAACCCTAAAATTATAACTTTAAGGATATAAAAATACTAAGTTACTATAATCTATTCTAAAACCCTAATTTCTAATATATCCTTAGTATCATACTAAATCATTATCAAATAATGAAGATAACTTTCAATTATTCATAAATGCTTACAATATTAATTTAATTTACTACAAAACTAAGATATTGCATTATAGATGACATCCACCTTCTAATCATGTAACTAGGTTAGTATTTTGTAGAGTTAAGTGTATAATTGATGTTTGTACTATATGTAGTTAATATTAACATACTAAATGGTATATTTCATGATAGTTACACTAAGTACCATACTAAATAATGTATATAGGATATAAATACTTAAAGAGAGATCTCATTAACTATTCTTACTAATCATTTCAATAAACTCTACATTTCCTTAATTTTCTTCCCAATTTTCCTTAATTACCTCATTATGTACACACAAATTACATTTAATTTCAAAGAGTTGACTAAGTCAAATGTTGACTAAAGTCAAAAAGTTGATCAAGTCAACAAATATGTCATTATCATCTAGAGTTTTCTTCTCTTTTCTTTTGATTTTTTTCCCTTTCTTTTCCCCCTACTTGCCGTCTAAAACATAGGGACCTTCTAGACCCCACTTGTCCTACTTATGAACTACAAATTAATACAAAGTAAACCCCTTTTCCCCCTTTATTTCCCAATCGTAACCTCTCCTTTTCTTCCCCTTTTCTAAACTTCCATTTTTTCTTTTCCCTTTACCTTAATACACATCTTATATCCTAATATCTAAGTCAACTCTTTACACTTATCTAAAAGGAAAAAGAGGTATGTTTTCATATAATCTTTCATCTTAATTGGTAATTAGTTGTTTATGTTATATTAGTTTTAGAATTATCATGTAATATGTACATGTATATTGACACAAATAGGATTCTTATATACATGTACGTAAGTGTAGGAACACTTAAGTGTAAGAGTAGAATACATAATATAGATGTACATATACATAGATAAGAATAAGAAAACTACCTGTACATAAGCATAGAAAGCCATGTACATTAATACCCTTTATGTATATAACCTAAAATAAGGAACATACTAAGTATATACACATATAACTTGCTAAATAAGCCCATAAGATGCAAAAATATGGATTACATAAAGATTTTATAAGAGAGTATAGAAGGCATAGAAAATACATATAAAATACATATGCTACCGTATGTATATATGGGTATATGTACGAGTATAGATATGGTATATGTACAACTATACATACTAGCATATTAGAAGTATTAGTATATACATAACCTGTTTATAAAATGCATAACAATAAGCATATAAATTAATAAAATATAAGATAACATAATAAAATAATATATATATATATATATATATACATGTACATATATGGGTCAAAATTATTATAAGCCCTTAATACATATCTTAAATTGAATTAGACTCAATTAAGCACATAAATTGGTAAATACAATGTAAAATTATCTAAGTGTAAGAATCTAATGGCCAATCAAATCATTAAGTACTAAAATAGGATATAAACATAAGCAATAATAATATTTAAGCTTCAATAGTTAAAATTTCAATAAATCTAATCTACATTGTAAAACACGGGTAACGTCCAAAACGGACATCACCGTGTGAACGTGCGTCGAAAAACGATGAAAAATAACTATAAGTTCATAAATATCGGAAATAAAATGAAAAAATTACATACTATTGGTGATAAGGTTCAACCAATTGAAAAAAATAATAGGAACCTAAGTAGAAATAGGTGAACAAACACCTAGAATAACTAGTTCATTTAGTTACTTACCATCGTTTTTATCTTATAATAATTAGGTGATCTTAACAAGGGTTGGGATCTTCTTGAATACTACTAAAATTAGTATGAGACATCATAGCCAAGTGAGTACTCTAGATGACTCTATACTTGTTTGTGCTTGTAGTTAATGCACTTAAATTGAATATTAATAACTTAATGCATGTACTTGATATTGATTTATTACTGTGAGAAATATTGTTAAATACAATAATTGATGATTTGATTGTATGATTGATTGTTACATGATTTGGATGGTTTGCTGATATTAATTGATCATCTCATAATTTAACTTAATTATATTTGGCTTATCTTAAATAAAAGGGGTCATGCATTATCTATGCATTGCATTACTTATTCTAATCATCACTTCATGTGGAGGTAAAGAGAGGCCTTACAAGGGTTGTTTATATATATTAAAGTGTTTTTGTATGGTGCACTCATATAATATGACCTTTCCTAAATCTACGAGCTTACTAGGCGATGGAGACACCAACCGTATGGCTGCGGATTAAGTCTAGAGACCTCCGCTGTAGGGTATCAGTATCGACTATAGGGGTTGCCTCACTGCTAGGCCTAGGATTTTGTGTACTACTGGATTTTCAGAAATGAAAATGTATTTTGTGTAATACGGAATTCAAAGTTATGGTTAAAAACCTAAGTGCTAGAGTTCGATCGTGATTAATGCTAATGTATCTCCAAACCTTATCTCGAAGGGCATTAAAATCTGATATTATATGTAGCACCAGTCAACTGCATATATTGTTTGGCATACTGCATTTGCATGCATTTATATAGTTGTAACCATTCGTTTGATAACTTGTTTGCCAGTATAGTATGAGGTATAACTCATTAAGCTCTTGTAGCTTACTCCTCAATAGTTTTTCTTTTGTAGGATGATAGATAATCAGACATAGGTTAAGGGTTGAACGTTGAGTGCAAGTACTAAGACATTTTAGAGGTTCGAATTAGAGAGAAGTTGTTTAGTTCATGTGAAACTTTAAAGGTAAATACCACTTATGTACTTAGACTTTTTAACCTTATTAAGCTTGAACTTTTAAGTCTATATTACTTAACCTTATCATTTGGTAGGGGATACCAATTCTCTGCAGTTTTGAGGAACCATAGGATATCGAACATCCATATTTATTTATATTTATATTTTACAATAAATTAATTACTTAAAAATCAGTAACCTTAGTGATTAATCATTTAGAGTCTTGCAATCTCTGACTTGCAAAGCGGTTCCTATATCATGGGTGCATACGTAACATGAAAATTTTTAGGTAATCCTACTAAGCCCCCTTTAGGGTCTTGACAGCCCCTCATAAGAGCAAAGTCTGAACCACCTAATAATTTTTGTTTTTATGACTCTACAATAAGGATATATAAAGATTAAGTTAGTAAAGGTAGGCTTTGGTCCCTCAAAAGGGAAAAGTCTAACCCCACTATTAATCTTTGGTCTTTACTCTTCTTTTTATAGAAAAAAAAAAGAGAAAAAGAAAAGAAAAATTGAAAATGTAATATATAAGTTGTCTTTAAAGAGATTCAATAAAAGAAGTAGAAATATAAGAGAGAGATGAATGCAAAATACTTTTCTTCTATATTATTGTGCTTAAGAAGTAATTGAAAGGTTTTTATATAATTACGGAAGTGGATGAAGTATAAATAATTTTCTTTTGTTCTATTTGACTTTGTGTTAACTTTGTACCTTTGAAAACTATCATTAAATAATAAGGGTAAAGTGTATTTTACTTTGATTAGTCTTGGAATATTGGTTTGTGTATTCTAAGAGCATAATGTGATAGACACAAAATTAATCCATTAGAAATGTTTTGTTGAATATGCAATCGACAAAGTTGCTGAGTTCATTTATTGTTTTTAAGTATTTGCTTCAGGACAAGCAAAGCTTAAGGGCAAGGAAGTTTGATAAGAGTAAATTACTCTACACTTTCGAGACATAATTAGGCATAAACTGACTATAATTGTGTTTATTTCTTAAGTTCTTGGTGATTATTATGTAATATATTAATTCCAGATGATTTAAGAGCAAAGGAGACAAAACTGTATAAGAACAACGAAATTTAGGGCAATCATTGCTGTGATAAAAGAATAAGATTAAAAGTAAATAAATCATAGGCGTAATAATGAAAGATTTGAGTGTCCAACATTAGTCACACCCTTCATCATGAGCGTGACTAAGCAAAGCATTATGATCCCCCTATTAGTCACGACTGTGATCGTATGTTAAGAGGATAATCACTCCCTTGATCATGGGTGTGAGGAGAAGATTATGTTTGATGAGGAGTTCATGTCTATGATCACGCTGTGATAGGTGAAGAATATGCCTTTTTGAGATGATCATACCCTAAGTAACAAGTGTGATGAGAGTAGATACAATGGTTCTTTTTAAATTACTTTATACGAACCGTTGTGTAGAATGGTTTCTTAACACCAGGTGGTGTATTTCGAATCTTTTGATGATAAGAATATAAATGCATCATAATTTTCCGATAGATAAGAAGACATTAGATTAGAGAAGATAGATCATACATCATACAACACATCACATCACCAACTTACAAGACATCCATTCAACCATTTTTGTACCCATTGTGTATTTTTTCGTTTTTCTTCTGTATAATTATTAAGTGTTACATCGTATACCTTTCGTAGAATTACTCAAGAGAGATGACGAGATTCATTGTTCGTACGTCATAAAAATTTCTACAATGGAATTCAAAACAAAGTTGTATTCTTTTACTTATCTTATGTTAATTTCCTTGTTATTTTTGCATTTTGTTAATATGTCTTGTTTCTTTGTCATGTATGAGTGGTATTTTAGGACCTGTTACATCAACCTTATTGCAAACTACGACTAAGAACAGATAAAGCCGGTTACTGGATAGGTCTGAGCTTGTAGAAAGCTCGAAAAAGGATTAATAGGGAAAGTGTGAAAGGGAAAAATGAAGAATGAAACAATAAGCGAAGCCCATGAATAGCTCCAAAAGATATGACGCACCAATAAAACTTTCGAAGATTCATGGCATAATTCGATATGGCGTAGGAATTGGTTAGGTGATGTTACTCACCACCTAACCTTGCTTAAGGAAAAGGATAAGAGTGATGCCAAAAGTAAACAAACAGTGTTCATGCAAGGAAGAAAAGTACTCAAAAGTATATTAAGAAAGATTTGATATCTTTTACAGCTACAAGTATAAGGGTATTTATACCCATAAGTTAAGGTAATTTTCCTAAAAAGGAAAACAAAAAAAGGACATTTCCTAAGAAAGTAATGCACAAGATACAAAAGGGTAAAAATGAATATATAAAAAAAAATCATTGGTATACGGATTCTGCACATGATACTGTACACATGGCAAAGCTACGTCGGTGAGGTCGTTAGAAGATGCGAAAAAGAAGTATCGATAGATGGTTTATTTGAGCAAGGATGGCTTAATCAGTTCGAAATCCCTCTCTCGACTTCTCGGCAAGGAAGATGCCAAATAATTAGTCGGCTCAACATTAGTGAGTAATCAACCATTCGACATACTATAGAAAAATGGACAATCATACCTCACGGCATGAAGGATGACTCGGTAGGGGTTAGTTGGAACCGAAAGATTCATCTAGCCAGCTCCTCTAGTCCTTGGGCTTGGCTGTAAGTTAGAGATCTAGTAGCTTGATTCCCATTAAACCTAACATGAGAAAGTGCATAAATTAGTGATTTCCTAACGTTTCTTATTCTCGATGAATTAAACTTAATTAATCTAAGTATGGTATAGTGTATGATATTGACCTAAGCCAGATCTCAATAGAATATGTCAAGAGACAATTCTATTGAATAGATCTAATTCATAAGAACACCTTACTCTTGATAGTAGAGATATTATTAAGAAAGTTGTTGTATTCTTAAGGAAATTAACAAATTAACATATCATTGATGTGATCTAAGTTGGTTGTAAATTCAAAAGATATTCTAATAGACATAATTAAGATTAGAAGTAAGTAATTCTAAGGAGAATGCTTACATGCTAGTGATTCCCTACAAATAACAGTCATTAGGATAAGATTAATGGTGATATCATGCTATGTAATGAAACAAGTCTGCATGTTAATTGTTGTATTGCTAATCGTTCTGTAAGTCATTTTGTTAGATAAAAGTTGTTTGTAGATTAGTGTAGTATAGTCAGTAAATTAAACATTTTAAACATTAATCATTTGATTATATTGGTTGCTAGATTAGAGGAAAATTAACTAGTACTAGTGCTTGTATTTATTCCCAATAGAGATGACCCTATACTCATCTGTTCTATAAAATGATAAGTACACTTGCTTATTGAACCGAGTTAAGGATTGAATATAGCTATATAAATTGTAAAAAATTGGAAGCTCGATCTAGAGGCGATCAACGATCTACCAATTGAAGTTGCCGATTAAACCTCACCCTAAGCCTTATAAGCTACATTGGCTTAGTGACAAAGGAGCCCTAGAAGTAAATAAGCAAGTGCCCATGCCGATTTGTATTAGAAACTATCAAGATGAAGTACTCTGTGATGTGTTACCTATGAGTATATCTTACATTCTTCTTAGACGACTATGGATTTTTTATTAGAATGTGGTATATAATGAAAGGAAGAATACGTGTTCATTAGAGCATAAGGGTAAGAAGGTCAAGCTAAGCCTTATGACTATTGAACAATTTAAAAGCATATAGGTCAAGTTAAGTTAAACCTTAAAGAAGGAGGCTTTAATGATGACTCGAGCCAAGCTAAAGAGGGAGATGAAGCTTAAAGGGCTAACTTACCTATTGATCAGCAAGTTGCTTGAAACAAAGGAACTAAAGGTTGAATTAGTTGCCGAGGTGAAGGCATTACTGGACGAGGTTCCTAACCTATTCCCTAAAGAACTACTTAAGGGCCTACCTCTGACCTGAGGCATTGAACATGCAATTGACTTATAGTGAGGAGTTGTACTACCAAACAAACCTGCTTACAGACTAAATCCAAAACAAGCTACTAAGCTTCAGAGCTAAGTATATGACATAGTAAAGAGAGGATATGTTCGAAAATCTTTAAGCCTATGTATTGTACCCTCTCTTTTGGTGCTAAAGAAGGATGGTACATAGAGGATATGCATAGATAGCTAAGCTATTAATCGAATCACCATCAAGTATAAGTACTCCATACCTAAGCTTGATGACATGCTCAACGAGTTACATGGAGCAAGAATCTTTTCAAAGATCAATCTTAAGTCCAAATATCATCATATCAAAATGTGAGAAGGAGACAAATGGAAGACCATATTCAAAACATGCCATGGATTGTATGAATGGCTTATGATCCATTTAACTTGTCGAATGCATTGAGCACATTCATGAGACCGATGAACCATGTGCTTTGACAACTCATTAGATAGTTTGTTGTTGTATATTTTCATGATATTCTTATTTATAGTCCTAACCTAGAGACTTACTCTAAGCATCTCTGAGTTGTTTTCTCAAAACTCCATGCTGAGATGCTTTATGCCAATCTGAAGAAATGTGACTACTGTCGACTTGAAGTGATCTTTTTAGGATTTGTTGTAAGTGGTGGTGGCATATGAGTTGATGATGAGAAGGTGAGGGCGATAGTGAATGTCATGTGCCAACCTGTTTTGCTTATTTACAAAGCTTCCATGGCTTAGCATCATTCTATCGCTGATTTATAAGAAATTTTAGTACTATTATGTCATCGCTTATCGAGTTGTCAAAGAAAAATGTTAAGTTTAGGTAAAAAGAGAAAGAGTAAAGAAGTTTTGAGGGGGTAAAGATTAAGTTGGCTACTACCATTGTCTTAGCTCTTCCAAGCTTTGACAAAATATTTAAAATAGAGTGTAACACATTCATATTAAGCATAGGAGCCGTGCTGATGTAGGAAGGCTAACCTATTGCCTACTTTAGTGAAAAGCTTAAAGGAGCCATACTCAACTATTTTGTATATGATAAGGATTTCTACTCCTTAATCTAAGCTTTGACAATTTGGTGACATTATTTATTGCCTAGAGAATTTGTGATTTACACTAACCATGAATCATTAAGATAACTAAAGAGCCAATCTAAGTTTATTTAGGAGACAAGTGAAGTAGGTAGTATTCATGGAAGGGTTTTCCTATGTTGTCAAATATAAGAATGGCAACAACATAGTGGCCAATCAAGACGACATTGCCTCTTGATAAATCTTCAAAATAGACTTAATTTACCATGATCAAGAATCTTTATGCTAAGGATCCACATTTTAGGGCGACCTATGACAGATGTGAAGATGTCATACCTATTGATGATTATCATAGGGAAGACAATTGCCTATTTAGGAAGAGGAGATTGTATATCTCAACTTGTTTTATGTAAGAGCTACTTATGCATAAGGCATATGGAGGAGGATTGTCTTGACATTTCAACAAGCACCAAATCCATCAACTACTAGCCTCTAGATTCTTTTGACCGCAAATGGTGAAAAATGTCCGTGTTATTCTACAAAGGTGTATTAGCTATATAGAAAGGCTAAGAGCCAAGCTAAGCAAGGGCAATATCTACTCTTACTAATCTCGACCAAACCATGGACAAAGCTAAGTATTGATTTCATATTAGGGTTACCAAGGATGTCCTAAGGGAAGGACTCCATCATGGTAGTCGTAGATTGTTTTAGCAAAATGGCACATTTCATGCCTTATTCTAAAACTAATGATACTTTGGCTATCTCTTTTCTTTCTTACAAGAGGTTGTCAAACTCCATGGAGTGCCCAAAACAATTGTATCTAATCAGGATTCAAAATTTATGAGCTGCTTCTCAAGAACCTTTTGGAAGCGATTAGGTACCAAGCTACTATTTAGCACTTCTTACCACCCTCAAACAAATGGACAAATTGAAGTTGCCAACAAAGCATTGGGAACCTTGCTTAGAATTGCTCTTAGTTGGAAACTAACCAATAAGGATGTGTGCCTATCCATAACAGTGTTTGCCTATAACAAGACCATGCACAGTATCATAGGCAAGTCTCAATTTGAAGTCACTTATGGATTCAATCCTAAGCTTCTACTAGATTACACACCATTACCACAATGGCAAAAATACTAATCAACTATCAATGAATCATAAGCCATTAAAGCCATACAGCAAAAGGTTGAAGAACACCTAACCCGAGCTACTTCCAAGACCAAAAAGGGAGGCCAAGAATGGAAGGTCAAAGAATTTTAGCCTGGCAATTGGGTTTGGGTCCATCTTCATAAAGACTGATTCCCAACTTCAAGAAGAAGTTGTCTCCTAGGCCTGATGGACCTTTCCAAGTGCTAGAAAGGATCAATTTGAATGCCTATGGAATCAAGCTACCTAAAGAATATGGAGCCTCAAACTGCTTTAATATTGCTAACCTCCAACCCTATGTCCTTAAGGAAGGACTATAAAAAATCGAGTAAGATTTGATCCCAAATCTTAAATAACCTGAAGGGGATGATAGGAATCAAGGACAATTATCAACTCACGAGCTTAAGGACTAGCTAACTTAGCCCACCAAGTTGTCCAAGTAGAGTTGACCCTTGAGGAGCAGCTCTTTATCCTACCTACCTTACCTAAACCATTCACTTTGCTTTCTCTTTCTCTTTTCTTAAATTCAAGTACCACTAACATAGCCGAGCCAACACTAAACCGACTTACCAAGGCCAAGCTATCGAGCCCAAACTGCCAAGTTTCTATTCTCTATGTATACATGACCAAGCTTTCAAGATGCCCAATTGCTAAGCTAACGCTGAGTAAGTCAGTTCTGCTTAGCACCCTCTACATTTGGGACTATAGAATGAGTAGTCAATACACATCCATTCTCTAACATCTGTACTGTCCTTTCCTATACTCGAATATTCTCTTGTTTGTTTTAGAAATTTACCCCTATAAATTATGTACCTTTCCTTTTTTATTAAGAATCCTTTTTTGTAATTTAAGTGAACTTAGGACTTGCCCTAATTGGGCCATATAAATGCTTGTAATATGTAATAGCCACATCATTAGAAACATTGAATTTTTAGACACTCCCCCTTCACTTACTTCTAGAGCTTATGTTTTCTTAGTCAAGAATTGAGACCTTAGAGACCTCTTATTTAGACTATTGAGTATGGACTAGTGGCATGCAACCTTGTATTATACTTATGTGTCATGTCAAATATAGTTCAAATTCATGTGAGACATTTGTCCGTCATATTCACTATTGGTGGACAAAAACCCTTGCTTAACCTTCGACTTCCATTTAGCTTTTTAGACCATGCTAAGGTTCAAACCCACCTTAGTTTGCATGATAGTAATAGCTGTATCACAACACTTCTTGACTATGGAGCCTTATTTTGATTTTTTATAATTTAATCTATATTAAGCCCAGCCTACTTAATATAAATTACTTAATATAAAATTAAGGAAAAATATTTTTCTTTTAACAAATGTTTTAAAAAATTGGAGTCACCAACCAGTTAAATTGGTAACAAGTCAAATTAGGGTTTTTTAATGGGAATACCCTAATTTAGCCACTAATCTATGAATATTTGAAAAAAAAAATTTTAGAAAGCTAAACTAGAAAATTTAAGTTCAAGGGCTAACCTATTAAAACTAAGTCATCATATAAAAATAAAAAATTTAATGGGATTTTTTTTTATAATTTGTCTAAAAATACTAAGCTATGTAAAAATATACAAAAGTGTAATCAAGATGAATTTTTTAATATTTTTATTACGAATTTTCTGAAAAAAGGAAAGAAAAAAATTTTATTTTTTTATGGTTGCCTCAAAGGTGCCTACAAACCTACTAGTTAGGATCAAACTAACATAATTCTACTTTTTCTTTTAGAAAAGATTTAGTGGGTTGATTTTTTTTTTATTTTAAGAAATCGAGCTAGATTTATATTAGTTATCAATTTATTATTTTTTCAAAAAAAACCTAAAAGATTTAACTTCACAAATCTATTTTAAATAAAAATAACTAACTAAATCTTTTTAAAAACTTTAGTTAAGATTTTTATTAAAAAAACTACTATGTGTCAAAAATTAATTTCTTTAAATCCTAAATGTAAGATTTATTTGGATATAATAAGATATGCAATATAAATACATATCTTCATTAAAGATATGAATCTCAAAAAAGATATAAAATCATATCTAAAAAATGCAATTTAACTGAAAACATGAAATTTATCTAAAAAAATTACAATTTTTCTAAAAATTGCAAATTTATCTAATTAAAAGGCATGACATATAGTTTATGTTAAAATTATTAAACAACTTTTACTTAAAACAAGTTAATAAAATAAAGTGATTAATTAAAAATAAAATATATAAATGACTAAAACAATTTACACAATTACCTAAGCGGGTCGAATAACTACAATTTAGCCATATACATGGTGTGTAAATGTTGAGCTTGGTCTAGATGTGGCTATTCGTAGATTAACCATGTGGGGTGTTGGACTTAGATGTGTGCTATGATTGTGATCAAACTAGAAGTGCGTACTAGATAGATGTCTTGTTCGTACGGTAGAGCGTAGCATGCTGCTACATATAGCTGTTCGTGAAGTGTTGTGGCATGCTGCTGAACTTGGATTTTTTGTCATAGGTGCTACTGAACGTAAATTTCTGATCATAAAGTGTTGTGCTAGATATGGAGTTCTTGACCATAAAGTGTTGTTTAGTAGGATGTAAACGTACGGGCAGCGAATATTTGTGACTGGTCAACATTCATGTATTTTGTGAGTATTGGACAGTGTTGTGTGTGAGTGTCAATGAGTGTCCGTAAGTGTATGGATCGTTATGTATATGACATTAGTGAACATGACTATGGATTAAGATGTGTGTATGATTGAATGATATGAGTGTAGCATGTGCTAAATAGTGAGTGATAAGTGTTATATTGTAAAATTGGACAATGTATGATTATTTGTGTAGGGATAGACGTGAGCTGTATTGTATAGGATATTATGTGTGTGAATTATATTGTGCAATTGTGAAACGTATGTTTTTTTTACACAATCGAATGCCCACTATTTATAAACCAAGGATTTGAATCTTTTGGACCTTTTTGTTGTGAAGATTCAATCTTAACAAATCTAATATTCATATAATATGATGATATCTTATTTAAATTTATTAGTTTCATTTAAGATTTAATCTAATCCATTTTCAAGATCAAGTTTCTTAAAACCCCATATTTTATTTAGACTTTTCATCTTGAGCTCGACTCAATCCATCTTAAATTGGCCACGACCTTTTAATATAGCCTAAAATACACATGCTAACCCATTTAATAAATTATGAGTCTATTTTAATTAGCTCAATATAAATTAGATAAAAATCTGCTTTATATTTCACTGGACTATTTTAAAAATGAAGGTTAACTATTTGAAAACTTAAAATTAATTAAATTGAACGTACATCTTCTATCATTGTTAGATCTAACCCTAAATTAACTAACTAACATGACTCGACACTTGTAAACTTTTATTTTTCAATTTTTTTTCATTTTATTTATTTTTCAAGTTTTTATTTTTTTTTTATTTTTTTTTTCAATTCAATTTTTCAATTTCTTTAATTTTTTTATTTCTTTATTTATTTTTGCAAACCTAGCTCAAAAGTAAAAAAAAAAAAAGACTAAAATTAAAATAAAAGGTGGCAAAAATAAAGTGTCTACAGCTATCTCTCTTTATAATAAAGTTTATAAAAACTTTACTATAAAGATAAAAAAATGTACTCATTTTTGTCGAGTCCTAGCTTGAATTGATAATGTAAGGACTTTAAATGTCAAGCAAATATGATCCCGACTTAAAAGGTCAAGTATCCTTAAGAGGATATATCTCTTTAAGGATCTATTGATAGAAAGGATAGATCTTTTGAAGGCAAGATAGGATGACACTTTATTAGAGATAAAATAGGATAGCACTCTTATGAGCAAGCAATCCAATAAATGACTAAATAGTGCTCCGTTGAGCATGTAGTCCAATAAGGAATAGTATAGCACTCCTTTGAGCCAGTTATCTTAGAAAAGATTGGATGGCACTCCTATGAGTAGGTAATCCAGAAAATGATTGGATTAGATAAGATAGCACTTCTTTAAGTAAGCGATCCTAGAAATGACTAGATAGCACTTCGCTAAACAGGTGATCTAGAAAATGATTGAACTAGATAGAATAGCACTCTTTTAAGTAAGCAATCCTAAAAAAGACTGGATAATGCTCCATTGAGCAAGAGATCCAACTAAGGATAGGACACCGCTTCTTTGAGTAAGTAATCCTAGAAAGGATTGGCTAACACTCTACTGAGTAGGTGATCTAATTAAGGAATAGGACAGTGCTCCTTTAAGCAAGCAATCTTAAAAAGGATTAGATAGTACTCCTATGAGTAGGCGATCCATAAAATGATTGGACTAAATAGGATAGTGCTCTTTTGAGTAAGTGATCCAACTAAGAATAGGATAGTGCTCATTTGAATAAGCGATCCAACTAAGAATAGGATAGCACTCCTTTGAGCAAACAATCCTAAAAAAGACTGGATAGTACTCTAACAAGTAAGTGATCCAACAAGGAATAGGACAGTACCCCTTTGAGCACACCATTCTAAAAAGGGCTGGATGGCGCTCCACTACGCAAGCGATCTAACAAGAAATTGGATAGTGCTCTTTTGAGCAAGCAATCCTAGCAAGGATTAGATGGTGCTCCAATGAGCAAGTAACCTAACTAAAGATAAAATAGTGCTCCTTTGAGCAAGTGATCCTAAAAAGAACTGAACGATGCTCCAACAAGTAAGTGACACAAACTAAGGATAGGATAGCACTCTTATGAGCAAGCGTTCCTATAAAGGACTAGATGGTTCTCCAATGAGTAGGCGACCTAACTAAGGATAAGATAGTACTCCTTTGAGTAAGCAATCTTAGAAAGGATTAGATGGCACTCTATTAAGCAAGAGATCCAAGATTACCTTACGAAATGGACAACATACTAAAGGGCAAGAGATCTAAGAATTTCAAGAACTTTGATGAGTTTTGACAAAATGATTAAGACTTGAGTTTAAGAGATTTTGATGATTCTTTAAAAATTTTAACGTTTCCTTTTAAGGGATATCTCTTAGCAATTTTTTTTTTTTAAAAAGTTTCATTTCTCTTCTAAAAAAAAAAAAAAAACACTTTTGGATGGAAAATTATGTTGCTAACAAGTAAGAAAATCTCAAAGACTCTAAAGATCACATATAAGAGATTGGCTTACCCCTTGCCTGTTGATCACTTATTATTTCAGTCTTGTTTCTTAGAGCATATATCATGATTTTTGCAATTTCTAGAAGCTTTGATTTCAAATTTGGGGGAAATGATGATTCATGTTCTTGAGAAAGCACTTAACTTTTCTTTAATTTTCCATTAAGGGCATAAATATCATTACTTAAAGTGTTTAGTCTAAGGGGATTTCCTTACATTCTCATTGGTCTGTTTTAACTAAGGGGATAAATATCATTACTTAAAATATTTAGTCAAAGGATACTTCCTTACATTTTCATTGGCTTGTTTTTACTCTAGACATCAATTCCAAAAATTGTAGCTTATCTTGTAAGTGATACACTCTCGTCAATCAATTAGGTCTTTTATGGGTTTGCAATGTAAAGCTTTTGGTCAATGGTTTAAGCAAATGGATATCAATACACTTTAGCCAATTTTGAAGAAATGATATATAATTCATCTCGAGTTTTCAAGCCAAGAACCTAAGAGAAACTAAACATGGGCTTACCCTAGTTTCGTGAGTAAATTTTGCTTAAGATAAGTTTATTTCTTTAGTCAAAAGAGCTTCATCAAGGGTGGTATAGTAGGTAAGATCTTAAAATGAGGACTTTGCTTTTAGGCTTAGGAATTTAAAGTGTTTAGCCTTTAGATACCATCACAAGTTCGAGCTTCGAGCTTATTAGCAAATTGGCTCGTCTTTGAAGGTGATCACCTTGTTAATATTTTCTTCTTTTTGTTTTCTTTTTTTTTTCTATTTTTTCTTCTTTTTTCCTCCTCTTTTTTTTAAAAAATTTTTTGGTCAAGGTAGTCACCTTCCATTGTTAAGTTTTCACTTGATGGTAGTTGAAGCCTAAAACCATGGGTTCAAAGAGTATAAGCTTGGGATAAGTGTATATGGCTTTAGAGGGTTTAGGAAAAATCCATAGGCTTGAGGTGTTTGAATAAGTACATAGGTCTAAACGAGGTATGTACATTCTAAAGCTTTTCTTTGTTCTAAAGAAACTAAATTATCCATAACAATATTTGCTCATGAATTGGCACAACTAAGGCAAGCATAAGTTAGTCTACTCGTTGTCTCCAAATTAATGACCTTATTCTCCTGATTGCCTCAATATAGGATGGTTCTTGGTAGGGTTAATTTTAAGAAAAATCCCTAAAAGGCTTAAATGGGTTTGTGAGGGATAATTGTGTTTAGGGATGATAAAATAAATGCCTAATATCATTTTGACATGTGTACCAAGTTTAAGATAGACCTCATTTAAGGAATGAGCCTACGTACTCACATTGTGTCACTCCTCTCTTATATGTATTTAAGGTTAATGTTTAAGACATAGGTTGCCTCTTTTCATCTTAAACCTTTCAAGTAATGTGTTACATTCCCTTAAGTAGAAAATTTTAAGTTTTGAGTTCACATTTTATCCATTTTCACTCTCCCAAATCTTGCATGAAGTATTTCATTAATAAAGGGCTAATGACATACCCCTATCAAGTTGAACAAAGAAAAGAAAAATGCATAAGAAAAACCCTTTATTCAAATAGCTCACTCATTATAAGCTTCAAAAAGAAATAAATGCAGGAACTAAAATTCTTTTCCACTTCTTGCCCCTATTTTTGTTACTTCTTCAAACTTAGCCCATTAAGTTGAATTGATCTTCTAGAGATATACCTAATTTCTTCAAATGGTGAGTCACCTTATTAGATGATAGTAGTAGGCCTTCAATATCTAATGCTAGAGGGTGTCTATTTGAAGCTTCTTTAAAACTTGGGGAAGTAATACTACTGCCAATTGACCCATTAACCTCTAGAAAGCTCGATTAGATAATTTCTACATCAATCAAATCTTGTACCTTATGCTTTGGTTTCTAGAAGTTCTCTATGGTATGCCCCACTTGGCCCATATGATATTCATACCATTTGTTAGGGTCATAATCCTTTACCCTATACTTCTTTGTTGGGATTTCACATGCCAGCAATCTTACATCTCTTAATTGCTTAAAATTCGGGTCATTAGACTCTTGAACTATGTAAGTCGCCTCCTCTTTTTGTAAAGGAAATTATCTTGATCTTAGGCTTTCCTAGTTAGCACATTTACACCTGACTTCTCTTTCCCTAAATAATCCTCATGCTTAGGATATGATGTCTTACTCATACTAGGATCCAAGTTTTCAAGCTGCTTAAGCACATAACCCGTTGCCATTTTTGTACCCATGAGTCTTTCTTCTAACATCAACAACTTTTTTTCTAGGGCTACAATCCTAGCTCTTAGATCTTGCCAATGACATACCCCTTAGGCTCAACCATTCAAATCTATCTCTAGCAACGTTTCCAAACTTTGTATAATGTTGATAGTAAACTTATGGACCTACAACCCTTTAGACTCATTTGCTTGAGATGGTATGTCAATAAGCACCTTGACTTAGGTATGGACTATGGTTTTGACTTGCTTCGTATGCTTACTCAGAACCCCTTCTACTGTAGTTATTCTCTATTCAAAAGCTTCAGACATCATGATTTTGAAAATGAGTGATTATGGGTTTCAGGTTGAGCCAAACTACTTAAAAGGTAATCCTTCAAAACCTGCAAGAATCCCTTATTGTTAACAACACAGCATCTCTACTCTTTTTTAAAAAAAAAAAAAAAGATCAAGTTTTTAATTTTGGAAACCTTTCTTTTTTTTTTTCTTGGAAACTTTTTTGGATAAATCAATGCTTATTTTATATTATAGATAGCCTAATACTAGTCTACGAACATTTTTAAAAAATTAAACCAAAAAATCTAAGTTTGAAGGCCCTCCTATTAAGACTGAGTCACCATGTAAAAATAAAAAATTTAATGGGATTTGATTTTTTATAATTTTTCTAAAATTACAAAAGTGTAATCAAGATGAATTTTCTAATAGTTTACTTCAGAAGTGCCTACATATTTACTAGTTGGAATCAAACCAACGTAGTTTTGTTTTTCTTTTTTTTTTTTCAGAAAAGATTTAGTCGGTTGATTTTTTTAAAGAAATTGAGCTAGATTTATGTTAATTATCAATTTATTATTTTCTTATAAAAAAACTAAAAGATTTAACTTTACAAATCTATTTTAAATAAAAATTAACTAACTAAATCTTTTTAAAAACTCTAGTTAAGATTTTTATTAAAAAAACTACTCTGTGTTAAAAATTAATTTCTCTAAATCTGAAGTGTAAGATTTTTTTTTTTTTATCTACTAACATATATAATGTAGATACATATCTTCACTAAAGATATAAATCTTGAAGAAGATATACAACTATGTTTAAGAAAATGTAATTTAACTAAAAATATGAAATTTATCTAAAAAATATTAGAATTTTTCGAAAAATTACAAATTTATCTAATTAAAATGCATGATGTATAGTTTATGTTAAAATTATTAAATAACTTATACTAAAGACAAGTTAGTAAAATAAAGTAATTAATTAAAAATAAAATAAGTAAATGACTAGAACAATTTACTTAATTACTTAAGTGTATCGGATCACCACAATTGGGTTGTATGCGTAGTGTGTATATATCGAGCTCAATCTAGACATAGCTGATCGTAAACTAACCATATAGACTACTAGACTTGGATGTGTGTTATGATCATGATCAAACTAGACGTACATGCCATGCAAATGTGCTGTTTGTGTAGTGAAGTGTGGCATGCTGTTGGATGTGGCTATTTGTGAAGTGCTGTAGCATGCTACTAAACTTAGATTTTTTATCGTGGGTGCTAACAAACATGAATTTCTGATCATGAAGTGCTATGTTGGATGTGGAGTTCTTAATCATGAAGTAATGTGCAGTGGGACGTAGACATGTGGGGTAGTGAGTGTTCGTGATTAGTCGATATTTATGTATTTTGTGAGTATTGGACAGTGCTATGTATAAGTATCAGTGAGTGTATAGATCATTGTATGTGTGACGTATGAGGGTTGTATAGTGTATGACGTGAGTAAACAAGACTATGGATAAAGATGTGTGTACGATTGAATGATGTAAGTGTGGTGTATGCTAAACAGTGAATGACAAGTGTTGTATTGTGAAATTGGACAATGTGTGATTATATGTGTAGGGATAGACGTGAGCTGTATTGTGCAGGATATTATGTGTGTGAATTGTATTATGTAATTGTGAAACGTATTTTTTTTTTTCTTACAGTCGAATGCCCACTATTTATAAACCAAGGATTTGAATCTTTTGGATCTTTTTGTTATAAATATTCAATATTAACGAATCAAATATTCATAAGATACAATGATACTCAATTTAGATTTGTTAATTTCATTCAAGATTTAATTCAATCCATTTTCAAGATCAAGTTTCTAGAAATCCCATAATTTATTTAGGCTTTTTATCTTGGGCCCGACTTAATCCATCTTAAATTAGCTACGACCTTTTAATATAACCTAGAATACACACGTTAATCTATTTAATAAATTCTATGTCCATTTTAACTAGCCTAATATAAATTAGATAAAATTTCGCTTCATATTTCACTAAACTATTCTAAAAATGAAGTCTAATTATTTAAAGACTCGAAATTTATTAAATTAAACGTATATCTTCTATCATTATCGGATCTGACCCTAAATTAATTGATTAACTCGACTCGACCTAACTCAACACTTGTAAACTTTTATTTTTCAATTTTTTTAATTTTTTAATTTTTATCTATTTTTTTCAAGTTTTTTTATTTTTTCTTTTTTTTTTCAATTTCTTTTATTTATTTATTTTTTTGGTAAACCTAACTCAAAAGTAAAAAAGAAATGAAATTAAAATAAAGGATAACAAAAATGAGGTATCTACACCAGCGATCCATATCACGTGTCTTTCACTTACTTGATAGTTATATTATTCCTACAAGAATATTCCTTTTGTTATTTACCAAACTATCCCTGCACACCGTATTTGTTATTTCTAGAATAGTATCTACATTTGTAAAATGTTAAGAACCTAAAAGTTACCCTAATTGGGTCATATAAATACCCCTTTTGTTACAACAGCCACAATCAGTCATCATTGATAATAGAGATATTCCTTTTCTTTCCTTACACTTGTGGTCCCCTTTGTTGAACCGAGTCAGGTTACTCTTATTTAGTTCTTTTGAGTGAGATCTAGTGGCGAGTAACCTTAGGCTTATAGCTTATGCATCATATTAAGCTATATCCTAAGTTCGTATGAGGCAACAATACATCATAACTGTTCGTTTGTGCAAGAGTCTAGCTCAATCTTTGACTCTCATTTAGATTTTAGGTCATCTCGTAGTTCAAACCCACTCCGTTTGTGTTCATGTGATACTACTAGTTGTGTATCTACCTACACCGGTACCTGTATCATAACCTCTCTAGGAGGAATTCAAACAAGTATTGTGATTTCTGCCGTAATAAAGGGCATAACACTGAAGAGTGTATACAATTAAAGAATGCAATTGAACATGCCATCTAAAGAATATGAAGAAATTCTTAGCCAATGATATGGAGAATATTGAGAGACCAACCTAGAGAAGGAGAATTGATCAAGATTAGGACGAGCAACCTATTTAAGATGATAAGGATGGTCAACAAAATGGTAAAGATAACAATAGTATGCTAGTGGTGTTTTTAACACCATGGTTAGCAATCCCAATTTAGGCCAGTCTTACTCTTTGAACTCGACTAACACCTTTGGACATGTTTGTAATGTGCATGGTAAGAAGTCAAGAGTTGTTAACTCAATCTCCTTTTTAGAAAAAACTTTGATGGCATCTAAAAGCCCCATGATGACGAGCTGGTCATAAGTACAAGAATTGTTAGTCTCAAAATCTGTAAAATTTTGGTAGATACAAGAAGCTTGGTAGATGTAGTTTTTCCAGCATGTATATGATCAAATGAAGATAAAGATTAAGGCACAACTGAGGTCCTATGATTACAACCTCTATGCCTTCAACAATCAGCTTATATACGTCTTAAGAGTGTTCACTTTCCCCATTCAAATTAAGGATGATAATAATGTAGCAGAAGACAAAATTGATTTATTTGTGGTTAAATGTTGTTTGCCTTACAATATTACTTTAGCTAACATAGTTAGAACTTGTTCAATATGGTTCCTTCAACAACACACTTGAAAGCTAAGTTCGTACTCCTACTAGAGTTAAAGTATGCCGAGGAGATCAATAGCTCCAAAGATCTTTATACTTAAAAGCTCTTAAACATAAGGAAGTCTTCCATATTGAGGTAAATCCAAATAGAAAACTTGGTGACTTAGAGAAGCCTAAAGAAGGAGTTGAAGAGATACAACTTAGGGATGATCCAAAAAAAAAAAAAAAAACGACAAGAATTGGAATATCCCTACCTCCAGAGTTGTCTGGAGTTTGGTATGTTCTCTTAGAGATAACGCCAATGTGTTTGCTTGGTCCCCTTTAAACATGCCTAACTTTTCTTAGGTATTTATGATGAGAAGTTGAAGATAGATCCAAGCACAAAGATGGTGCAACAAAAGAAGAAAAACTTTGACCCAAAATGACAAGCGACAATTAAGAAAGAAGTACAAAAACTTCTAAAGGCAAGATTCACAAGGGAACTACATGTTAGTTAAGAAGTCAAATGGCAAATGGAGAATATGTATTAACTTCATAGATCTAAATAAGGCTTACCTAAAGGATTGTTTCCCTTTGCCAAAGATTGACCATATAGTAGAATCAACTACCAAACATGCACTCCTTAGTTTTAGGATGCTTTCTCTAGTTATAATCAGATTAAGATGGAGGAAGAGGATGAAGTATACACTTTGTTAGTTGCTAATTTTGTTACATATTACTACACTGTCATCCCTTTTGGTTTGAAAAATGCTAGAGAAACTTATCAAAGATTAGTGACAAAGATGTTTAAGCCTCAAATCCACCATGATGTTGAGGTCTATGTCAACAACATGATCGTTAAGAGTATTGAGAAAGGTCGACATCATCCTAACCTCTATGAAACATTCAATACATTAAGAAGGTATAGCATGAAGTAGAATCCACATAAGTATAACTTTAGAGATACTTTAGGAAAACTTTCAAGCTATATGGTGACTTAATAGGGAATTAAGGCCAATCAAGAGAAAATAGATGCCATAATGACGATGAAACACCTAAGTACCTTAAAAGAAGTATAAGAGTTGATAGGTTGGATTGTGGTGCTAAATAGATTCATCTCAAAGAGTGATGAGAGGTGTGCTAAGTTCTTTAAAGTTCTAAAGAGCCCTATCGAATTTAGCTAGATAAATGAATGTGAAGCCACATTTCAAGAATTGAAAAAGTTTTTGTCATCTCTACCTATACTATTCAAGCCTATTCTTAGAGAAGAATTATTTCTTCATTTATTGATCAACAACCGAGCTCTTTCCTTCATGTTATTTCCTATTGAAGGAAAGGAACACCGGTCGATCTACTATGCAAGTCACACTTTGTAAGTGGTGGAATGAAGGCATACCTGCATGGAGAATTTTGCTCTCTCTATGTTTCAAGGCTCCTTAAGTAATAGTTCTCACAAACTAACCACTACAGTAAGCACTATAGAAGCCTAATTCCTCAAGTAGGATGATGAAATATGCACTTGAGTTAGCACTATGGTGTCTAATACCAACTTAGAACAGCTTTAAAGGCATAGATTTTAGTAGATTTTATTGTAGAGTTTACAGGTAATGAAGATGATGTCGAGATGATTGAAATGCCTTAATGGAATTTATATGTAGATGGTTCCTCAACTAGAGAGGGATGTAGAATAGGACTTATGCTACAAGGACTTCATAACTTAAAGATTCGATACACATTTAAATTTAAGTTCCCGACTAGTAATAACAAAGTTGAGTATAAAGCATTGATCGCTAGACTGAGGCTAACAAACGAGGTCAAAATAGCAAGATTGGAATTTTCTTTTTATTCTTAATTGATAGTTCAACAAGTAAAGGGAGGTTATGTAACTAAAGACGAAACAATGAGCAAGTACTTGAACATAGTACGAACACTCGCTAATGAGTTCTTATCTTTCACAATTATTAAGGTACCAAGGGTACAAAATATGGCCATCGATAAGTTGTCCAAGTTGGCCTCTACCTCACTCCCCAATTTAAATGATCGACTTGACATCAAGTATTTGCCGAGCAAGAGTCTAGAGACATTTGAACAATGTTTAGAATTACAAACTGCACCAAAGGAAAAATCTTAGATGGATCTTATAATTGATTATTTGAAGAATGGAGCATTGCTTGTTAACAAGAAAGAAGCTCAAAGGTTCATGTATCAAGCCGCCAACTATGCAATGATTAACAACCAATTATGTAAGTGCCACTTTAACCAACACTAACCCCATTTCCTTACACCCAAGGAAGGCCAACGAGTTCTTTTTGATCCTTATGCTTAGATTTGTAGCAATCACGTAAAGTCCCAAGCTTTGTATGTTCGGGCATTGCAACTCAACCACCATTAGTTGACCATGAAGGAAGATGTACGAGACTTAGTGGAGCAGTACCCATAGTGTCAAAAACATGATGTAATAGTTTGCACTCCATAAAATGAATTGTTGTACTTGACTAGTCCTTAGCCACTTGCTTAATACGGTTTTGATATCTTGGGACCATTCCTAAAGGCCATTGGACAACATCAATTTATATTAGTTATAGTTGATTATTTCATGAAGTGGATAGAGACTGAGGTGATAGCAAAGATCATAGAACAAAAGGTAGAATCCTTCGCATTCAACTTTTTTTTTTTCAAGGTTTGGTGTTCCTTACATGATCATTTTAGACAATAGTCCACAATTTGATAATGATAAGTTCTATGCCTTTTGCAATAAGTACGTCATTAGATTGAACTAAACTTCAGTTACACATCCTTAGACTAACAAGCAAGTGGAAATAATGGATAAGATCATATTATATAATCCAAAACAAAAAGTGAACCAAGCAAAAGGAGAGTAAGCTGATGAGTTACTAAACATTTTATAAGGGTATAGGACTACTTACAAAATGTTAATAGGTGAGACCCCCTTTCAGTTGACATTTGGATCAAAGGTCATTCTTCTTATTAACCTTAAACTTCCAAATATATGTACATAGAATTTTGATGTGATGGCTAATTAGGTTGGCCTAATGGCTAATTTAGACACAATAAGGACTTAGATTATGGTGCATTAACATAGAGCGACACACTATTATATAAAAAAGTAAAGCATAAATTTTTTCAACCTAAGGATTTGGTATGCCACAAGGTGGAAGCAATAAGAATTTGATATGGCTAGGGGAAGCTTGCAATTAATTGGAAAGATCTAGTTTAGATCCGAGAGGTTGTAGGGAATGGTGCCTATAGGTTGGAAAGGTTAGGTAGAAAAGTTACACTTAAGATAGGGAATGTGGATGTAGATACCTTATTCCCCATTATCCTCCCCCTTTACCCACTATACACACTACACCTCCTCCTCTCGACTCTACCCCATAATTTTTAAATTTCCTTTACGAAATAAAAGTTCTAAATTTAAAAAAAAATAGAAAAAGATGAAATATTCATAAAAGTTATGAAAAGTTAGAAAACTTTGATTAGAAATTTTAGAAAAATACAAAAAAAAAAAAAAGAAAGACAGGAAAATCAAAAAAATGCAAAAAAAAAAAAACAAGTTGAAATAAATCAAAAAATTTGAAAACTTAGAAAAAACAACAAAAAAACAAAAAAATATAGAAATTAAAAATGTTAGAAAAGTTAGAGATAAAGATAATAAGCACTTGTATGGTTTTTAGGTTAGACGGATTTTAAATTCAAAATTAGCACAGGTTAAAATCCTTAAAATATTTTCTTTGCATAACAAATCAACACACGAACTAGCCAGCCTGATGGTACTACACTTGATCTTAGCATTTAGAAATAGTCATGGTCTTTGGGTTCAAGTCTCACTACAGGCACTTTATGCCTTTTATTCTTACCCTTCCCCTCTAGTATGCTTAGGAGCTCAGTTATCACTAGGATTTATCGAGGTGGATTTGAATTGAAATGGGTCCTTCGAGATATCGAAGAAAATTAGAGGGAAATAATCCACAACCGAACAAGAGTAGCTGATGTGAAGCTGCTCGGAGGATGTAACTCACCAATGAATACAACACAACTTGATACCATACTTGATATGACGTACAAGTTGATTTCAAGGTCCACCTACCATTAATCCTGAGCTACTCGGCAAGATTAGATAAGAGTGTATGAAATATGGACTTAGATAGGGTTGTCTCACAGGAATAGAATATTCAGTATTAAATTGTAAGTTATCTATGACTTACAAATGAAAGGAACTATTTATAGTAAGTCCCTTTGGCAACATTACCAATAATGAAATTATAAGAAAGTATATATAAAAAGGGGATTCCTAGTACATACTAAAAAAGGTAAAAAGGACAAAAGACCAAAAATGGAAAAGTAGTACAATGTCAGACGAAGTAGATAGGTAATAGTGTAACGTTGGTCCCATACGAATATTCTTTGAATACAGTAAGCGAGAGGGGTCAAAATGTTGTAGCAATAAAGGGGTCGGGATGAGAGAGATGGTGGCATGTTAAGAGAAAACTATTCAGCCATTTAAGTGAGTCTCTCATCACTCAACAGGAACTTCTCAGCAGTAGTTAGTTGGATTACTTGGCATAAGGTCCTCAGCAAGGGAATAATTAACATCAACACTATCGAGTGTATAGATCAATGTATGACAATTAGGGGAGCTTAAGGAGTTCAACTACATTCCTCCGGCGTAAACTTTCTCATCATTAGTAGGTTGGTGAGAGAGAATTCGGCAGGTGAGGGATTGGAGTCCTCAGAGCCATGCATGGGTAATGGGACCATTGGTCAATATTTCATCAATTCCCCAAAGTTGTTGAAGATTTTCCCTCAAATCTTAGTCTTCATCATCTTTGAGCACATACGGAGTTAATTCAGTGATGTTAAATGTCATAGACACGCCAAGACCTTTAGGTCACTCAATCTCATAGGCATTATCATTAATATGCCTTAAGATCCTATAGGAGCCATCTGCTCTAGGAGATAGTTTGTTCATCCTCTTATTAAGATGAATCCAGATAAGGTCTTTAAAGGCATAAATGATTCGTTTCCTTCCGCGGCTTCTCACTTCCTTCAGTCGAGCCATAGTTTTGGCCAGTTGCTCGACAATTCTTTGATGCAACCTGTGAAATTCCCCGATACACTATAGGTCGAGTTGACTCTCCCCTTTTGTAGTTAAACTGTTAACTAAGTCCAAGGGTAGATTCGGGTTAAGTCCATAAACAACCTCAAAAGGTGATGTTCCAGTGGAGTTGTGAGTTAAGCGATTGTAAGAAAATTCAATGATGTGTAGGCATAAATCCCAGTCACGAGAGTTCTTTCCAATAGTGGTACGCAGTAGATTACCAACAATTCTGTTAACTACTTCAATTTATCCATTTATCTGGGGGTAGCAAGAGGTACCAAACAAGAGCTTAGTGTCAAGTTTCCTCCATAAGGTCTTCCAAAAGAAGCTCGTGAATTTGGAATCACGGTCGGATACGATACTCCTTGGCACTCCATGTAGTCACACAATTTTCTACAAAAAGAGGTTAACAATGAATAAACCATCATTAGTTCTATGGCAGGAATGAAGTGGCCCATGTTATTGAACTGATCGACCACCACCATGATCAAATCATGTCTTCTCGGCGTGTATAGAAAGCCGAGCATGAAATCCATGCTTATATCGATCCATGGCCGCTCGGGAATTGGCAAGGGTGTATATTCTCCATAGGGTTCTCTCCTCCTTTTTGCATACTGATACACCTTGCACCTCTCAAGTATTTAGTGCACATCTCTCATCATCCTAGGCTAGTAAAAGTACTCCTTCAATATCTTAATCATCTTCTTTTCCCCAAAATGGCCAGCTAGACACCCGATGTGAGCCTCTCGAACCAGTAGCTCCCTTACAGAACCACTTGGCATGCAAATCTACTTTCCCTTCATTAAGAACCCCTCACTTAAGTAGAATTTATCCATAGCTCCTTTATCACTACACTTGGCTACTAAAGGCCCAAAATGTGGATCATGCTCATATCGATCAGGTAAAGTGCCAAATCCAAGCATTTTAGCTTGTAGCATCATAATGAGGTTATAATGGCAAGAAAGTGCATCGGCAACTGTATTGTTGCTGCCCTTCTTATACCTGATGACATAGCAAAAGGTCTCCAAGAACTCGACCCACTTAGCATGACATCAAGAACGCTTCTGCTACCTATAAAGATGCTTAAGAGATTCATGATGACGAATTTTCATAGCAATAGATAATGTTGCTAGTTTTGAAGTATATGGATGAGGGAATAGAACCCCTTGTCATAGGCTAAGTAATTCAAGGCAACACTTCGAAGTTTTTTGCTGAAGTAGGTAATGAGTTGGCACTCCTACATAAGGACAGCACCAATACTGACACCAAACGTATTACCTTCAACTGCAAAAACCTTCTCGAAATCTAGTAGGGCAAGTATTGGAGTAGACATTTTACACTTTACATCTACAAAACTCCTCTGAACCTTTTCTGTCCATTTAAACTCAACGTTCTTCTTGGTGAATTCAGTCAATGATGCAGTTATAGAGTTGAAGTTCTGGATAAATCTTCGGTAGAATGAGGCTAGGCTATGGAAGCTCCTAACCTTGATTGCACTAATTAACATAAGCCACTCATTAATAGCTCTAACCTTTTCCTCATCCACTCGAACTCCATTCCCTAAAATGACATATCCGAGGAATATAACCTCGCTTTGACAAAACGTGCATTTCTTTAGGTTACTGAATAATTTCTCAGCGTAGAGTATGTTAAACACCAATCTCAAAGGTTCGACATGAATGAGAAGGTCGACACTGTAGACTAGAATATCATCAAAATAAACCACAACACATTTGCTTATTAATGTTCTGAACACATGATTCATGAGCCGCATGAATGTACTCGGCACATTAGTTAAACCAAATGGCAAAACCATCTACTCAAATAGACCATCTCGAATCTTAAAGGTTGTTTTCCATTCATCTCCAGGTCTCATTCGTATTTGATGATAGCCACTCTTTAGATCTATCTTCAAAAAGATGTGTGCACCATACAACTCATCAAGCATGTCATCTAATCACGGGATCAAGTATCAGTACTTAGTAGTAATCTTATTGATGACATGGCTATTAATGCACATCCTCCATGATCCATCTTTCTTTAGTACTAGCATGGCTAGGATAGCACATAGGCTCATGCTCTCATGGGCATATTCGTAATCTATCAACTTATCAACTTGCTTTTTTAGCTTAGCCACCTATTCTGGAATGAGTCTACAAGTAGGTCAATTTGGCATGCCTACTCTAAGTTAAAGATCGATGCAATGCTCAATCTCTCTCAAGGGAGGTAATCCTTTTAGCATCTTGGCAGGGAAGAGGTTAGCAAATTCCTAAAGTAGCTGCTATACTTCGACAAGTAAGTTTTCAGCCTCTCTTACCTCTAAGAGTCTCTTAACCAAGAGAAGTACATAGTCTTCGGCCTTGACCTCTCATGTAAACTGAGCTCGGGAAATCACCAAGGACTTTTGCTGTAGAGATCTAGCAACCTTTTCCTAGGCTTCTTATACTTCATTAAGATTCATAGGTGTCAATATAACTTTCTTCCCATCCTTTTGAAATGTGTAGGTGTTTCTATACGTATTGTATAATACTCTCAAGTCAAATAGCCACAGCCAGCTAAGTAATATGTGAGATGCACACATAAGAAGGACATCTCACATCACCTCGTCCTTGTACCTATCACCAATAGTAATTGGCACTATAACTTGCTCAGAAACGTGTAATCCTCCTTTCTCGTTCAACCAGTGAATCTTATACAACTTGGGGTGTAGAAGAGTCGGCAATTTCATTACCTTAACTACCCCTTGCATAATGATGTTGGTACAACTCCCCCTATCAATGATTACAACGCATAGCTTGCTATTCACCTAGTAATTCATATGAAAGAGGTTCTCTCTTTTCTCATTTTCATTAGCCACAAAAGTACTGAGAGATCGTCGAATAACAAAGCAATACTCATCTCTACCCTTAGGGGGTATCTCGACCTCCTGATCTTCCTCAAATTCTTCCAACATCCGATCAGTTGCCACTCCTTCCTCTCCTTTACTCACACTTGCTACTTCAAACTGGGGCTTATCTCCCTTTATGGTCTTAACTTGGTAGTTTGGACATTAACTAACCACGTGTCCATAGCCAAGGCATTTAAAACATTTAATTTCTCGGGTTTTCTTCCTTGAACTCTAACCTTAATCTCTTTAGGTCTCAGGTTCCTCGATCTTGCTCTTACTTTAGCCCCGATCTGATCGGCTCAGCACATGACCTCGGCTTTCCATCTTGAAACTGCTTGACGCCCTATCATTCCTTAGTCTACTCGATAGGCCAGTCCTATTCGGCATCATGGTTCAATTACTCGGCATTTAGCTAACCTGGTTCCATTGTTACCTTTCAACTCTCTAAGCTACATAGATGATTCCATCTAAAGTTGTAAGGCTTTGCAATTCTATGACGTAACCAATCTCAACTTAAAGTCCCAAGATGAACCTTACTATAGTTCGAGTCTCAGGCTCATCAACATCACATCATATCATGAGCACCTAAAACTCTCAGACATAGTCATCTACGGACCTATTACCTTGCCTCAAGTCTTAAAGTCATCAAAAAGTGTCCTATTTGTAGTGTTCAGGAATGAACCTATTCCTCAAAACTCTCTTCATCTTATTCCATGTTCGAACCTCATGTTAGGTCCTTAGGCGAATATTCTATAGCTTCTTCCACTACATTACCGCATACCCAGAAAATTCTCATGCGAATAACATCTTCATAATCATAGAAGTCAAATATCTTTTTTATCTTCTCTTCCCAGTCCAAGTAGTCATCAGTACTACCAGACCCATTGAAATTTGGGATCTGTACCTTAAGATGTTCAGCACCTCTTAGTGCTCTGAACTCCCACTCATCAATCCCAATATATTATTCTTCCTCTTCTTCGTACTCTTCTACTTCATCCAACTCTAACCTTCTTCTTTCGACTCTATCAGCACATCGCGATAGTACATAGTTCATTGGAAAGGCTTTTGGAGCTTACTCATTCATCTACATCCTTGGCCTATCTCTCATTTCTTGGCCTTACTCAGCAACTCTCTTACGCGGTCCATTCTCTAAGACCCTGTTTACTAAGATAGCTAAATTGGTCACAATAGCAACAAGATCTTATATCTGTTCATCAGTAGTACGTAGTGTTTGTTAAGTAACTTAACCACGATCATGAGCATCACTTTTGACAACGTGAACCTCTCCCTGTACACTAAGTTTCGACATTCCTAACACAAAATTTCAATAACTACACTTCACTCAAATGGATAAATAATACTAATAAGGAAGTGGAAGGTAATCCAAGGTGAAGTGCTAACTAATAAGGTAAACAGTACTAACGAGAAAGTAAAAGAGTTGAAAGAGACTGGATAGACATAATAGTTTGAAGAGGAGGAAGTCATCTTTAATGAGGAAGGTAACTTTATGCTTGACACTCTAATATTGAGGAGAACAATGAGCATAAGTCCTATATCCGAGGATGAATAGCGAGAGAATCTATTTTACATTGGTTGTAAGATGAATGGGTTATTGTATGCATTGATTGTTGATAATAATAGCTGCACCAATGCAGCATGTAGTTTCATGGTCCAACAATTGAAGTTGTTAACCAAGCCTCACCCTAAGCCTTATAAACTACATTAGCTTAACAACAAGGGAGCCCTACAAGTGAACAAACAAGTGATTGTGCAGATTAGTATTGGAAACTATTGAGATAAAGTGCTTTATGATGTGCTACCCATGAGTGCGTCACATATCTTGCTTGGACAACCATGCATGTTTGATCGAAGCATGTCATACGATGGAAGAAAAAACACCTATTCCCTAGAGTACAAGGGCAGGAAGGTGAAGTTAAGCCTTATAGCTACTAAACAAGTTAAAAGTATGCAGATTCAATAAGCTAAGTTCTAAAGAAGGTGATTCTAATGATGACTTGAGTCGGGCTAAAGAGAGAAATGGAGCTTAATGAGCTAACCTATCTACTAGTCAAAAGGTTACTTGAGATGAGGGGATCCAAGGAGAAGCTATTACTTGTTAAGGTGAAATCCTTATTAAAAGAGTTTATTAACCTATTCCCAAGAGAACTACTTAAAGGTTTATCTCCCCTTTGAGGTATTAAACATGAAATTGACTTGCATCCAAGAGCTGTACTATCAAACAATCCTACCTATAGGTTGAACCTTGAATAAGCTACTAAGTTATAGAGGCAGGTGAACGAGCTATTGAAGAAAGGGTATGTGTGAGAGTCCTTGGGTCCATATATCATACCAACCCTATTAGTACCAAAGAAAGATGAGACATAGAGGATGTATGTAGATAGCTGAGCAATCAATCACATCACCATCAAGTATAGGTATCCTATACTAAGGCTTAACGATATTCTGGATAAGTTGAATGGAGGAGGAGCATTCTCTTATATTGATCTCAAATCTAGATATCATTAAATCCAAATGCTAGAAGGAGATGAATAGAAGACCGTATTTAAGACTCACCATAGATTATATGAATGGCTTATGATGCCATTAGACTGTCAAATGCACTGAGTATGTTCATGCAACTGAGGAATCATGTACTCTGAGAACTAATAGGGAAATTTGTGGTAGTATATTTCAATGACATCTTAATCTATAATCCTAATCTAGAGACCTACTAAGAGCATCTCCGAGCAGTTTTCTCAAAACTCTAAATTGAGAAGTTTTATGCCAATATGAAGAAATGTGACTTCTACTGACCTAAAGTAATCTTTCTAAGGTTTATTGTGAGTGGTAGTGGCATTTAGGTTGATGATGAGAAGATAAGAGCGATTACTGAATGGCTTATATCAACTTATTCAACCAAAATGTGAATCTTCTACAACCTCGCATCATTCTATTGCCAATTTATAAGGAATTTTATTATGATTGTGGCCCCACTCATCAAATTATCAAAGAAAAATGTTGAATTCAAGTAGGGAGATAAGGAGTAGAGGAGTTTTGAAGAAGTAAAAGAGAAGTTGACAACAACCCCTGTCTTAGCCCTACCGAGCTTTGACAAAGTGTTTGAAATGGAGTATGATGTGTCCAAACTAGGCATAGGTGTTATGCTAATGCAGGAGGGCTAACCTATTGCCTACTTTAGTGAAAAGCTTCGAAGAACCACACTCAATTATTCTATTTAAGGTAAGAAGTTTTACTTCTTAATCCGAGCCTAACTGTATAGCAACATTATTTGCTACCTAAAAAATTTGTGATCTATACTGATCATGAATTTGAGATATTTGAAGAGCTAGCCAAAGTTGTCTCAAAGATGAGCTAAGTAGGTTGAGTTTATTGAGGGATTTTCTTATATTATGAAGTACAAGAATGGAAGGAATAATGTAGTGGTTGATGCCTTATCTGGATGACATTCCCTCTTAACCAAATTATAGACCCAACTAGTGGGATTTTCTTTGATTAAGGATTTGTATAATGAGGATCTGCATTTTAGTCGAATCTATGCTCGATGCAAAGAGGGTTGAACATTTGATGACTATTACAGGGAAGGTAGATACTTACTTAGGAAGAGGAGATTATGTATACTAACCTCTTCCATGAGAGATAATTAGTATACGAGGCGAATGGGGGAGGATTATCTAGACATTTTGGCAAGCATCAAACTCATAAGGTACTATCCTCTATATTCTTTTGGCTAAAGATGATGAGAGATGTCTAAGCTGTATTGGAAAGGTGTGCTATATGTAGAAAGGCAAAGAGCTAAATCGACTAAGGATAATATTTACCATTGTCAATCTCGACTAAACCATGGTCTAAGCTAAGCATGGGCTTCATGTTAGGGTTACTGAGGACATCCTGAGAGAAGGACTCCATCATGGTAGTTGTAAACTGATTCAGTAAGATGGTGCACTTCGTGCCTTGTTTTAAAACTAACAACGCTTTGTCTATCTCTTCTTCTTTTTTTTTCTTACAAGAGGTCATCAAACTACATGAATTACCTAGTGTTGTTAGTGGGTTTTGGAAGTCGAAAATATCCTGTAAAGAAAAGAAAATTACCTGGTACTAGGGCTAGTCTAATGCCTAAGTTAGTATACAAGAATGAAGAAAGTAAAGTGAGTGGTCAAGAGTTATTAGATGTCCCTTACGGAGTTTCTTTTCTGTATTTATAGGAGATTGTTGTGTCTAAAGTAGCTGTTATCAGAATAACTGTCGAGATCAGTAGAAGTTTCTTGTTTAGATACTTTACCTAAAATGTAGGGAGAGTGAGTAGTTATGTAATATAACCGTGCTTATGATAATTATTTGCATCATGAACTTAAATTCAAATAAAAAACGGATCTATATTACTTGGTGAAATATCGAGAATATCAAATACTAGTCCTTTTGGTAACTAAATGGACAAGTAAGTGAAACTTTGATTATCAATGCTTGTTAAGCCGAGTGGACAAAAATCGACTATCAACACCTAGGATCTTTGTTTCAAATCGAGACCCAAAGTTCATAAAGCACTTCTAGAGAATGTGACTTGAGCTTATAAGAGGCATTGGTACATCATATCCACTATCGATGCATGAGAACCCTCCGCTATCATTTGTCTTTCAAATCATCTTGTGGTTTGAACCCGTCCCTTTGGTTACACATGATATCAGATGCCATGTGTTCATCTACGACTACTCATATCAAAACTAGTTCATGATCTTATATCAATGCAAAATTTAGCATACTATATTGGGATTATAAAATTTATTAGATCACAATAAGCACACATTCTTCCTTAAAAATCTCTTTTAGAAAGAAATCTTTGGATTTTTATTTTATTGGAAACAAGGCACCAAAATTTTATTAACTTTTAGATGATCTAAAGGAATCTAAATTTTTTTCTTTTTTTAGATCATGCTGAGAGTGAAATAAGTTTCCATAAAGGATAGTGCGAGAACCAATGCCGCATAAAACCCCATGCTTTGGCTGGTATACAAGAAGGGGTTTAAGGAAAGTACTATAGTAAGTTAAGACAATTTGGCAAAGGTCGGATATGAGATAGTGATTGGACAATAGGATAAGTTCTTGACCATCAATGAGCCAACATATGAGGATTCACTCTAGAAGTCCTCAATACCTTCACTATAGACTTTGAGTACATTGAAAATGGAACTTAGAAAACTATGTGGTTCAAAGTCGATCAGTAGCAAGTATCAATGTGTTTTGATAGAATACTAGTAGCCTTTGGCTTATATTCTAAGAAGTATGTTCATTCGACTAAGTTCCAAAATTTGCTGGTGAAGTTGCCTCCAAGGGTAAGTGATGCTTAAGTTTAGGCTAAGCTAAGCTCCAATATTAGGTATATGATGGAATACAGACTACTGGTCCTCTCACCTGCGTATGCCTCTAAGGCCTTCAATCACTCACCCAAAGAATTCTCTCTCATTAACCTACCAAAGACGAAAAATAGTACATTGCAGAATGGTAGCTAAACTCATTAAGAGTTCCAGGTGAGTACACCTTACTCTACTCTGAGCCTCATGCCGAAGCTGATTTCTCCCTTGCCAAGAACTCTTTGCTAAGTGATGAAGACTTAAGCCCTATATACCAAGTCCTTCTCAAACCTTTAATTGCTGAGAGCTTCCTACCAAGTGTTGAGACATAGGCTCCCGTTAGCTAAGTACTTCTCTTTCAGCCTACCACTAATACTTATGACATTCCTTACTCATCTTGGCAACTTGGTATCGCCACATCATGATCCAGTTCAACTACTATGCCCAAAGATTCCTTAGTACGGAACCATTGATGAGTTGCTACCTGTCCTTTTCACCTGATGCTATACTATTTTCCCTTTTTGCCATTTGTCCTATTTACCCCTTTTCATATGTACTAAGAATCCCCATTTTATGTATGCCTTTTTATAATTTTCTTTATTTATAAAGTTGCCCTAGGGACTTACTATAAATAGTCTCTTCTCCTTATAGTCGAAATCATCTTATATTCCTTACAGACATTGAATATACTTGTTCTTATGAGACAATCCTCTCTAAGTCTATTTTCATAAACTCTTATCTAATCTTATCAAGTAGCTCAAGATTAATAGCGAGTGGACCATGACATTAACTTGCATGTTATATCAAGTGATGTATCAAGTTGTGTTGTGTTTACTGGCCATATCCTCCAAGCAACTTTACGTTAGCTACTATATTCCATTCATCAACCTACTTACTCTATTTTCTTTGATATTTTGAAGGACCCATTGGTTTCTCACCTCCTGCAATAAGTCCTAGTGATAACTGAGCTCTTATACACATCATATAATCCTAGTATTAGAGCTTGAGATTGTGACCGAGAGCTATGTTGTAATAGTTCCTACTAGTTTGCTATTTGATATACTCTGTTTTCATTTGGAAGAACAAAGCTAGTTCGCAGTTCACTATTCTTTTGGTATTTTCTATGAGTGAAAGAGTAGAGTTTCTTGTGTGAAGAGTATTTCTTGAAGCTTTGTTTTGAGAATATCGAATCCTAGTGTTTAAGGAGAGACTATAATGCTAAGAGTGATGCTCATGGTCATGGTCATGGTCATGGTCATGTTACCCAACAAACACCATGTACTACTGATGAGTAGATACAGGACCTTGCCGCTATTATAGCCAATCTAGCTATCTCAATACAAAAGATCTTAGAGATTGAGCCACAAGAGAGAGTTATCATTGAATAGGGTCAAGAAATGGGAGATAGGCTGAGACAATAGATGAATGAGCAACAAGCTCCCCAACCCATTCCTATAAACCAAGCACTACCCTATCATGCTAATAAAGACGCGAGAAGGAGACTTTAGTTAGGTGAAGTCGAGGAATATGAGGAAAAGGAGCAATATATTGGGATAGATGAACATGAACTTAAAGCTCCTAAGGAAACTGAGCATCTCAAAGTACAAATTCTAAGCTTTAATGAGTCTAGTAGTGCTGACGACTACCTAAATTGGCAAGAGAATGTTGAAAAGATCTTTAACTTTATAACTATGAAGATGTTGTTCATATTCAAGTAGTTGCATTAGAATTTTTTGAATATGCAACAATGTGGTAAAAGAAGTTGTAGAATGTTTACCTAAGAGCTAGATAAGAAGTCCGAACATGAAATGAGAAGAAAAGAGTCCTGAGAAGTATGTTCATTCCTGAACAGTATAAGTAAGACACTTTCCGATGTCTCCAAGACTTGGGGTAAGATAACAGATCAATGGACGATTATGTTCAAGAGTTTCAATTACTCATGATCCGATGTAATGTTGATAAGGTCGAGACATGAACTATAGCACAGTTCATTTCTGCCCTAAGAACTATGATTAGTAACATAATGGAGCTATAGAGGCTTGAAACTTTAGATGAAACCATCAAAGTGGCACAAAGAGTCAAAAGGTACAGGCAGAATCAGATTAGCCAAATGTTGAGTATCCAACTAGCGTTATCGAATAGAAGCAGCATGCCTAGTTGACCTAGAAATGATCAAACACCAAATAATACCAAGGTAAACTGCCGAAGATAGGCGTTGAGCTAACCTGAAGAAAGCTTAGGTAGAGGATAGGCTAAGGAGACTGAGGCCCGAAGAGACTAAGGTCAAAGCTCAAGAAGAAAGACCCAAGAGATCAAATACTTTAAATGTCTCGGCTATGGACACGAAGCTAGTCAATGCCCAAACCGATGTGTCATGACAATCAAAGGAGACAAGCCTCACTTCGAAGTAGAGAGTGCTAATGTAGGAGAGGAAGAAGTGGAAGTTGACCAGTTGCTAAAAGAGTTCTAAGAAGACCCCGATGCCCTAATAGCTCCTAAAGTAAGAGTCAAATACTATTTTGTCATTCAACAATCTCATAGTACTTTTATGGTCGATGAGAATGAGTAGAGGGAGAACCTCTTCCATACAAACTATCGAGTGAATGGCAAGCTATGTACCTTGATAATTGATGGAGGAAGTTGCACAATGTCATAACACAAGGGGCAGTTAAGGCCATGAAATAACTAACCCTTCCATACCCTAAGCCGTATAAGATTCATTAACTGAACGAGAAAGGAAGTTTACCCATTGCTATAAAGGTTAGAGTACCAATTACCATTGGTGATAGGTGTCACGAACTGAGGACGGCCTAGTCGTGGCAGACGCCGTATACTGTACAAAGAACCCCTGATTGGTTATCCTTCCAATCAAGAACTCTTCACACAATATATAAGGCTCTACAACCACTAGTTTCCAAAGAACATCTAGACTCATTTGATATCATTACACAAATATATTTATATAAAATTTAAGTTACAAAGCCTATATTACACAACATTTAAGTATGTCTAGGTCTAATATAATAAGATAAACAAAAGTACATAAGTAGAAGTCTACATAAACTGTTCTCTCAGTACACATAGCAGCTCGCTCTTGCCCAAATCCCCAGGCTAACCTGTAGCATCCCTCGTCCTGTCTCTACGAACAGGCTATCCTGCAACAAAAGTCTAAAGGGGTGTAAGCCTAAGCTTAGTGAGCAAAACCCTCAGCCACACCACAAGCAAGTTATAAATACATTATATTCAAGCATATGAATGAATGATCAACCAGAATGCCAAACAATACGTATAATTAACTAGTTCATATACGTAACTCAGATTTAACGCCCTCCGAAGTCAGGGTTGGAGTATACACGGCACCAATCAGATCCAGGTATTATACTAGAACTTACTTTACTACGGAACCCCACGTTCCGTACTTATATCAAATAATTCTTTTATTTTCAGAAAAACCCAAGTTCTAGTATAATTGTGAGTGGGCCCCCGCAGTCCACACTCACCCCTAAACGGAGGCCTCTAGACTCGACCCTTAGCCAGGCGGTTGGCGCCTCCAACGCCTAGTATTCCTACGGGCCAGGGTAAGGTCATTTTGTACGAGTGCACCGTACAGAACCAAATAAATAAATGATATCAACCCCCGAATGGCCTCTCTTTACCTCCGTGTGATGTGACGGCCGGAATAGTATCCATGCTATGCATGTTAATGCATGTCTCAATTTCTTTTTATAGGCCGAGTATAATTAGGTTCAAATTATGCTATGACCATCCAATTGTGCACACAATCATTTTCTATACTACCATGCAACAAACATAGCATTATCATTATTTAAGATAAATTCACAATTCAAGACATACCAACATACACAGGCATTTTTCCCAATCCCCACACAATCATCAATTATCAATAATATTTAAGTCCACTATCTACAATCACAAAACAAGCATGGAATCATTGGGTAAATACTCATTCGGCCATGGTGATTTGCCCTAATCGTAGTAGTCGATCGGGAGGTCCTCACGCTCCTCAGAGTCACCTGATCATTACGATTTGATAAGACTAGTAAGTAACTAATTTAACTAATACTTCTAAACATTTAATTACCTAATCTACTTAGACTATTATCAACTTTTACCCGGTTAGACTTTATTATTAATCGTATATAACTTTTTCGTTTCATTTCTGATATTTATGAATTTATAGTCATTTTTCATCGTTTTCAAACGTATATTCATACGGTAAGGTTTGTTTTGGACGTTAAGACCCCTATTTTATATTATGAACTAATTTTATAGAAATTTTTAGCTATAATACTTAAGTATTGCTATTACTTATATTTATAACCTTTATTCCTTAAATTCTTATAATTAAGGGATTTACTTTATCATTACTAATTCATGTACTGATTTAAGTATAATCTAGTTTACAAAGTGTATTAAGATTTACTAATTTTAGTATCTAATTATCTACATTTTCTTATTTTTCTCATTTTCTAAACTTATGTTTATGTCATTGCTTACATCATCTTTTCTTTATGCCTTCATATGCTTATGTCATCTTTTCTTTATGTCCTCATATGCCTATGTCATCATCTACCTCATCATTTGATTACATAAGCATTACATCATGCTTATGTCACATGTACATGTCTTATGTACATTTATTTCTTACTTTATACTTATGTCTTATACTTATACTTATACTTATGTACATATACCTTATACATACATATACTTATACATCTACATATACTTATACCGTATTTATACATGTATTTCTACTCATATACCTATACGGTTAAATACATATTTTTATACTAAAATTTCGTATGCCAAATTTTCCCTTAAGAAAATCCTCTCAATTTTCATCCTTTTGCATTTCTATGTATGTATTTAGTATAGTATATGTATATATGGTTAGATATAGTCTTAAATTAGGTTATGTACATGATACATACTTATGTACAAAGGTTCATATACTTGTATTCCTTTGGTATTTCTTTATGTACACATATCTAAGAGTACATATACATGTATTCCTTCCATTTTTCTTCATGCTCCTTCATATTCTACACTTAAAGATGGAAACTTTGTTTCCTCTTCTTCAAGACTTTACTAAACACCTAATTACTTACCTAATCTACCTAATTAACTAACTAATGAATAACATAAAGTAACATAAAACAAGTTAAGAACATACCTTTAATTGTGTTGAAGTTTAAGGGGACAAAAGAAAAAAAGATGAAAGTGAAAGAAGAAGGAGAGTTCACGGCATGAAATGGGGACTTTTGTTTTTGTTTCTTTTGTTTTGTTTTCAATTATGAAGACAACAAATGGAGAAGTCTAGAAGGATGAGAGGTGGACGGCAACAAATAAAAGGGAAGGGAAAAGAAAAATCAAAAGGAAAAGAAAAGAAAACCATCATTAAGTTAATAAGATATTTTCCTTATCTCTTAAGACTTTTGACTTTTCAAAATGTTGACTTTAGTCAACATTTGTTGACTTGGTCAACCCTTTGACTTTGGTCAACATGCATTACTTTAGTCAACATTCCTTAAGTATGTTTAATTTTGTGCACATAATGTGGTAATTAAGGGAGATTAGAGGAAAAATGAAGGAAATGAGGGGAAATGAGGTATTAGATGAATTGATTTGTAAACATTGTTAATGAGATCTTACTTTAGGTCTTTATAGCCTATATATCTCATTTGACAAACTACTTTGAATAACAAATGCAAAAAGTACCAATTTAAGTGTTAAGGTTCACTACATAAACCTAATCTTCAACTATTACTCTAACTCTAAGTGAAACTATCTTAATCACTTACTTAAGAAGTGAATATAATCTATGACTCATTATCTTAATTTCTAATAGATCACCTAAGGATTCAAAGCATATAAGTATGAATAAGGGTCATCGCTAACCCTTTACTAGTGAATTGGGTAAAAGGATAAGCATTACATTATCAATTAGGGTTTTAGGGTATATCATGTTGGATTAGTGCACATGTGTCTTTAAAATAATCATTTTTAGGGTTTCTACCACTTTTGAATAAAATCTTTAGCATTTAGAAACATTTAGGGTAGAAAAATTCTTTACGCGATTGAGTAATTCTTTTAGGGTTTTCACTTTCATTAGCCTTGTCGACTCCTAAATGGTCTAACATAGTCGAGTCTATTACTAAGGCTAGGTTGATAATTTTAGGGGTTTATAATAGGTACAAGGATGAAGTGTTGTGTGATGTCCTTCTTATGTGTACCTCATACCTCTTACTTAGCCGACCTTAGCTATTTGACTTGAGAGCATTCCATGATGGTTATAAGAACACCTACATGTTCTAGAAGGATGGGAAGAAGGTTATACTAACCCCCGTGAGTGCTAAAGAGGTGCAAGAGTCATAAGAGAAGGTCGTCAAATCACTACAATGAAAGTCCTTAGTGATTTCCCATGCTCAATTTGCCCGTAAAGTTAAGGCCCAAGAGTGTGTGCTCCTTTTAGTAAGGAAACTTTTAGAGTTAAGAGAAGCCGAGAGCTTACCTACTAAAGTGTAGATATTACTATAGAAGTATGCTGACTTATTTCTTGTTGAGATGCAAAAAGGCTTACCACCTTTAAGGGGCATTGAATATTGCATTGACCTTCAGCTAGGAGCCATGCTACTAAACCGACCTACCTATGGGCTCAATCTTGAGTAGGCAACCAAGTTGAAGAAGCAAGTAGATGAGTTAGTAGATCAAGGATATGTTCATAAGAGCATAAGCCCCTGTATTGCACCAGTTATGCTAGTGCCGAAAAAGGATAGATCATGAAGAATGTGCATTGACAGCCGAGCCATCAATAAAATTACCATTAAGTACAAATATCTAATTTCGCGACTTGATGACATGCTTAATGAGTTACATGGTATTCACATTTTTTGAAAGATTTACCTAAAAAGTGGCTATCATCAAATACGAATAAGGCTTAATGATGAATGGAAAACTGCTTTCAAAACAAAGGATAGTTTATTCGAGTGGTTGGTGATGCCCTTTGGTCTATAAGAGGGAGGAGTACGAGTAGATGACAAGAAAGTTAGAGCTATACTTGAGTAGCCTACGTTGACTAATGCTATAGAAGTCAGGAGTTTCCATAATCTAGCTTCACTCTATTGGAGATTTATTTGGAATTTCAATTCCATAACTACATCATTAACCAAACTGACCAAGAAGAATTGTAAGTTCAAGTGGTTAGAGAAAGCTGAGAAGAGCTATTGAAGACATAAAATCCAAGTTGACATCGGCCCTAGTACTTGCCTTACCAAACTTCGAGAAAGTTTTTGAGATAGAATATGACACGCTTAGAGTTGGCATTGGTGCTATCCTTCGGCCGGAACATTAACCTATTGCCTATCTCAACGAGAAATTAAGAGGAGCTACCCTGATTTACTCGGCATATGATAAGGAGTTCTACACGCTTATTTGAACACTATAGAACTGGCAACATTACCCGTTGTCGAGAGAATTCCTCATCTACTCCAACACCTCCAAGGGTAATAAAAACTTTCTTAGCATCATGCTAAATGGGTTGAGTTCTTGGAGTCTTTCTACTACATCATCTAATATAAGAAAGGGAGCACAAACATGGTAGCTAACGCTCTTTCTCGTTGTCATACCCTTATTATGACTGTACAGGCCAAGGTACTTGGATTTAGCACATTACCCCATCAATATGAACTTGATCCATGTTTTAAGCCCTTAGTGGCCAAGTGCCATGTTGGAATTATAGATGGGTTCTACTTGAGCAAGGGATTTTTGATAGAGGGTAAGCAGGTTTATGTGCCGATTAGATCAACTAGAGAGCTACTCATTCAGGAAGCTCATGCTAGAGGCTTAGCTGGGCATTTTAGAAAGAAAAGGATGGCTAAAATATTAAAAGAACACTTTTACTAGCTTGGGATAATGAAGGATGTACATTAAATTCTTGAGAGGTACAAAGTGTGTAAACATGCAAAAGGGAAGAGAGAGCCGTATAGAGAATACACATCCTTACCCATTCTTGAGCACCTATGGACCAACCTAAGCATGGATTTCATGCTCAGCCTTCCCCAAACGTTGAGAAGCCATGACTCAATTATGGTTATGGTCAATCGGTTCAGCAAGATGTGCCACTTCATTGCTTGCTATAGAACTAATGATACTTTATTTGTCACTAACCCCTTTTTGCAAGAAATAGCGTGATTGCATAGACTGCTGAGAAGTATTGTATCAGATCATAACTTGAAGTTCATGAGTTTCTTTTAGAAAACGCTATAGAAGAAACTCTACACTAAGCTTATATATAGTACTTCTTACCACCTTTAGACAAATGGCCAGACTGAGGTAGTTAACAGGACAATTAGCAACCTTTTATGAGCGGCTATTGGGAAAAACTTACATGATTAGGACCAATACCTACTTGTCATTGAGTTCGCTTACAACCAATCAGTTTACAGCTCGACAGGAAGATCACCTTTTGAGGTCGTCTATGGACTTAACCCAAACTTACCCTTAGATATAGCTATCAGCCCAGCCGTTTAATAGAAAAGTCAATCTGGCTTATAGTGCATCGAGGAATTCTAAAAGCTGTATTAAAAGGTTACTGAACAACTGGCACAGACTGTAGCCCAGCAAAAGGAGCAAGGAAGCCGAGAAAGGAGATGAGTGGTTTACAACCTCGAAGACCTTGTTTGGGTATACCTAAGCAAGGAGTATTTCCCTAGAAAGAGAATAAATAAGCTTTCCCTTAGATTAAACAGACCTTTTAAGATCTTTAAGCTCATCAATGACAATTCATATGAACTTAAGCTACTCGACAAATATGGTGTATTTGCTACTTTTAATGTGGCTAACCTAACACCCTATGTACTTGATAAAGAAGAGAGCTAAGATTTGAGGGCAAATCTTCAACAACCTTAGAGAACTGATGGAATGCTGATCACTATTCCTTTCACCTGTGCACACCTTCGAGGCCTTTAGTCACTCGCCCGAAGAATTCTCTCTCATCAGCCTGCTAAGGACAAGAAATAATATATAGTAGAATGGTAGCTAAACTCCTTGAGAGCTTCGAGTACGTATACCCTACTCCACTCTGACCCTTATATTGATGCTAACTTCTCCTTTGCTAAGAGCTCTTTGCCGAGTGATGAGAACCCAGACCCTACACACCAAGTCCTGTTTAGACCTTCAATTGCTGAGAGTTTCCTACTAAGTGCTGAGACATAGGCTCCTACTAACTGAGTACTTCTCTTTTGACTTACTACTAATACTTACAGTATTCCTTACTTGTCTCAATAACCTGGTGCCGCTATGTTATGATCCAACTTAGCTACTGCACCTAAAGATTCCTTAATACGGGACCATTGACAAGCTACTACCAATCCTTTTCACCTGATACTATACTATTTTCCCTTTTCATATGTACTAGGAATCCCCTTTTTATGTACACCTTTTTGTAATTTTCTTTATTTGTAATGTTTCCGTAGGGACTTACTAAAAATAGTCCCTTCTCCTTGTAGCCAAAATCATCTTATATTCCTTACAAACATTGAATATAATTGTTCTTATGAGACAACCCTCTCCAAGTCTATTTTCATACACTCTTATCTAATCTTATCAAGTAGCTCATGATTAGTGGCGGGTGGACCTTGACATTAACTTGTGTGTCATATCAAGTAAAGTGTCAAGTCGTGTTATGTTTGTTGATGGGTCATACCCTTCGAGTAGCTTCACATCAACTACTATATTCCATCCGTCAACTTACTCACTCTATTTTCTTCAATATTTTAAAGGACTTATTGGTTTCTCACCTCCTACGATAAGCCGTACTGATAATTGAGCTCCTAAGCACATCAGTATATGACCTAAGTAAGTCAAAAGCTCCAACTTTAAGAGATCCTATCCTAAGGATTATTCACTAAGTTCTTCTAAGGAGTGTGACAGGGTGCAAAAATAGCACCAAGATTGTGAACTTAAATGATATTGTGTTCCTACATAGTTTAGCAATGCAATGCCCAATTAATTTAGGCGTTCGCATGGCTTTCTTCTTTAGGAGCCAAGCTATTAAAGGATAAGTTACGTTTATTTTTGGAAAACCTTTTATCACCCAACTAATGAAAGGGATTAGCATGTTTGATTGCCTCCATCTTATAGAATTGGTCTACCATCCCTCCCCCATGAGCCTAGAATCAATCTATGCCATGAACCTCTTACCAGCACCCCTAGTGGAAGAATTTTAAGAGGAAGCACCTGAAGCTCCATTACCAACACTAGCATAAGATAAGCCCTCTACATCATCATCAATGTTGGGAAAAATTAAAAGGATGATAGGGAGGATAATCAAGAAAAAAAAGATGCTAGAGAACAATCTTAAGTGCACGAGGTCGTGTATTGAAGCGGTCATAGAGCACCACTGCATTCCCTTGGCACCATCACTACCCTTGTCTAAGACTCCGAGGGTGAAGACGAAATAGAAAAGATTGAAGAAGAAGATGCCTCTACTGAAGAAGAGGATTGATTTTTTTATATTTTGCTAAAGACTTATTTCCTTTTATTGCTAAATGACTGTAATACTTAGACTAACTTTCGTTTTCTTTTCTTTCATACCACTAGATGTACATTATCTTATTTTATGATAATTCTACAAGAACCAACCAATTGATGTATTAGGATTAGTAGTAAGTTGGTTTATTTTTTCTTATCATTTTTCTCTTTTGTAGTTTGTTTTCTTTTCATGTAGCAAGGAACCTTTAAGAAGGATAGTTATCTATTTCTAAGCTTAAGTCGAGAAGGATAGTAATCTATTTATGCTTTTCCTAAAAAATTTTCAGATAAGATGAACAAATGAGACTAGTTTTTTAAAAATCTCCTAATGAATCAAAGTACTTAGAGGCAAAAGAAACAAATAAAACAAAAAAGAAAACTATAAGCTAGTAAGGATTGATTATGGTCCCTTTGAAGAGCAAGGTTCTTTCTAGTTGCCAACTAAAGGAAATTGGTTAAAAATTAGTAAGGATCAGCCCAACTCCCTTGAAACAGCAAGGTTCTTTCTTGCTGCCAACTTAAAAATTAAATGGTATAGATTAGCTTTGGTCTATTAGAAGAGTAAGGTTTTCTCTCATTACTAATAAAATTATGCTTAATTGAAAGGAACTGAATTGGATTAAAAAGCCTCCTAATGAAAAATATATACTAAGAGCACAATTTGAAGATGAGTTTATGTAACATGCATTTGGTCTAAGTTTTATAACAAAAATAATATAGGGAATATTTTTCTCCTCTTATCTCAAGGAGGTGAAATTCTTACAACTCTTTCCTATTTTCTTAATGTTTATTTTGATCTTTAGTTTAGTTTATGTTTATGTGATAAGGCTAACTCTGAATTATTTGGATTAATTATTAAAATTTAGTAGCTCTTCATAGTCTAAGTATTTTAAAGGCATTACTAATAAAAGAAGAAAAGGTAGTTTATGAGAAAAATTATGAAGCCTTTTAAATTAAAGATACACTTTTCTAAGTTATAAAAGAATTGTTAATCTTGTCTTAGTTTTGTTTGACTATTTTTCTTGAAGACAAGCAAAAGCTTAAGTTTGGTGAAATTTTATAGCACTCATTTCGCACACATATTTTAGGGTGATTTTGCATGATCTTATTATTATGCCTCGAAGCAATAGAGTTGTAAAAGTCCTACTATGTAAGCTATTTTAAAATAGAAATTAATCTTTCAACCACTATCTTAGAGTTAATTTACACAAGGCATCCACAAATAGCCCGCTTTAAAGAAAACAGTTTACAAATTAAATGTGTTATTTGCATGTTGAAGTATAAAAACATACATTAAGATTCTAATTTTCCAAGTAATGTATACATAATTTACTAATCTATCCTTACTTAAGCTATACATTATTGAATATTAGAAGATTCAAAAATAAGAGCTAAACCTCAAGAATGTATCTACTTATTAATTTTATTTCCTTACTCCTTAAGATCCAGCAGTAGAGTAGGTAGCTTCAAAATAGTTATGTTGCCACTTCCTAACTAGCACCTATAACAGTATCTATAGAGATGTAAGCAACCAACTACTTAGTAGTTAGGACGGAAACTTAAAACTATATATTAAGCACAAGCAGGTTACCAACCAATTATATTAATGCAATATGACAACCAAATGCCATCATATGACATTATCCGGTTTGTCATAAGATTAGAGAAATTACATCCACTCTAATCCGGATTAAGGAGTTTAATGCATATCTCACTAGCTCACGACCAAACCCAAGCTTATACAATAGAGGCATTACTTTTCCCGTGACTACCTTCGAACCAATATCTTCACCTTTGCTACAACCTCGTCTTCTATCATTTAGTTCGACTAAAGATAAAGAAGAGACCAATTATGATATCCAGCACTATCCTTTTTTAAGGGGTTGGTATTTGGCCAGTAAACCTTAAACATCTCCCCTAAAGGGTTAAAATGCTTATCTAATTAATTTTTATAAGCTGCATATTATTAAATCTAGTTAAAGTGATCAATCCATATCATGCAATACATAACAATTGCAAACCAATACAATAAGTCAATATTATACTACACATTTAAGAAAACGTACACATAGGCATACGTATAATCAAACTAACTATAAGCACAAACAAGTATAACCTTAAGCCTCTAAGTACTATGAAATAGTATTCTAAAATATAGTTAAGCATTGATCTCGAACTTACCTACACTTCTTGCTAGCTCACTCAAGGTGTAACTTGTAGCAAGTCATCGCGAATAATCTCTATAATATAAATGTTGTTTTAGTTCTCATATAACTACCATAGATAGATTTTATTTTGTAATTTAGATTATTATTATCTTAAGTTAAGAGTCTTAATATATTTAATTATTCAAGTCTAAGTCTCTTGGGATTATTTCTCTTGTTCATCGAAGTTTCGAATTTACTTCTTATTCCGATTCTAATTCAGCTTCTAAATTAGGTTTTAGTTTATCTTTTTATTACCCTTTATTTGTGTTAAATATCTCTCATAGATTTTGATCATAACAAAAAAAAAACACTAATGAAAAAGAGACTAGTCTAAAAATCAAATTAGTTTGAAAATCTTTAGAAAGTGTTTCAAAAGCTTTTATAAGAAGAATTGGTATAGCTATTCAAAAACTTGTTTAGAGACTTCGAAGAAAAGAAGACCGATACTCTTCATAAGGTTATTTAGAAAGTTGGTTTAGAAAAGTAACGTAGAAAATTAATTTATATCAAATTCGAATTGAATAAGGCTTAGCTCTACTAGATTGAGTGTATTAGGGAAATACACTTAATCTCGTTTCACTTAAGATGAAATCATGATCCATGGAGATTATTTTTGAGCAAATTTATTTTTAAAAAAATCAAGATATGCATAAATGTGGATAAGGATAATGTTGAATTGGATTTTGTGCAATTTTAAATCTTAAATATAAGTTTTATCTGGAAGTTACTGATTAAGCATATCTCCTCGTCAAATTCAAATCAGAAGCTTATTTGGTGGTTACATATTGAAGAATATTTAATCTAAACAAGATAAGGAGAGTTGTCTTTGAATCTTAAAATATCGAGACCTTCTCAAAATATCCATGGAATTATCACTAACAACTATTGGTTAGATAAATATGAAAGTAAGGATAAACTTCAAATTAGCTATTGGAAGATTTCAATATAAAAAGAGAAAGGATTCAAAACGTCATTTTACAACAAGAACAACTACTATGAAGAAAAGTTTTCGTTGCACAAAAAAAAACAGTGATCAGATTTTACCTACAAAAAAGCTATAGAAAATTCTTTAGATACTTTTTTAGAGAGTTGCACCAAAGCAAATTATACAACATTCGTTATTTCTCTTTAGAGCGGAATTAATTGAGATTTATATTTTTTTCTCACTTGTAATTTTTATTTTGTTATTTGAGTGTTGAGATAAGTATACTTTTACTTTATAGATTTATATTAGCTTAGAATATAGAGAGGCTAGATAGGCAAAGCAGAGTATTGTAAAGTCCATGTACGACAAGTGCTTGTAATCTCTTTGTAATTTGATTTAGTGGATCAAGTGGAACGACACCAATGAAGTAAACTAAGTCCCTAGTAGTGGAGTTAGAATAGAGTAGTAGGTAGAAGGCTGAAGCCCTAAGCTCTATAAAAATCTTATCCTGATATTCTCCTTTCTTACTCTTTTAATTTGTTTTATTAATTATTGTGTTTAATTATTAAAATATCACTATTCACCATTATAAGTTATTACGAGGAGTAATTTTATTTTTCTTATATCAAAAAGTTTTCAAAAGTTTAAAGATATCAATTCACCCTCCTCTTGATATCTTATATGGGATCAGCAATTTGTAAGTATCTTAAATGTCTTTTAACATTTTTCTTATGGTTTATTTGATTAGTATTACCTTTGGTTTAGGTTATTGACTTACTATCTAATATACTTATATTAGCCCTAATTCTGATTATGCTTTTGAATCAATTTTTGATTCAGAAATTGTTCACATTTTAACATACCTCTCATACATATGTGCGGGTATATACTTATAAGCTTTAAATCCATAGTTTTTAGATTATAATTATAATTTTGCTCAATTGTTTAAGTTCTATATTTCCTATGACCAAGCTAATTCCAAACTAGTTTTTTATTCAATTTCTAAATTAGTTTATGAATTAAGTTTTGTTTTAGCTTCTAATTACTATTTTTATTTGTAATCCTAGGAATTCCTTTCAAACTAATATGTGAAATTCATCCAATTATATTTAAGTATCCTAAATCTTTGTTTTAGCTCCTAATTAATATTTTGGTTGGTACAGTACACTATATTTCTAATTTAACTACCAAATTAGCTAGCGATGTGAGAATAACCTATATTTTTCACTTAGTTTCCTAAATTCACATTCCAAATCAGATTTATATAATACTCCTAATATTATAATATTATCAATTTTAACCGAATTTATTCTACTCATCTAATTTCCTTCCTCACATATTATCTACTATTTCCTAATTTACACATTTAACACATATCTAATCTCTCCAACATCACAAATACCATCCTTAATCAGTGACTAACTTCTCAAAATATCTAATTACACCATAAATCATAAAATTAACTCAAATATATCATTTTACCTAATTTTCATTTATACTTATTTATTACGTAATATCCATATTACATACAACCAATATCTTAAACTCCATAAATACTATCCCACATCAATAACTATTATCTAAAAATACCTAATTACATACTAAATCAGTATTTTTTACCAAATTAAGCCTACAAATCGCCTTTTTATGCATGACTTTAGGCCCTAAAATTTAAATAAAATTTTAGAAAAAAAATTTTTAGAAAGACTCTTCACAACACTATCATATATATCCTAAATAATCTATATAAAAAATTTTAAGGTTAAAACTATATCATTAAGATTATTTAAATTAAAATCGAAAACTGACTCAAGTTTAGTCATTTCTTAAGAGCAATATATCCCGAGGCTGATATTTACCAAACTGACATTTTTTTCCTAAATCTAAATACTAAAATATCCTAGAATACTAAATTTCATAATTTTCCATTATTATTTGATATTTTTAATAAATAAAATAAAATCAAAAGGCAAATCAGAACTTACCAATGTTACTAGCTCCAATCATTACTGGCTACCATGGTCTTGTTGTCACCACCAAGCTTAGGGTCTACTATGTAGTTGTCGATTTGGTTTCATTCCTAGTGCTGTTCGGGTACGGGTTTTTTATAATGCCCTAAATATATACTATTTTGTATATTTTTAGTAAATTGCTTTCTCTCTTCTTCTTAACTTCTCTCTATTTTTCCTGAACTCCAAATTGACTAAAATGATTTTTGGTTAGGTTGATATGTATTTATAGAAGCGTTTTAAGGTTTTGTTTTGATTTTTGATTGCCAAGTGCCCTTATCTTCTTCTTTTTTTCACTTTCTAGTTGGTTAATTATTATTAGTTGATTTTCTTTCTTTCACTTGTAGCTTACCATGACTCTTATCTAGACAATTCTATACTTCTGAACATTTTTCTTGATGTTTTTCTTAATTTTTTATTTATTTTCTTTAACTAATTAGTATTTTTTATATATATTTTAGATATTTTAAGTAATTTTGCATATTTTTACCTATAGATAAATACATATATGGTATAAATAAATACTCATAAATATTATTTAAGTTAATTTATTATTTCTAGCATGCATATAATTTATCTCTATCGATTCATTAGTTATCAAAACTTATTTTACACATTTTCGATAAATAATGAGTAATATATTTATAATTCAATATTATAATATTTAATTATTTTAATACTTATTTTACTAAATCGAAATTCGTAGGATCACTTTTACTAATATTCCTAACTCTGTCATAAAATTTGGACTCGATTAAACAATTTGTACGATTGCCATAAATTTTACAAACCATTTCCAAACTGACCAATCATGAATTGATCACCAATTTTTGTAGGACCTCACATTCCACCCCCTTTACAAATAGTTTCATCATCGAAACTACTATATATCTACATAATACTTAATTAACTAAAATTGACAGCTTATATTCGTTTGCTATCTTGTAAATCAAAAGAACCATAAGCAATGATTCATTATTATTGCTTTCGGTTCCCAGGTAGCTTTCAAATCTAGACTTTCATCCCATTATGCCTTCATATACTCCATATCTCAGTTTCCTTATCTTCTAAACCCAATTATCTTGTATCCTTATAGGTTGCTTCACAATTTTTGAAGTTCTTTTGTAAATTTTACTAAATTATCTTTTAATTAGGCTTCTAAGCCATCTTTTGATTAAACTTTTAAATCCTTCTCTATCTAAACTTCTTCTTTGATTTCTTCATTTATCCCTTAAATTCTCAATTCCGTTTTCTTCCTTTGCATTCCATACTTTGATATCAATCATATCTTATTCCATCATTGCAAACCTCTAGTTGTATTATACTGTCTTATGACTTAGTTCTATAACTTGACAAATTCTCTCATTGGTTTACCTTCCATGTGTTCTTTGTTTTACAAGTCCTAGATTTATTTATGATCATCAATGGTTTTAAGTCCACCCCATGTCACCAACCTTTCCTCTCATTTATAATCTTCTACTTACAATGACTATGCTACTACCATAGCTTCTTATTTGTTTCTTCATATAGCTTAGCATAGGTTCAACAGAAGTAAATTTGGCAAATCTTAACTTTCCTCCATGTCGGATTCAATGAGATGGTTAACATTCTAATCAACTCTATTTGACTCAACTTGACTCAATAAGAATGAATATGACTCTCGACCAATAAATTCATATAAAGAGGCGGTATTGACAATAACTCATTACTTGACAAGACTCGGTATGATAGAATACCCTAATAAGGTTAACATGACAAGAGACTCAACAAATAAGAAATTTGACCATTATAGATTTGCCATTCCTCTGTTAGATTACCTATTGCAACTGCTCATGTGAAGGGTATTGTTGTTTAATTCCTTTCTCATACTTCCAATTTTCTCATTAGATCTTTACCCTTGGTAGTGTTTGTCAGTTATCTTTCCTTAGTCTCTCATTTGTAAATATCAACAAACTTCTCATCACCTACTCTTAGTAGCTTTTCTCCTAAATTCCACTTTAATCATAATGTACAGCTTTCCAGGTTAATATGCTTCTTCTACTATAAGTTATACATTAATAGATAATGATAATCTCAATCACTTTAAGCCTTTTTCCATCCACAGCTTCCGATTTACGAGAAATGGACACTTGAGTATCAATATTGTAATTGCATTTCATCCATTTGTATATAATATATATATATATATATATTCTACAATAATTGTACATTATTCTTATGAGTATCAACCAATTCTCTTATTCATAGAACTTGAATTCTAACTAGCTGAGTTCAACTTATATGTTAATTGTTATCTTAAAATTAGGGATCTATATTATGTCATAAATCCTATTATGATTTTTCCTTCAACCCCCAAAATTATTATGTAGTCATCATGATAATATTCTTCCATCTTTTGGCATAATTCCCTTCATCATCTAACATGTCTTCTATGATAAGTATTTAGACAATCAAATTAGTATTAGTAGATCCCTTTATATCTTTAGTTCCTTGTCTAAATACGAATAATGCTTTAGAAGAACATCTACTCTTTCAATGTTAATGACTCTTACTAATTCTATCATCATACGTTTATGGGTTTTGTAATTCCTACTTCTACAATTAAATGTTTTTCTTTTAAGTCAACACAATATCTAAGGAAACAATAGACTCCTTGTTCCAATACTTGATGCTTCCATCATTATCACTCAGTTAAGATCAAGTGAGAGTCCTTTTTTGAAATTCATTACTTATCTTCTAGCTCCTTGAAACTTAGATCCTTAAATGAATATCTATGATCAACATTTCTTATCCATCACTTCGTTAATAGGGGTAAAATAACAACTATCCAACTCACAACACCTAGTTGAACCAATTTTATAAGGAACGGTTTCTACACCATCTTTATCTAGACATCATTATAAAAATATGTCTTATCTCAACTTATTACCAAACACTTATTAAGTAATCCAATTCTTCCTTTTAATTGCCTCGCTTTCAAATTTTCTCCTACTCATACTACTAGCTTCAATATAATTGTACCATAAGCCAATCTTTAAGATTTTGAAATCCTAAGGGTTCAAAACTTCTCTCTCTTTAATTAACAATTAATTGGTCTAAGAAGCTTATTGATTCTGTCTTAGAATATCATATTGCTTGATGATTTGAAACAGCCTACCATTTCCTTGGAATTTTGTCCATACTCCATTTTACTTCTTGAGTCCTTCTATCTCCTCTAGTTCTTTCCATATCAAGATAATGGATCATTATTCCTTATCATCATATCTTACTACGTATACGAGTTAGTAACCATCTTATAAAATTTACTTCTTGATAGGTTATGTTCTATCTAAATAAATCTTCAAATAGCGGAGAAACTTTTGATTAAAAGTCTTGATCCTCTCTAAACTTTTTTCTTTAATTTCCATTTCCTCTGTTCATCTTTACTCGTCCTACTACTACTATTTTAGGGTATCTGGATACATAGTCAATCATAGTTTATCTTACAATCTTACTTCATTTCTCCTGTACCACTTAATAATCATCCATCCTCATAACCAAACATAAGTACTACATAATGATGTCATTCAATTTGCCTCAGCACAACATAAAGATCCCATTATCTTATTTTGCTTCACTAATAGCTGCTTACAACTCCAAAGATGTTAGTCTTCAATTCATTATTCATTAAAGGTTAAAGGGTTTGTAACTTGATTGTAGCCTCATATTATAATTTCTACAACCATTCTTACATATGTAAAGGACTTCCAAGATTGGTCACCCAAAACACATGTAATCCTTTTCACCCCTAACAACAAATATGTTAAAATGTTATAGTATATGCACTTATCCAAAAGAATACACATTTGTCAAGAAGTAAATAATATCCATTAAGAGATTAGTAGAATGTCCCCATACATGAATATCTAACATAGGATTAACTCTAACATCTCAACAAAACATAACCAACTATCACATTATCCATCATTCAAATCAACAATAACAACCATTCATTTAAAAGAATTCTACCATATTTATCTTTCAATTAAATCATCATTATTTCCACTTGTTGATTCAATACTCTATACTTTAATAGGAAAATTCGAAATAGTACTTATTGCATATACCTTATTGTTATCAAACTCCTTAATGCCATTATTAACTATTATCTTTTATATCGCCTTCTCATTCTATATATAATCTGCTTCTAAGTTAGGTTCTATGTACACCTCTAATAGGTTTTGATTCCTTTTCTTATCAACTTCTAATTTTTTTTTTCCTTCAATATTTTTTCTTTTTCAAGATTCTCTTGTACAATATGATTTATTTAACCCTCTACTACACTATTTCATATTTATACTAAGTACCAAACTGATGTCGTCTTGGAATTCTATAGGTTACTACTTTACCTATAATTTGTCAAACCACTGGTTTAGGATGAGATCCTTTTAGCTTTAAGGATTTTTTTTTTTTTTTTTACCTACTCCAATTGATCTAGGAAATTTGGAAACTAATCAATAATCCTTTGAGGGTAACGTCTAATGATATATGATATGCTAGTAGGAATATAGGTTGTACAAATAGGGTAAGGTCTCTCTCTTCTACTTTTACTAAAAGTACATCACTAACATGCTCTAAGCCATAAAGTCCAAATTAATTCCCGTTAATATCTAGAGTCTTATCAACTACATTAAATCCCATCAATGGACTTTCCAATAATCCCATCCATGGTATATGATACGTCCTAACTAACCATTCCTAAGAATAATTATCACATCTCAGCTTTGTATTAGATAAGAGACTCTCCTCCATTTTACCTGAATCGCTTCAACAAACTATCAATTCCCATGCAATCCCATTATTGAATTTAAGTTTAATTAATGTGTATCTTAGTTTAGTGTTATAATCACTACTTATACAATAATTTATAGTACAAGCTTTTACTACCTACTCTCAATATACTCCTATAATGTCTACTTCTTTTAATTATCAATCTTCAAATCGCGTTCACTAAAACTACGCTCTAATACCAACTTAGAATTGTTATGCCCGGAAGCAGTAGAGTTGTAATAGTCTCATTGTGTAAACAATTCTAAGATAAAAGTCAATCTTTCAACTGCTATCTTAGAGTTAATTTACATAAGGCGTCCATAACTAACTTACTTTGAAGAAAATAGTTTACAAATTAAATGTGTTATTTGCATGTTGAAGTAAAAAATCATACATTAGGATTCTCATTTTCCAAGTAATGTATACATAATTTACTAATCTATCCTTACTTAAGCTATACATTATTGAATATTAGGAGATTGAAAAATAAGAGCTAAACCTCAAGAATGTATCTACTTATTAATTTTAATTTCCTCACTCCCTAAGATCCAATAGTAGAGTAGGTAGCTTCAAAATAGTTATGTTATCGCTTCCTAACTAGCACCTATAATAGTATCTATGGGGATGTCAGCAACTAACCACTTAATAAGTTAGGATGGAAACTTAAAACTATATATTAAGCATAAACAGGGTTATCAACCAATTATATTATTGCAATACGACAACCAAATGCCATCACACGACATTATTCGGTTTGTCATAAGATTAGAGAAAGTATATCCACTCTAATTCGGATTGAGGAGTTTAATGCACATCTCAACAACTCACGACCAAATCCAAGCTTATACAATAAAGACATTACTCCTCCTATGCTACCTTCAAACCACTACCTTTACCCTTACCACGACCTCGTCTCCTATCACTTAGTTGAACTAAGGATAAAAAAGAGACCAATTATGATATCCAACACTATCCCTTTTGAAGGGGTCGGTATTTGGCCGAAAAAACCCTAAATGTCTCCCCTAATGGGTTAAAATACTTGTCCAGTTAATTTTTACAAGCCATATATTATTAAGTCCAGTTAAGGTAATCAGTCCATATCACATAATACATACCAATTGCAAACTAATATAACAGGCCAATAGTACATTATACATTCAAGAACACGCACTCATAATCATGCATACAATCAAACTATCTATAGGCACAAACAAGTATAGCCTTAAGCCTTCAAGTACTATGAAATAACACTTAGAAATACAATTAGGTATTGATCCTAAACTTACCTGGACTTCCTACTTACTCACTTAAGGTGCGAATTGTAACAGGCCATTGTCGATAATCCCTATAATACAAATGTTGTTTTAGTTCTCATATAATTACAATAGATATATTTTATTTTGTAATTTAGATTATTATTTTCTTTAGTTTAGGGTCTTAATATTTACTTATTCAAGTATAAGTCTCTTAGGATTACTTCTTTTGTTCATCCAAGTTTAGAATTTACTTCTTATTCCGATTTTGATTCAGCTCTTAAATTAGGTTTTAGTTTATCTTTTTATTGCCCTTTGTTTGTAAGTGTTTTAAATGCCTTTTAACCTTTTTCTTACAGTTTATTTGAGGAGGATTACCCTTGGTTTAGGTTCTTAACTTACTATCTAATATACTTATGTTAACCCTAGTTTTGATTCTACTTCTGAATCAATTCATGATTCGAAAATTGCCCACATTTTAACATACCACTCATACATATGTGTGGATATATACATATAAGCTTTAAATCCTTAGTTTTTAGTTTATTTACTCAATTATTCAAGTTATATATTTCCTATGACCAAGCTAATTCCAAACCAATTTCTGATTCAATTTTTGAATTAGTTTATGAATTAAGTTTTGTTTTAACTTCTTATTACTGTTTTTATTTGTAACCTTAATTAAGTTTTATTTTAGCTTCTAATTACTATTTTTATTTGTAGCCCTAGTAATTCCTCCCAGACTAATATGTAAAATTCATCCAACTATACTTAAGTATCCTAAATCTTCATTTTAACTCCTAACTAGTATTTTAGTCAGTACAGTACACTATCTTTCTAATTTAACTACCAAATTAACTCTCGAGTTTATTTATTTTAATTTTGAAAAGTGGGTCGAGTTTACGTTTTCAACTTGGTTCAAGTTTTAAAGAAAAATTTTTAAAGGGTCCTAAGTTTGGTTTTATTTTTGAAACTTTTTATTGAGTCCTATTTTGATTTTCCTTAATTTAACTTATATTAAACACAGCCTACTCAATATAAATTACTCGACATTAAATTAAGAAAAAAAATTCTTTAAAAAATGATTTTAAAAAATATTTAGAAAAATTGGAGTCGTTAACCGGTTAAATTGGTAAAAAAAAAATTTGGGTTTTTGGGTAGGAAAACCCTAATTTAGCTACTGATCCATGTATTTTCTTTAAAAAAATAATTTTAGAAAATTAACTTGAAAAACTAACTTTGAGGGCTAACCTATTAAAATTAAGCCACCTTGTAAAAATTAAAAAAAAATTAATAGGTTTTATTTTTATAATTTTTTTCTAAAAATACTAAGATATATATAGATATATAAAATATAACTAAAATGAATATTTTATTATTTTTTATTACAAATTTCTCAAGAAAAGGGAGAAAATTATTTTTATATACAGTTGCTTCGAAGATATCTACATACCTACTAGTCGAGATCAAACCAACATAGTTCATTTTTAAAAAAGATTTAATGGGTAGATTTTTTTAATTTGGAAAACAAGTCAGATTAACGTTTACTTAAAAATTTATATTTAAAAAAAAAACCTAAAAAGATCTAATTTTGCGAATATATTTTTTTAAAAAAAAAACCTAACTAACTAAATCTTTTTTAAAACTCCAATTAAGATTTTTTTTTATTTTTTATAAATCACTACATATCGAAATCGATCTTTCCTAAATTCTACATGCAAGATACACTAAGATACATATCTTTTCCGAAAATACAAATCTCAAAGAAAAGATATGCAATTTTTTTAAAAAAAAAATGTAATTTTCAACTAAAAAGAATGCAATTTAACTAAATTATAAAAAAAAATTATAGTGAATGATATGAAAATTAAAAAAATAGAATAAAAACCTACACTAAAGAAATCAAATTAGTAAAAAATAACTCATAAAAAATAAATAATTAAATAAAATAATAATTTTTATTTTTTTTAATTTTTTTACCTAAACAAGTCGAGTCGCGTATGATTGGCATATTCGTGTCGACCATGTTGTGATTGTTTAGACTACATTTATGTGTTCAATGCGTATATTGGTTGTACATGTATAGCAGTAATCATGATCATGTACGTAGTTATGAAATCTGATCGCATGCGGCAGTGTGTGAGTAAGTGAATGATCGTGTTTAGCAACATACGTGGATTTATGAGTGAGGGACGGTGAATAACAGCATGCATGTAGTAAGGTAGTATCGTATTTGGTTGGTACGGCAAGTGATCATACAACAACGTATTCAACGAGTGTTCGCGGCGTGCAATGTAGGACATGCAATAGTAATCAAGTGAGATCATACTCGTGTGCGTAAGTGTGTTGGATGGAGAGCATGTATCGATTAGTGAACATGTGGTTGTGTGCAATGAAGCTTATGGTCGTATGTCAATGTGTGATAGTGAAGTGGCAAGTGTGTGACAGCGTAGGGAATGGTTATGTCAGTGTGTGTATGTTTCATGTGTGTGTGTTAAGTACTGGTTAGTGTGGCAATGTGTTAGGTGCTAACTATAGGCAAATATGTGCTTGTGTTTTGGGCTAGTCATAAATTAAGGATAGTTGTGTTGTATATTGATTGTATGCATCAAATGTGTATGCTACAGCAATGTTTAACTATGCTGATTGTAACTCGATTTGATACTTTATTTATTTTTTATTTTTAATTATATTTTCTTTTTCATCTTTTGTTTTTCTTTTTCTTTTTCTTTAACTTAGCTCAATAAAAATACTAAAATAAAAACGAAAAAAATAAAGTGTCTACAGTTGCCTTTCTTTTTAGCAAAGCTCGATTAGAACTGCACTACAAAGACAAAAGAAATACCCATTTTTGTTAAACCCTACTTTGAAATGATATAATGTGGATTATTGACATAAATGGTTAATTGAACAATGTTCCATCTAGAATAAAAGGCTCATCTTGAAATAACAGGGAAAAAAGAATGAGCTTGTCTTAAAAGGACAGGGCAAAAAGGATAAGAAGGCCTATCTTAAAAGGATAAGGTAAATGATTAGGGGGCCTATCTTGAAAGGATAGGCTAAACAATTAGGGTGCTTATATTGAAAGAATAGGGCAAGTGATTAAGGTACCTATCTTGAAAAGATAGGGTAAAATATTAAGAGGCCTATCTTGATAAGATAAGGCAAAAGAATGTAAGGCCTATCTTAAAAAGATAGGGTAAAAGATTATGGTACCTATCTTGAAAGGATAGGACAAAAGATTAGGGAAAAGATTAGGATGCCTATCTTGAAAGAATAGGGAAAAGATTAGGGTACCTATCTTGAAAGGATAGGGCAAAAGATTAGGGTAACTTATTGGTGTGCCTAGGAGCTCAATTATCACTAAGACTTACTAAGGCAGAATTGAATTGAAATAGGTCCATTGAGATATCGAAGAAATTTGAGAGAAACAGTCCACAATCAAACAAGAGTAGCTACTGTAAAGCTGCTCGGAGGATGTACTCACTAACAAACACAACATAACTTGATGCCTCACTTAATATGATGCATAAGTTGATGTCAAGGTCTACCCGTTACTAATCCTAAGCTACTCAGCAAGATTAGATAAGAGTGTATGGGTATGGACTTGGAGAGGATTGTCTCACAAGAACAGAGTATTCGGTATTAAGATTTAAGTTATCTCTGACTTATAAGAGAAAAGGACTATTTATAGTAAGTCCCTAGAGCAGAATTACAAATAAAGAAATTACAAGAAAGTATTTATAAAAAGGGAATTCCTAATACATACAAAAAGGGTAAAAAGGACAACAAACCAAAAATGGAAAAATAGTTAAATGTTAGACGAGGTGGATAGCTGGAAGTGAAGCATTGATCCCATACGAATATTCTCTAAGCATAGCAAGTGAGAAGGGTCAAAATGTTGCGGTACTAAAGGGGCCGGGACGAGAGAGATGGTAGTATGCCAAGAGAAAACTACTTGACCATTTAAGTGAGTCTCTTGTCACTTAGCAAGTGTTTCTAGATAGTAATTGGTCAAAGTACTCGGTATAGGGTCCTCAATAAGGGAATGGTCGGTATCATCACTACTTAGTATATAAATCAATGTATGACAATGTGGGGAGCTCAAGGAGTTCAACCACCTTTCTTTGATGTATAGTTTCTCATCATTAGCAAGTTACCTAGAGAGAATTCTTTGAGAGAGGGATTAGAGGCCTCAGAGGCGTACGTAAGTAATGGGACCGCTGACGACAATGCATCAGTTTCTTAAGGTTGTTGAAGATTTGCCCTCAAATCTTGGCCTTTATCATCATCGAGCACATATTGAGTTAAGTCAGCGACGTTAAATGTGGTGGATATGCCGAAACCTTTGGATAACTTAATCTCGTAGGCATTATCATTAAGGTGCCTTAGGATCTTATAGGATCCATCCGCTCTGGGTGATAGTTTGTTTATCCTCTTGCTAGGGAAGCATTCTTTACTAAGATGGATCTAGATAAGGTCCCTAGGAGCATAAATGATTGGTTCCCTTCCATGACTTCCCATTTCCTTCTATGGAGCCACAATTTTGGTCAATTGCTTGGCAATTCTTTGGTGTAACTTATGAAACTCCTTGGCACGCTGCAAGCTGGATTGATGCTCCCCTTGTGTAGACGGATTGTTAACCAAGTCTAAGGGTAGGTTTGGGTTAAGTCCATAAACAACCTCAAATGGTGATGTTCCAGTGGAGCTATGAGTTGAGTGATTGTAGGCAAATTCAATTATGGGTAGGCATAAATCCCAATCATGAGAGTTCTTTCTAACAGTGGCGCACAAGAGACTACCGACAGTTCTATTAACTACTTTAGTTTGGCCATTTGTTTAAGGTAGCAAGAGGTACTGAACAAGAGCTTAGTGCCAAGTTTCCTCCATAGGGTTTTCCAAAAGAAGCTCATGAATTTCGAATCATGGTTAGATACAATACTTCTCGGCACTCCATGTAGTCACACAATTTCCTGTAAAAAGAGGTTACAATGAATAAAGCATCATTAGTCTTGTGGTAAGGAATGAAGTAGCCCATCTTGTTGAACCGATCAACCACCACCATGATCGAATCATGTCTTCTCGACGTGTATGGAAGGTCGAGCATGAAATCTGTGCTTATATCGATCTATGGCCGCTCAGGAATTGGTAGGGGTGTATATTCTCCATAGGGCTCTCTCCTCCCTTTAGCATACTTACACACCTTGTACCCCTCAAGTATTCAGTGCACATCCCTCATCATCCCAGGCTAGTAAAAATACTCCTTCAAAATTTCAATCGTTCTCTTTTCCCCAAAATAGCTAGCTAGACCCTCGACATGAGCTTCTTGAACCAGTAGCTCCCTTGTAGAACTACGCGGCACACACATCTGCTTGCCCTTCATCAAGAACCCTTCACTCAAGTAGAATCCGTCTATAGCTCCTCTATTAGTGCAATTGGCTACTAAAGGCCCAAAATGTAGGCCATGCTCATATCAATCAGGTAAAGTGCCAAATCCAAGCACTTTAGCTTATAATGTCGTGATGAGGGTACGACGACGAGATAGTTCATTAGCCACTGTATTAGTGCTTCCCTTCCCATACTTGATGACATATAAAAAGGTCTCCAAGAACTCGACCTAATAAAGCTTCTATTGCCTACGAAGATACTTAAGAGACTCATGATCAAAATAGATGACGAATTCTCTTAACAACAAGTAATGCTGCCAATTCTAGAGTATATGGACAAGGGCATAGAACTCTTTATCGTAGGCTAAGTAATTCAGGGTAGCACCTTGATGTTTTTCAATGAAGTAGGTAATGGTTCGACACTCCTACATAAGTATAATACCAATGCTGACACCAGATGCATCACTTTAACATCAGAAACCTTCTTGAAATTTGGTAGGACAAGTACTAGAGTAAACGTCAGCTTACACTTCACATCTTCAAAAACTCCTCTAAGCCTTTTCTGTCCATTTAAACTCAACATTCTTCTTGGTCAATTTAGTCAAGGCGTAGTTATGGATCTGATGTTCCAAATAAATCTTTTATAAAAAGAGGCTAGGCTATGGAAGCTCCTGACTTTAGCTACACTTGTCGGCGTATGCAACTCAAATAGCCTTGACCTTTTCCTCATCAATGTGAACTCTACTCCCTAAAACGACATATCTGAGGAATATAACCTTGCTTTGATAGAATGTACATTTCTTCAAGCTGCTGAATAATTTTTCGGTACAGAGTATGTTACACACAAATCTCAAATGTTCGATATGAACAAGAAGGTCAATACTGTAGACTAGAATATTGTCAAAATAAACCACAACGCATTTGCTCATCAATGCTCAAAGCACATGATTCATGAGTCGCATGAATGTACTTGGTATGTTAGTTAAACCAAATGGCATAACCATCCACTTAAATAGACCATCTTGAGTCTTAAAGGCTGTTTTCCATTCATCTCCCGGTCTCATTCATATTTGATGATAGCCACTCTTTAGATCTATTTTCAAAAAGATGCGTACACTATGCAACTCATTAAGCATGTCATCCAATCGCAGGATCGGGTATTGGTACTTAACAGTAATCTTGTTGATGATACGGTTGTCAATGTACATCCTCCATGATCCATCTTTCTTTAGTACTAATACAGTTGCGATGGCACATGGGCTCATGCTCTCACGGACATATCCACGATCCACCAACTCATCAACTTGCTTTTTTAGCTCGGCTGCTTATTCAATATTGAGTTTATAGGCGGGTCAATTTGGTAGGGTTCCTCTAGGTTAAAGATCGATGCAATATTCAATTCCTCTTAAGGGAGGTAATCTTTTTGGCATCTCGGATGGAAATAGGTCGGCAAATTCCTAAAGTAGTTGTATTACTTCAGTAAGTAAGTTCTCTGCCTCTCTAACCTCTAGGAGTCTCCTGACCAAGAGGAGTACATAGTCTTTGGGTTTGACCTCTTATGCAAACTAAGCTTGGGAAATCACTAAGGACTTCTGCTATAGAGATCTTACAACCTTTTCCTAGGCTTCTTGCAGTTCCCTAAGACTCATTGGCATCAATATAACTTTCTTCTTGTCCTTTTGAAACATGTAGGTGTTTTTATACCCATCGTATAATACCCTTAAGTCAAATAGCTACAATCAGCCAAGTAATATGTGGGATGTACACATGGACAAGATGTCATACAGCACCTCGTCCTTGTATCTATCACTAATAGTAATCGGCACTCTAACATGCTTGGAAACATGTAATCCTCCTCTTTCGTTCAGCCAATAAATCTTGTAAGGCTTAAGGTGTAGAAGAGTTGGCTATTTCATGGCCTTAACTACCCCTTATACGATGACGTTGGTACAGCTCCCTCCGTCAATTATCACAACGCATAGCTTGCCATTCACCCGGCAATTTATATGAAAGAGGTTCTCTCTCTGCTCATTCTCATTAGCCACAAAAGTATTGAGAGATTGCCAAACAACAAAGCAATACTTGGCACCACCCTTAGGGGTTATCTCAGCTCCCGAATCTTCCTCAAATTCTTTTAGCATCTGATCAGTTGCCAGTTCTTCCTCTCCTTCACTCGCACTTTCTACTTCAAACTAGAGCTTATCTCCCTTGATGGTCATGATGTAGTGATTTAAACATTGACTAGCTATGTGTCTATAGCCAAAACACTTAAAACATTTGATTTCTTAGGTTTTCCATCCTAAGCTCTGACCCTAGTCTCTTCGGATCTCAAGTTCCTCGTTCTTGCTCTTACCTTGACCATTGTCTGGTCGACTCAGCATGTGACCTTGGCATTTAACCTCAAATCTATTTGATGCCCTGTTACTCCCTACTCTATTCGGCAGGCCATTCCTACTTGGCATCATTGTTCAATTACTCGACATTCAGCTATCCTAGTTCTACCGTTGCCTTTCAACTCTTTGGGCTACACAAATGGTTTCGTCTAAAGTTATGAGGCTCTGTAATTCCACGACGTGACCAATCTTAGCTTGCAGTCTCGAGATGAACCATGCTATAGTTCGGGTCTCAAGCTCATTGACATCACATCATATCATGAGCAACTGAAACTCTCGGATATGTCATCTATGAATCTATTACCTTGCCTTAAGTCTTGGAGTCATCGAAAAGTGTCTAGCTTGTAGTGTTTAAGAACAAACCTACTTCTCGAAACTCTCTTCATCTCGTTCCATGTTTGGACTTCGCATTGAGCCCTCAAACGAACATTTTATAGCTTCTTTCACCACATTACCACATACCTAGAAAATTCTAACGCGGCTACCCTAATGCGGACAGTATCTTTGTAACCATAGAAGTTGAATATCTTTTTGATCTTCTCTTCCCAGTCGAGGTAGTCATCAGCACTACCAAACCCATTAAAGCTTGGAATCTATACTTTAAGATGATCAGCACCTCTTGGCGCTCTGAACTCACGCTCATCTATCCTATCATACTAGTCTTCTTCCTCTTCGTACTCTTCCACTTCATCTAACCTTCTTCTTGTGACTCTATTGGCATGTCCCAGTGGTGTTTGGTTCACAGGAAAGGCTTCCAGAGCTCACTCGTTCATCTGCCTCCTGGCTTATCTCTAATTTTTTACCCTACTTAGTAACGCTTTCATGCAGTCCAGCCTCTAAGACCTTATTTACTGAGATAGCCAAGTTAGCCACAATAGTAACAAGATCTTATATCCACTCATCAACAGTACGTAGTGTTTGTTGGTTAACTCAACTACGACCATGAGCATCACTCTTGACATTGTGAATCTCTCCCTATACACTAAGGTTTGACATACTCAAAACAAGCTTCAGCAAGGATACTTCACGCAAATGCTTTCTACGTACAAATATCTCGAACAGCAGACATAGTAGACTAACACTACATAGCTCTCAGTCTTAACCTCTAGCTCTGATACTAGGAATATATGGTATGCCTAGGAGCTCAGTTATCACTAGGACTTACCAGGGTAGAATTGAACTGAAATGAGTCCTTTGAGATATTGAAGAAAATTAGAGAGAAACAATCCACAATCAAACAAGAGTAACTAACGTAAAGCTGCTTAGAGGATGTGACTCACAAACGAACACAACACGACTTGACACCTTACTTGATATAACGCATAAGTTGATGTCAAGGTCCACCTACCATTAATCCTGAGCTACTCAGCAAGATTAGATAAGAGTGTAAGGGATATGGACTTGGAGAGGATTATCTCACAAAAACAGAGTATTCAGTATTAAGATGTAAGTTATCTCTAGCTTACAAGAGAAAAGAAATATTTATAATAAGTCCCTAAGGCAGTATTACAAATAAAGAAATTACAAGAAAGTATTTACAAGAAAGTATTTACAAAAAGGGGATTCCTAGTACATACGAAAAGGGTAAAAAGGACAAAAAACCAAAAATGGAAAAGTAGTTAAATGTTAGATAAGGTAGATAGCTAGCAGTACAGCATTGATCCTGTGCGGATATTCTCTAAGCATAGTAGGCAGGAAGGGTCAAAATGTTGTGACACTAAAGGAGCTGAGACGAAAGAGATGGTAGCATGCCGAATAAAAACTACTCGACCGTTTAAGTGAGTCTTGTCACTCAACAAGTGATTCTTAGTAGCAGTTGATCAGAGTACTCAGTACAGGGTCCTTGGTAAGGGAATGGTCAACATCATCACTACTGAGTGTATAGATGAACGTATGACAATGTAGGGAGCTTAGGGAGTTCAACTACCTTTCTTTGATGTATAGTTTCTCATCATCAGTAGGTTATCGAAAGAGAATTCTTCGGGAGAGGGATTAGAGGCCTTGGAAGTATGCGTAAGTAATGGGACCACTGACAGGTAGTACATCACCTATCTTATAAGGATAGGGCAAAAAATTAGGGGGCTTATCTTGAAAGGATAGGGTAAAACAAATTGGAAGCCTATCTTGAAAGGACAAGGCAAAAGAGAGCATATCTTGGAAGGACAAGTATAGACACCTAATTTTTGCCCTTCCATAGTCTTAGTTTTTATTTTTACAAAAGGGTTCCTAATTCAAAAAAATAATAATAATAATAATAAAAAAATAAAAATTAACAAATAATGAAAATACCAAAAAAATAAGAAAAGGAAAAATTATAAAGATTTCGTAGATTTTTAGAAAGTAATTTTTATTAGGAATAATTAGTTTAATGTCAGTTTTAATTTTAGTTTAGTTAAAAATTTTTAGTTTAGGGATTTAGATAGTTTAAATATAATTTAATTGTAATGAATGTTAAAAAACAAGTCAATAGCCTAACAGATAAGTAGCGAAGCGCTTGGGTGGATTTAGTTGGAGGTCACGGGTTCAAGTCTTAGCAGGCACTAATGTCTTTATTTTTCTATTTTTGCAAAAGAATCATATCTAATTAAATCACATGGGTTTAGCTAAATCAAATTTGAATGAGATTTGAATCTAGAACTGCGCTTGGAGAAATCCCAACTTCGCCTGGAGCTGCTATAGGCGACAGCATCCCTTGGATGACACGGCTTGAAAAATTCACGTATCCCCGATAACTGCTGTAGCCTGATCGCCTAGAGAAATCCCAACGTCGCCTGGAGCTACTATAGGCGACAGCATCCCCTAGACGACACAGTTTGAAAATTCACGTATCCCGATAGCATCCCCTGGACGATATGGATTGAAAAATTCACGTACCAGCTACGACAGCGCCCCTTCTCTCTCGTCCGCACACGCGACAGTCATCAGCCCATCCTCTACCACGCCTGCTGTACGTTTGAGTTCCAGTCCACGCAACAGCAGATCCTCAACGCCCCACGGCTAACAGCAACAACAGCAGATTAGTCTACGCAGCAGGCCATTCCACACAGCAGACCCAACGCTATAGATAAAACATCAACTCAGGTTCGGTTGCTTAATTTTTACTTTATTTCATTACTGTTGATTTATTTATTTATTTATTATTATTATTATTATTACCGTATGATTATTATCTTAATAAATCCTTATTTATTTATGTTAATATATAAGTAGTTATGTATATAATGGCCTAGTAGATTCTTTTAAGTATTAGTTTTATAGGTTAAATGTATTCTATTCTACTATAGCTAGTTGGTTGCTAATAATAATATAGATATATATATTAACTTAGTTTTTTTTTTTCTTTTGAAGCTTTTTTATGATTTCCTCACTTAGAAAATTGATTTATTTTGAAAAGAAAATAATTATCATATTTTTTTAAAATAGGATTTTTGGAGAGTTTTTTTTTTATAAAACGATAATATTCAAAAGTTAGGACCCCTTTAGATTTTTTCATAAACCGAATAAATTAAAACCTAAACTTCAACGGTTTTCAAAATTAAAATAAATCAACACACTAAAGATTTTCTAAAAGAACTACGATCGTCTGATTCCGGTTAGCGAGTACGTAGGCACCCTCGGGGCGACGATAAAATATAAAATTTTTCTAAATTAAAAAATCATTTTGATGTTGATAAAATAAAAAAAAAAATCTTTAATTGACTTTTTTTCTATGGTTAGACATATTTTCCATAGTTTAGATGTCTTTTCCATAATTTAGATGTCTTTTCCATAGTTTAAATGTCTTTTCCATAGTTTAGATGTCTTTTTTCATAGTTTAAATGTATTTTCCATAGTTTAGATGTATTTTCCATAGTTTAGATATTTTTTTCATGATTCAGACATCTTTTCTATGATTTAGACATTTTTTCTATGATTCAAACATCTTTTCTATAATTTAGATTTTTTTTATAGTTTAAAAATCTTTTTCATAGTTTAGACATCTTTTCTATGATTAGGAAATTTTTTTTCTTTCTTTCTTTTTTTTTAATGTTTTAAGCATCTTTTCTATATAAAAGTTTCATCATGTAGAACATTGCATATTTTATAAAATCTTTAGGGTTTCTCTTAAAAATAAAAAATTATCACTTAGTTGTTTTTAAAATAAAAATCTTAATTTGGCGTTTTTCAAAAATTAGGTTTTTAGGTTTTTTTTTTTATAATTAGGAATAAAAATTAGGCTTCTAGGGATTTTTCTTAATAAAAATAAAATGGTTAATAAAAACATAAATTCAACTAATCATTTTTTATAAAAAGAACCAATACATTAAAGTTTTCGAAAAGAACTACGATCGTCTGATCCCGGCTAACGGGTACATAGGCACCTTCGAGGCGACGATAAAATATGTAATTTTTCTAAATTAAAAAAATCATTTTGATATTGATAAAATAAAAAAATCTTTAATTGACTTCTTTTCTATGGTTAGACATATTTTCCATAGTTTAGATAGATGTCTTTTTCATAGTTTAAATGTCTTTTTCATAGTTTAGATGTTCTTTTTCATAGTTTAGATGTCTTTTTCATGATTCAGACATCTTTTTTATGATTCAGACATCTTTTCTATAATTTAGATTTTTTTTTTATGGTTTAAAAATCTTTTTCATAGTTTAGACATCTTTTCCATGATTAAGGCATCTTTTCTATGATTAGGAATTTTTTTCTTTCTTTCTTTTTTAATGTTTTAAGCATTTTTTCTATATAAAAGTTTCATCATGTAGAACATTGCATATTTCATAAAATCTTTAGGGTTTTTTCTTGAAAATAAAAAAATTATCACTTAGTTATTTTTAAATAAAAATTTTAATTTGGCGCTTTTCAAAAATTAGGTTTTTAGGTTTTTTTTTATAATAATAAAAATTAGGCTTCTAGGGATTTTTCTTAATAAAAATAAAATGGTTAATAAAAACACAAATTCAACCAATCATTTTTATAAAAAGAACCAACCCACTAAAATTTTTTTGAAAGAACTACGATCGTCTGATCCCGACTTGCGGGTACGTAGGCACCTCGGGGCGACGATAAAATATGTAAAGACTTAGGTTTTTTTTTTCTTTTGAGTATTTATTTATTTTTTTAAATATTATGATTAGAAAAATAAACCTAATTTCGGCAAATAAATAGTGGTACTCGTTAGGGTTTAATAGGTTAGCCCCCGAACTCGGAACCCTCTGGTTCTTCATTCAAAATTAAAATCAAAGACTGGTAGCCAAATCGTAATCAATCCACCCAATTGATTACGGTTTCTTTTTCTTTTCTCGACCTCGGTCGGGTGGCGACTCCAAAAATAATTTTTAATAAAAAACCGAAATTTCTCAATTTCTTTAGTCGAGGATTAATATTAAATGGGTAAGGGTTTAGTATTAATCAAGAAATGAGAAATTAATATAAATAACAGAAAACCAAAAAATCAGACTCGACAACAAGGCAAAATGTTAGGGGTCCTCTCTTGAAAAGATAGGATTAAAGATTTAAAGGGCCTATCTTGAAAGATTGGGCAAAACCATTGAGAGTCAATTAACTTATTTTGGTTTAATGGATGATCCGAAAATGATAGATCTCTTTGAGATTTCAAAAAAAGACTTCTTAACTCTCATAAATATCTCTTTCAAGGACTTTAGGATCATTTTACCTAGGAATGGAGAATTTAGGTAGATAGCAACTAATCGGCATACCTTACATTGACTCTCGATATTCACTCATTTAGATAACAGAATATCACCAAAGTACTTCCCCAAAATTATGCTTGTTTGCTTCTTTTTTTTGTCTTTTTTGGAATAAGATCTTCTTCATGATTGAAACCTTTTATTGATGAATCTTATAGTCATACCATGCTCATGTCTTAATTCTGCTTTTGTTATCACCAAGTCTCAATTCCCACCTCTCTATGATTCCTGAAAAATAAATCTCCTTTCAAAAAACACGATTAAATCATTAAGAACATTCGATTTATTTATTTGGTGACTTAAATTCATTGGTAAGTGTTTGGTTTTCAAGTGTATGAGGCTAAGAAATATGAAATTCAAGGATTATTAGTGAAGTGTTTGTTGGTCAATGACCATTCGAATTTGAGAACATTTATGGATATCTACTTTACTTGTAAACGATGAAAGATTAACTACAAACTATTCTTAAGAAAAGTTGGAATCTTTATTAAACTTAGTTTTTATGGATAATACAATTTAACTACATCCGCATTCACAAGTCCCCTTAGTTCCGAACCATCTATTTTTATCAACACTAACGTACCTCCTGATAATACTCTCTTTACAACATAAGGGCCTTCATAATTTAGAGTAAATTTGCCCTTAGGGTCTTTTACATTCGGCAATACTTTCTTCAATATCAAATCTCCTTCCTTAAAGTACTTTGGGCTCACTTTCTTATTAAAGGCTCAGATCATCTACTATTGGTAACATTGACCATGACATATTGTAGCAAACCTCCTCTCATCTAGGAGATTCAAATGTTCCATTCATTTCTTCACCTACTTTGCTTCATCGAGCTGAATTTCTGCCAACACTCAGAATGAAGGTATTTCTACTTCTACTGGTAGCACCACTTAGTTCCATATATCAATGAATAAGGTGTTGCTCCTATAGAGATCCTAATTAAGGTTTTATATGCCATGAGAGCACAAGGAAGCATCTCATGCCCATCTTTATAAGTCATAGCCATCTTCTCAATGATTCTCTTGATATTCTTATTAACGGCTTCAACCACCCCATTCATCTAAGGTCGATACGGTGTTGAGTTTCTGTGATTGATCTTAAATTGGTTGCGTACTTCAGCCATTAGCTTGTTGTTCAAATTTGACTCGTCATCCGTAATAATGGACTTGGATGCACCATATTTGGCAATGATATCACTTTTCAAAAATCTAACAACCACTCCATTGGTCACCATAGTATATGATGCTGCTTCCACCCACTTGGTAAAATAATTGATCGTGACTATAATAAATCTATGCCCATTTGAAGCTGTTAGCGAAATTGGACCAATCATATCCATTCCCCACATTGAGAAAGGCTAAGGAGCCATTAGCACATGTAATTCTTAGGGAGAAGCATTGATTTTATTACCGTAGACCTGACACAAGTGATAATGCCTTATGTACCTAATATAGTTTAATTCCATCGTCATCCAAAAATAACCCATCCTACCGATTCATATGAAGACCATAGATTCCTTTTACACACTTCTTTCATTACTTTCTCGGCTTCCCCTTCATCTACACATCTTACCAATGTTATATCTAATGATCTTTTATACAACGTAGCTCTACTTGACAAGAAATGAGCATCCAATCTCCTTAAAGCTTTTCTATCTTTCCCATTAGCTTCATCAAGAAACTCACTCATTTGAAGTAACTTTTTGATATCATAATACCAAGACTTCTTCAGTTCCTTCTCTTCAACGATCAAATAGAAAGTCGATCTTTCCTTTATCTCAATCTTTAGGGGCTGAATTTCTATCACATCCATGAAGCTGCAAATTTATGCAATAAAGGTTTTCATTTAATGAAGCTGTAAATTTATTAATAATCATAAAATAAAACCTATACAACAAACTAAAAGAAAAAGAAATAAACTCCTAACTAATCTTTCTAAAACAAAAAATCAAATCCTATATCTATAAGAGTCGACGGACCCGGTTAAGACGAGCTTCGTCAACTTCTCTCATCAGCTATCGAACTATAACATCTCTTCCTCGAATCTTACTCCTCAAGAATTAATTTTCTTCTAGCAATCTCCCATTCTCCATTTTAATTCTTCAATGATTCTTTTACATTCTTAGAACTAGGCTTCGACTTTAGCCAGTATGGTGTCTAAATAGGCCTGCTCGGTAGGTGAAAGGTATTTTAGCTCTAGCTCATATCTGAATACGTCTAAAGCTTCATACTGTATCTTTCCAGTCTTCTCCAAATAATCATAGATAAACTGCTTAATGGCCTAGTATTCTCCAACTTCGCCACTCAAAGTTCCCATGTTGACTATCTTCTCGACTTCCATCAATTCCTACAACTTCATGAGTTCTACTAGTCATTGAATCAAAGTAGTAGTGGATAAACAAGGATCTTCATAATTCAATGTAACATCTTCTAAGAAGTCTCTATATGCTATCTATTGAAGGGGACCTAGCAGTTTAGTGACATAAGCTGAGAAATACCCTGTACAACCCGCAATGTCAACAAGAGGAACCCCTACATAATCATTACACCCTAAGATAACTCATGTACAGTTGCTCCACCTGGCTATCCACATAAAACCCATTAGTTACATCTTACTTATAACTAATAACCCATCCTTTAAATTAAGCTTCTTCTGGTACCTTAATGTAACGAGCAAAGTCATCAATTAGATTTACATTTTCAATCAGGGACGCTCTGAGAAGGCTCCTTCCATTCCCTTATGTGTAACTAAGAAACCATACAATAAGGATTGAAGAGTTGGCCGTGAAGTACCCATGCCCCTGCTTTCTTAAGTAGGTGAGTGTCCTGAATTGCTTTGCCAATAGTGCTAGTATATAGGATTTACTAACTAAAAATTAGATTATTAGCTCGGTTACCCTATAATGGACTTGACCATACTTGACGGGAAATAGCACTGTTCCAAATACTGCTACAATAAAGGCATTTACCCTCTTCTTAACCCATGATTCATATCCCCCACAAAAGATCTGACAATGCTTCTAGTAGGCATCTAAGCTTGAAAACCATTCTACTAGCCTTAAGATGCTGAGACGTTTCTTACCCTCTAAAAATAAGAACGATGCTAGGCCTGCCTTTTTGATACCCAGCAAAGTCATGAAGGTTTTCTCGGGCTAGACTTTGAGATCTAGGACAGTTGTGCCTGCTTCAAGAAGCAGAGTATTAGGTAATTGAGAGTATTCTTCTAAAGTGAGCATAAACACATGTGGGCCAAACTTAAAAGCTACAAATTATAGATCCTAATAATGGATAAAGGCTTAAATTAAAGGCTAGTGAAGCTGGATCCACATGAGAGATATGACCAGCCTAATTTTCTTATTAATGCGATCATGCTTAGTAGGCGAAAGCTGATTTAACCAATCTTTCAATATAGCCTCAAGGAAGGATTACTTATCTAACTAGACCTCAATGAGTGGCTTGGGACTGACATTACCTAGACTTTTCATATCTATATTACATAAAACATGAAATGACAATTATTTACAACGAAGCTATTAAATTTACAAAAAGCAAGATATGATATTAATAATTTTATAGCTCATTTAAATCTTTTAAATTACGTAGCCTTTTACTTACTAATAGACAATATAAAAAAAAACATATAATAGAAGAAATACAAATAATCGCATGGAAACAAGCATTAAAATCAACTATAAAAAAATGCAGTATACTACACACGTATGTAATGCAATAGGGGTCGGTAATTAATAAATTATAAGAATCATTATAAACTCGCGATTGAGGAGTACCCTTATATATAAGTAGATCCAAAATAAGATTTAAAAAGAAATGAGGCTCGTGAATACTTATATATATGAGTTACTGATTTTTAATTTCCCCTTTTTTTAAAAAAAAAGCCAAGCCAACCATAAAATAATCAAGCCTTTCTTATAATTTAAAAGTGACCACCCCTTTTTCCAAAAGAATGATGCTGAAGGGTAAGGTTTATGGATCTTAGGCTCTGTAGCTTTAAGGCTTTCTGGAGAAAAACCTAGTGGACTATCGAAATTTGAGTGGGTTCGCCTATCACCGCCAGGTAAGGGTAAAAACCCTAACAACTTGAGGGCTACACAATGGTGACTCGTCCTAAGTTTTTAAGATGGCCTAAGTCCAACCACATCTAAGCATGCAAATAGTTATTAATAAATAAACCCTCTCCTATTTCCCCAATAAAGGCCATTGGGTCAGGTTTTTCTTAAGGCTTGTATCACTAAAACCTAGTTAGTACAACTATAATACAATAAAAGAAAAATAACACAAAAAATCCATTAATTAATTTTTAATTTTTTACATAACTAACCTACCAAGCTTTCCTAATGGAGTAGCCAATTCTATCGAGACCTATTTCGTTTTCCTTAATTTAACATATACTAAGCTCAACCCACTTAATATAAATTACTCGAGATTAAATTAAGGAAAAATATTTTTCTTTGAAAAAATATTTTTTAAAAAATTGGAGTCGCCAACCAATTAAACAAATAAAAAATGAAATTAGGGTTTTTGAGTGGGAAAACCTTAATTTGGCCACTAATCTGCAAATTTTCTTAAAAAATAATATTAGAAAATTAACCAGAAAAAATAATTTCAGGGGTTAACTTATTAAAACTAAATCACCATATAAAAATAAAAAATTAATGGTCTTTATTTTTTCATTTTTCTAAAAATACTAAGCTATATACAAATATATAAAATATAACTAAAGTGAATATTTTATTACGAATTTTTCTAAAAAAAAGGGACAAAAAAGGTTTTTTTTTTTTATTTTTTATATGGTTACCCTAAAAGTGCCTATGTATCCACTAGTTAAAATCAAACTAATGTAGTTCTATTTTTATAAAATATTTAGTAAGTAGATCTTTTTTATTTTTGTAAAATAGAGCCAAATTTACATTTATTTAACAATTTATTATTTAAAAAAAACCTAAAAAATCTAATTTCATGAATTTAAGAAAACCTTAGCTAATTAAATCTTTTTTAAAATTTCGATTAAGATTTTTTTTATTTTTTTTAAAACCACTACATGTCAAAAAATATCTTTCCTAAATCTTACATGCAAAATATACTAAGATACGTATCTTCTCCAAATATACAGATTTCAAAGAAAAAATACATAATTTTTCAAAAAATGCAATTTTACTAAAAAATTGCAATCTAGCTAAATTATAAAAAAAAAAAAAGATAACAATTATGTAAAAAAATATGGCAAACAATGACAATTAAAAAATATAATAATAAAAAAAACTTACATTAAAGAAAACAAATTAGTAAAATAATTAATTAACTAATAAAAAATAAATAATTAAATAATAATATTTTTTTTTTTACCTAAACGAATCAAGTTGCATGTGATCAATGTGTTCATGTTAACTGTGTCGTGATCATTTGGACTATGTTCACATGCTCAATATGTGTACTGGTCATGCGCTTATGCAGCAATGAATCATGATCATGCACGTAGCTATGGATCGTATGATGTTAAGACGTGGCTGTATGTGCTATGTTTGTGATTGAGAGACTATGCCCATATGTATGATTAAATGATTGTATGCATATGAGTGGCGTATATAATCATGTATGTAATTGCTGTGTTTGCGTGTAGCATGAGTTAGCTATCATACGTAGGTATGCTTACGTCGTATGTCATGTATGTTTGTGTCAATGTGTCAAGGGGCTATGTGTAGTAGTGTTGTAAACCTCACGAATTTAGCTGTCTAAGTATAGAATCAAACGCCCAAACTGTAGATGATTTCCTCAAGTCAATAGAGCTAGTGAGATTTAAAACCAATTAAAAATCTCAATTCAAAACCTAAAGTGAACATAAGAAACCTTAAATTATCAATTGAACCTCTAATCTATACGAAGACCCTAAAATCTCAAGTATATATAATTGTAAAAGTTAACCTTGAACCTCATCAAAACCTTAAGATTAACAATTGAAGACTTAATCGCGTATGAATATATTAAACCCTAAATGTGTAAAAACACTAGAGATTGTACTCGGAAGTAATAAAAAACCCTAAAACTATTACTTTAAGGATATAAAAGTATTAATCCACCATAATTTACCCTAAAACCCTAAGTGATAATATATTCTCCATATTTTGCCATTTCATTAGTAAACGACTAAAGATAACTTTCAATCATGCATAGATATTTAGAATACTTAAGTGATCCTTTAGAAACTAAGATATTGCATTCTAGATCACATTCATCTTCTAAGTATATAACTAGGATAGTACTACATAGAGTTAGGGGTATAGTTGAAGCTTAGGTTAAATGTAATGAACCTTAACACCCTAATTGGTACTTTTCATACTAGTTATACTAAGTAACTTACCAGATAATGTATATAGAATATAAATACCTAAAGTAAGATCTCGTCATCTATTTTTACTAATCAATTCACCAAATGCCTCATTTCCTTAATTTTTCTCTTAATTTTCCTTAATTACTACATTATGTATGTTGACCAAAGTCAAAAAGTTGACTAAGTCAATACATGTTGACTGAAAAGTCAACATAAATGTCCCTTTCATTTGAAAAAAATATCTTCCTTCTCATGATTTTTTTTCTTTACTTTTGGCTTTTCCCTTCTTTTTTCTTTGTTTTGTCGTCTACTTCTTTCTCTTTTCTAGACCCCACTCGTTTGCCTTTTCAAAACAAAGAACACAAAACAAATTCCTTTCTTCTTCCCCTTTCTAACCGTATCTTCCCTTCCCCTTTCACTCTTCTTTCCTTTTCAACTTTTCATCCATTTTTATGAGCAAAATTAAGGTATGTACTTATGATACTATGTTTTGCTTCATCTTCTTTACTAGTTAAAAGAAGAGTTAGGTTAGGTTAAGTAGTTATGTGTTGTGTATATATATGTTGATTTAGGCTCAAAGTTTCAATCTTTACATATGGAAATATAGAATTCTTTAGGCAATGGAAGAAGATGCATGTGTACATATCTTTGAGTATGTGTACATAAGGGTACGCAAGAGATATACATGTATAAATACCTTTGTACATAAGTATTCACTATGTACATAACCTAAATTAAGACATCTACTAACTATACATACATATACCATGTTAAATATACCCTTAAAATACAAAAAGATTAAATTTGAGAAGCTTTCTTAAGGGGGTAGATAAGGCATACGAAAATACGTATAAAAATATGTATGTCACCGTATGCGTATATGGGTATGTGTATTAGTATATGTATAAGTACACATGTATAAGTACTTATAAGTACACAAGTATACATATTAGTATATTAGAAGTATAGGTATGCATATCACATATGTATAAAGTGTGTAAATATATAAGGATAATAATAGATTAATGATGTAAGCAATGATGTCTTCAAAGGATTACATAAGCTATAACATCATCAAGTGATTACATAAGCGATTATATAAGCATAGGTTTATAAAAGAAGAAACAATAAGATTACATAAGCATATAACATAGGTACATACATGTACTTAGAAGCCGAAAATCTCTTAAACCTTAAGACACTTCCTAAATTGAATGAAACTTCATTAAGTACGTGAATTAGTAATACTAATGTAAAATTTCCTAAGTGTAAGAATCTAATAGCTAATTCAATCATTAAGTCCTAAACTAGGATATAAATATAAGTAATAAGAATAATTAAACTTTAGTAAGATAAAATTTCAATAAATTTAACCCATATCGTAAAACACAGGTCTTAACATCCAAAACGGACATCACCGTATGAACATGCATTCGAAAACGATGAAAAACGACTATAAGTTCTCAAATATCGGAATTAGAAAATACATAAAGGAAGTCTCATAACTTACAAATATAAGAAAATAGTTACTATTAACCCCATTGAGTATGATAAACCCTATACACATTATACTTGGGTTATATTGGGTGAAACTAGATCAACTACAATAGACTTTTAGTTAATTAAGGAGTTGACTTCTCGAAGTATTTATAAGTGTTACTATATTTTAGGTGTTCAATATCGAGTTCTAGAAACCCCAAAGCTTGAAGAACAAGCAATAATCTAGGTGAGGGAGTTCTAATGACTTGCTACTTGCTTGTGCATGTTACTTGTATGATGTTTTGCTGCTTGCTGTTGCTTGTATGTTTGAATGATTGTTCTGCTTGTATGCCATCATTTATGTAATCACTTTTTTTTTTCAAATTGATAAATATAAATATCTGACCCAAATAACCGATTCTATTCGTCACATGTCTATGACCTAGTAAATGCATGGATGGAAAGTGCTAGCTTTGCAAAATGTTGAAAAGGGTATTTTTGGAAAAAGATTTCCTAATCTTAAATGTATTTTGTACGATTTCGATAAGGGTCGTAGTGCTAAAAATGATATTTTATTGTTAAGGCAAAGCTCGCATGGGTTCTCCACTTGATAGTGAGAGGACTTGCTTTATTGTGCCTGTAAAGCCTTGGTTAATTTTGGTTGCGAGAGGACTCGCAAGTTTGTATCCGAGGGGCCTTGGAGGGTGGATAGTCCTAGTTTGAAATCCCCCTATTTGGATTGAAACTCTTTTCTTAACTAGGGTAATAGTCGAGTGTTGCCTAAAGGGGTGGTGCTCCTAGGTAACCTCATGTGGGTAAGCTGAGGTGTCCAGTACAGGTAAGTACAGGGGATAATCGAAGTATAAACGACGTAATTCATCGCGCATGCATTCATGTTGTATGTAGATAACTTGCCTACATATGTGATAATAATGTATGAAAATTTATGTGACCGGTAATAGTGAGAAACGAACTCACTGAGCTATTATATGCTCACTCCCTCATAGTTTCTCTTGCAGGTTTACTTACATTAGGTTTGGGATAAGTCTCAAGTGTTGTATGTGAGATGAAGATATGTATCTTAGTATTAGAAATAGCTAAGTACTCTTTAGATGATACATAAACATCCTTTGTAGGTAATGTAATTTTTCTTGTATTTCTTTTATAATGTTGGTATATCCTATCTTATTATTTGGTAGGGGATACCGATTCTCTACGATTCTAAGGAACTATGGGATATTGGACACTCATAGTTATTTATATTTGTATTCTACAGTAAATTAATTACTTAAAAATCAGTAACCTTAGTGATTAATTATTTAGAGTCTTGCAATCTCTAACTTGCAAGGCGATTTCCATATCATGGGTGCACATGTGTTATGAAAATTTTAGGTAATCCTACTAAGCCCCCTGTAGAGTCTTGACAAATGTAATGTCGTATATAGGCTAGTGTGTATTGAATTGTCTTTGTGTGATCTGGTGTTGGCATCAATATGTTGTGTATGAGCATGAGAGCGATCAAGTGAGAGAGTATCATTGTGGTGTCGTGTGTACGGTTATTAATGTATGGTTAGGTGAGTGAAGTCAGATCGCGTATCCATAAGTGTGGGTATTAAGTACATGGTTAGGTGCAACAGTGTGTGTTGGCATATGGTAGTGCTTATGAGTGTAGCTAAGTGACATGGGAGTATGCAGTAGTGCAACATAGATATTGTTGTAGGTGTTCAGATGGCAAGTGTGTATGGCATGGAGTATACAGTCGGTGCTGCAAATTTGGCTATATATGGGTGCTTGTGTGTGAATTGTATATGCTATAGGATGTAAATGCAAGTGCTCTTATAAGTGACAGTAGAGAGTGCAGCAGACGAATGTGTTTGTGGCATAGGTATAGCAACAATACGTATGTATTAGGGATTGTGAAAACGTCTTTAAACTTTACTGTTAACTCATTATTTATAAGCCACACTACCGAATCTTTTGTATCTTTTTAGATATAGATTTAATCTCAACAAACACTAAATGCAAAAGATACGATAATGAATCCTAGATATAGAAGATACAGTTTAGATTCTCTAAAGATTCAACTTAGTTTTTAGAAACTTTATATTGATTTGGGCTTTCTAGTTTTCGAGCTCGACTCAGTCCATCTTGATTTAGCCTAATAATATACTTTATAAATTCTAAGTCTATTTTAGCCTAATATATGTCAGATAAAAATTCACTTTATATTGCATTGGACTAAAAAATATTTCAATAAAGCTCAATTCTTTAACGATTTAGAATTTACTAAATTGAATGTACACCATTGTCTAATCTAACCTTAAATTACTCAACTCAACTCGACTCGACTCGACTTAATACTTTTATTATTATTTTATTTTTATTTTCTTCAATCTTCATTTTTTTATTTTATTATTTTTTATCTTTTTTATTTTTTATTTTTTAAAACCTTCTTCTTTTTTATTATTATATTTTTAAAAAAACTAGCCCAAAAAAATATTAAAATAAAATAGGAAAAAATAAAGTGTCTACACTTCTCAAAAAGGTCCTAATTGAAAAGATCAATTTTATTTTTATCTTTGTTAAAAATGATTTCCTAAGTGGTAAGATTATTTTTATTTTTTTTCCTACTTATTCCAATTTTTTTAATTCTATTTTATTGTTTTAAGGTTTAATTGGGAATGTAAAATAAAAAACAAGAAAAAACAAACTATTATATCCTTTTTTCCTTTCTTTTTTTTTTATTCTATCCTTTTTCTTTTCCCTTTTTTTGGTTTTTTTTTTTTTTTACAATTACAACAACTTACAAGAGAGAAAAAAAAAGTAGAATACAAAAACCAAAATCAAAATAACACCAAACCAAAAAGGAACATGCGTAGGTTGTAGAGCAAGTTACGGTCAAGTTGGCTTCAGGTTCAAATGTGAGTCTTTGAATCACGGGTCAAGTCATCTCTAAACTTCAACAATAGTGGCACGTAGGGATGGCTTGAGATGATCTAAGCACCAAATCAAGTGGGTGAAGGTTTTTTTATGCATTTTAGTTTGGATTTAGGGGGGAAGAGGGGGTTAAGCTTAGTGCCCTGATGTTTAGTGGTCATTTAGGTAATAATAAGAGTTAGGTGGTTGCTATCAAGAGTAAGTGGCCACAATGGTGGTTATTAAAGGGGTGAGAGAGGTATGGTCTTGAGTCTTAGACTATTCTGGTTTCAACTATAGTATTGGGTTAGTGAGATAGCTACCAGAAGTGGTGGTTCAATTGGGCTTAGGGTGTAGTAATTAAGGTTTAGACAACGATAGTTCAATGGTATGGTCAAGTTAGAGAGCTAGGGGGTTGGGGGTTTTGGTAGTATTTGTGGCATCATCTTAGAGTAGTTGGAGAGAGAGTGCTAAGGAGAGAAAAGGGGCAATGTTGGTAGAGAGAGAGAGAGAGAGAGAGTTTATGAGTAGAGAAGAGAGTTTAGGAAAGAGTTCCAATCGAGAACTGAGTAGAGAGTATCTATTTATAGTTATTACATCTCCATCAAGCTTAGAAAGAAACTTTAATGGCCGAATCAGCCATGAATGCACTTCTCAGATTTGTAGCTTTTTCCCATTTTTGCAAGCCAATTTCAATGCGGAAACAAATGAATCTAGCTTCTTTTTTGGACTCTATGCTTAGTTTGCAATTTCACCATTAATTTGGTGAAATTTCAACTAAAAAAGACTCAAATTTGAAGCTTAAGGTGACTAACTAGGGATGGAATGCACGAGAAATCTAGAGAAAAGGGAGGGAAGGGGAAGAAAGGAAAAGAAAGAGTACTAATGTGGTGTTGACATAATACAACGTTAGCTACGTAATCTAATAACATCGTACCACGTATCTTAATGAGATACATGATTGATGATGCGGGGTCTGGCGTATCATACCATGTAGTTGACATGTGTCATGCTACTTAACTATACGTATTTGTGTGGTGCTGCATGTATGTGATACGTATTGTGATACGTGTATGTAACACATGTCATGCCACATGGCTGATACGTATCCATGTGATACTAATGAAGTCTAATCACAAAGTGCCACGTATCATAATCAGACATGTTGCGTAGTGACCTTTTAACACGTGGTGGTGTGTTTTGTGAAGAAAAATTAAAAGGCACTTTATGCCTTTAGTAAAATTTGAACTTAAGTCTCCCTTGTCAAAGTACAAGTATATTACCAATAGGTCATTGACTTATGCATTATTAATATGTGTAATTACATTGCACATATAAATACAGTTAGCCTAGACTAGATTGAAATCTAAGTCTAAGCTCAATACTCTTCCCTTATTTAAGGCCCTAAAAACACTTAAAAATTTTATTTATTTATTTAAATTTTCTACTTTTTATGATCTTTCCAACTTTTCTATTTTTTTTTATTTTTTCTAAATTTTCTATCTTTTTTTGTATTTTTTCTATATTAGGACCCCTTTCCCTATTCTAAAACTTTCAAAATTAAAGGGAGGCAAAAAATGGGTATCTATGCATATTCCAAATCAAATTTATATAATACTCCTAATATTATAATATTATCAATTTTAATCTAATTTATCCTACATATCTAATTTCCCTCTTCACATATTATCCACTATTTCCTAATTTACACATCTAACACATATCTAACCTCTCCAACATCATAAATACCATCCTTAATCAGTTACTAACTTCTCAAAATATTTAATTACACCTTAAATCATAAAATTAACTTAAATATATCATTTTACCTAATATTCCTTTATACTTATTTATTACATAATATGCATATTACATATAACCAATATCTCAAACTTTACAAATATCATCCCACATCAATAACTTTCATCTAAAGATGCCTAATTATATATTAAATCGGTATTTTCACCAAATTAAGCTCATAAATTACCTTTTATGCATGATTTTAAGGCCTAAAAATTAAATGAAATTTTAGAGAATAAATTGTCAGAAAAACTCTTCATAGCACTATCATCGATATTCTAAATAGTATATACAAAAATTTTAAGGTCAAAACTATATTATTAAAGTTATTTAAATTGAAATCGAAAACTAGCTTGGGTTTAGTCATTTCTTAAGAGCAGTATATTCTAAGACCTAAATTTATCAAATTGACATTTTTTTTTCTAAATTTACATACTAAAATATTCTAGAATACCAAATTTTATAATTTTTCATTATTATTTGATATTTTTAATAAATAAAACAAAATTGAAAGGGAAATCGAAACTCGCTAACATTGCTAGCTCCGACTTGCTAGCTTTGACTACGATCGGTCACCATGGCCTTGTTGGCACCACCATGCTTGGGGTCCACTTTGTGGTGGTCAGATTGGTTTCACCCCTAGTGCTGTTCAATTGTAAGTTTTCCTATAATGCTCTAAATATACATTATTTTGTATATTTTTAATAAAATTGGTTTCTCCCTTCTTCTCAACTTCTCTCTATTTTTCTTAAACTCACAATTAGCTAAAATGATTTTTAGTTGGGTTGATTTGAGAAGTGTTTTGGGGTTTTCTTTTGATTTTTGATTGCCAAGTATCGTTATCTTCTTCTTCTTTTTTTTTTTTCACTTTCTAATTGGTTAATTATTATTGGTTGATTTTCTTTCTTTCATTTGCAGCTTGTCATGACTCTTATCTAGACAATTCTACATTACTCAACGTTTTTCTTGATTTTTACTTAATTTTTTATTTATTTTCTTTAATTAATTAGTATTATTTTAATATATTTCATGTATTTTAAGTAATTTCGTGTATTTTTACCTATATATAAATACACATATAGTACAAATAAATACTCATAAATATTATTTAAGTTAATTTATTATTTTTAATATGCATATAATTTATCTTTATTGATTCATTAGTTATTAAAACTTGTTTTATACATTTTTTATAAATAACATGTAATATGTTTATAATTCAATATTATAATATTACTTATTCTATTTTTTATTTTCTTAAATCCAAATTCATGAGATCACTTTTTTTAATATTCCTAACCCCATTATAAAATTTAGGCTCAATCGGACAATTTAAGCGATCACCTTAAATTTTATAAACCGTTTTCAAATCGACTGATAATGAGTTAATCACCAATTTTTGTATGACCTCACATTTATCCATTAACTATGTTAATTGTTGATGATTTTAAGCTTAGTTAAATATTATTTCATTTAAAGGTGTTTTTGAAGCCTCCAACAATTTTTTAGGCATGTACTTACCATAATTTGTAAATCTTCCATTTTTAAAAGGATTCTTTTGTAACCTTGAGTCTAAGTCTAATATATAGAGTCTTAGGTTTAGTGTCAAAAGAGAGAGCCTTGAAGAGGAGCATTGTATAAAAACTAATCGCACAAAACAAATTAATTAGGATATTCAACATCTTCAAAGGATTCAATTATAACTAGATAATTGAAATATCAATTAATGTGAATACAATGTCTTTAACAAGTTTTGTTTTAGCGAAATTAAACTCAAGGTGGAATTCCTTCTTGAAAAGTGAGTAAATATCCATGACTAACCAATTTATTCTTTCTATCACTAGATAAGTGACAAACTAAATTAATCTTTTTTAGTTCCTAAACTTTAATTATATTAAAGAGCATATGGCTTTGTCCTTCTTTAATTCAAATTATCCAATTCACAGTAATCAATTAAAAAAAGTCTTGCCACTCAATCCCCATTAACATATATTTCAATAAAGTCAAAATATATGTTTTAGTGATTAGGGAATTAAAGACTTCAACAAACAAAATTCATTAAGTGATAATCTAACAATCCAATTAATAATATCAATAAAGCTTATATAGGAAATAATAGAGAGGACAATATCTAAATCAAGAATATATTAAAAAGAATGAAAACAAACTATAACGAGTTTCAATCTTTAATTTAAGATCAAATATCACTCCTATATTTCCCAATGTTAAAATCCGAAAAGAAAATAAACTACTCTTCTAAAATGCTAGATGAATTGAATGAATGGAAAAGCAATCTACTATCTATTGGTCTATTCTCTACTTCCTACTTGTATATTCTAATTATAAGGCTTCTTTTTATATTACAAATCCCACATGGAAGTGGTCCCATAAGATATAATTTTATCTTTCTTCAATTGCTTCAATTTTCACATAGGCAAAATAGATACACGGCTAACAATTAAAATATACATGGGTTGTATTAAAGCGAAACATGGTCTCGTCTTTAGTGATGAGTGCATGGCATGTAAGGTTTCTCCGAGTAAGTACATGGCACGTATAATCACTTCTTAGCAAGTACATGTCATATATTTGTACACAACTTAATCTCCTTACTCATGAAGCTCTTGAATCAATTTCCCTTCCTTAAAATCTAGTACACTTCACATCAGTGTGTATATATTTTTTAACTTTGTACATATTTCCTATTGAAAATAAAAAAAATATACACATTAGTGTAATAAAATGCCAAAATAAAATATTAACAAATAAAGTACTAAAGTACACTAAAAAGTTTGTAAAAGCATTATAATATCTACCTATGAATTAAGTACAATTAAGTTCTACTAGGCTTGTCCACATCATAGCAAATCATTAGATCAAAACTCCTTAGCATAGTCATCCATTGACCTATTCACTTATCTAAGATCATTAGCATATCTTGTAGATATGACTTCAAAATGAATCTCCCTAACAATTGCCTCTTCATTTCATCTTAGTTCCTTACGTTACATTGTCCATCCCTTCTCCTTATAGCCACTAAGTTCTTCGATCACATTACTACCTATCCAAAGAACTCTAAGGTTACAAGATAGATTGTCACATCTTTAGCATACTAGTAACAACTCTCTCTAACTTCTCCTTCTAATGTACATATCCATTTGCATCACTGCTTCCTAAGAAGGTTGAGATTTGGATTTTGATATTGTCAAGTTATCGGAGCTTGAACACATTCTTCTCAAACTTTGTCATTTTAAGCTAAGTAATTAAGTCGACCACTTTAGAAGTCATTCTTATCTTATATTATGTTAGCTTAACCATCGTCCTAAGCAACTTTATGAAGTTGATCGTTATTCATATGTATAGTCATCAACATGTTCTCCATCAGGTCAGTAAGATGATCTAACTTATCACCAATAACCTAAGAGTCTAGTTAGCCTACCTTCCATGATCAGGCACCATGTTCTCACTTGTACACTAATGTCAATTATTCACTACAAAGCATCTTGGTCCATACCAATAGTAACACTACTACTATAACAACTTCACACCCACTTTAGTAACCATAGAAATGCTACTGTAATAGCCCTAAATCACTGCAACAATCAACAATAGCCACTTAACAGCTAATAGCATCACCAATACTTCTATGATAGCTACTAAAAAACCTACTTCGGTAGCCCTAAGCAACCACTCAACACCCATTATATCACATAGCTTCAACATAGTTACATATATAAATTGACAACTTACTGTAGTAGCTACAGACACAACATGGCAGCTACTAATAGCAGCATCATACTGGAAACAACAACAAAACTTCATTGGAGGTCCTCATTGAAACTGTGCTTTGAACTAGCAAAGCTTATATGCCTTAGGGTTAGAATGTATGAGGAATATCAAGTAAAGAAACAAACAAATGGAAAAGCTAGCACACCTACAAACCACTTAATAGATATATCACACCAATAAGTTCCCAATGACCTAATACTTACTTGAATTCCTCAAATAGTTCAGTGCCCTAGAAGGGTAGCTTCGAAATGTAAGGAGATGTAAGAATGTCGAATCAACCACCCTAACCTAAATATGGTTAGTGGATGGATAACTCAACTCTAATCTTGGTTGTATTAAAGATAGGGAGGACTATAGAAGGGTCAGGTCATCTGACCTTCCCCAAGTCAAGTCGAGACTCATCCTTACCTTGATTAATGTCTTGTACTCAGCTCGGCTAAAGTGAAATAAACCTCAAGTAGAGTGGAAATCCTCATCTTACACTGGTTATTAAGCTAGGATTTATTGGGTAAGGCCTTGTAAGCCCCTAGCTTAGCTCCTAGTGATTGATTTAAGGACTTGATTCCTATCACATACATTCTCAAATTTGAAATGGGATCTACTTCTTCAATAAAAAAAGTAAGAGTCCACAATTATTATGACATGATCTAAACTAATCATCATATTATGAAGAACCTACATATGAGGGTATTTATGAAGCCAATCTTAAAAGGCAAGTGCTCCATCAATTCTTTCATACAATAAATTGTTAACTTTTTATTTGACCATGAGAACCATGGTCCATCTACTTCTTAACTAAAAAAAAAAAAAATAGTAAAAGTTAAGAATCCATAATTATTGCAACATGATCTGAACCAATCATCATACTATGAAGAACCTATGTATGAGGGTATTTATGAAGCCAATCCTTAAAAGACAATTGCTTTATCAATTCTTCCATACAAAAATTTATTAACTTCTTATTTGACCATGAGAACCATGATCTCTAGAATCATAGAGCATTGAGATGTGCATTCAAAATCATAGCCCTATGTTGTTTTATGAGTTTGGTGTGATGTAGATTATTAGCCTCCTTTTCATGGATATATAGAATATCACTAAAGTCTCCTATATAGAGCCTAAGATTTCTAAGTGTAGACAAATTGATTCTAGTTCATGCCATAACTCCTTATGATTAATTAGATTTGAATCTACATAAATTCATGAGATATAAGAAAATAAAGATCCATCCCTACGTTTGACCATCATCCTTATGTGATTCTTACTAGAAACTAAAATCTCAAATTAATATCATTTGACCACCAAAAGGCTTAGCCACCAAACAAACTTGCTAATTTGACATAAAGTTCATTTTTGTACCTCATGCTCCTCTTGTTTCTCAATAGCTTTGGGACTTATTATTCATTTCCATAAGAAACACAATAATAGGATTATGTCTATAAATGATGTCCTTAGAACTATGAATTGTCAAGCAAGGCCCTACACTTGAACAATTCTAACTAGTTAGAATCATGGCACTAATGTAGTTGATTTACACTAACTACATAGCCTTTACAAAGTTCTATTGGATTTTAACTAGGAAGTCTACCAAACATTCTAAAGATAACACCATTTGTTGAGAAGAAACATCTGTTTTCCCTCTATCCATGCCTTTCTTAAGATTTCTTCCTCACTTAATAGGTGATGACTTCATTTTACTTGATTTCTTACCATCATTAACATCAAATTCAATCTTTTAGAGGGGATTACAGGCATTTCTTCTATAGGTTGTTTAATTTGTAAGGTCTTTAAGGCTAATATCAAATGGGAAGGTGATGAAATGAGTGTTTGGCTTAGGGGAAGGTATGTATGAGTATAAAAGATCTATAATATATGGGTTGATGAGTTAGATAAGGATTAAAGGATTTGAGTGGATTTAACATGGTGAGAATTTGTAAGTAGGGAGCTTTAATGTATGGACTAAAAGATCTTTATCTTAATAGGATTGGTGACTTCCTCTTAGTCTCTTATTGAAGAAAGAGAAGTAGTAGGAATCCTATTACTAGATGTTCTCAACAACTATGGTAAGCTATATAGAAATAATGGGAGTAGAAGATGCTAATGTTATAAAGAGATTATACTTATTATTAATAGAAGATCCCTTGAAGGGAGGGACATAGGCTTTTATGATCTTGTTAACCCCCAAACCACTAGATAGAGATGCTTTAATAAGCTTTTTCCCTTTCCATGATGAATTGGAGGTGCCTTTACAAGTTGGGCTTGATTTAATGGAGGTAGCTTCCATCAAAGAAGAGTAGTTAGGTGTAATATTGCTAAGCAAATTGTCTACCCAAGCAAGGGCTTAATGGAAGATGCTAATAAGTGTGAATTTACATAAATTTATTATAGTGTTTTATAGTAATTTTCTTCTATCTTGATGTAGATTTTTATGATTTTGATACTCATAAAAGTAATTTGTTTATTTCGGGACTTGGAAGAGTTATTAAAGTGAAAGGAATGAGAATTACCCACATTTTGAGAAGAATTTCACTTATTTTGAAGAATTTCTCAAAGATAGCCAACTTAAAAGAAGATTTTGTTGAAGGTCATGCCCAAGAACACGCTTATATTCCCTTGCCATAATCTTCTCGTCAAGGATTTTACATGGATTTCTTAAAAGATTACTGTAAAGAGAACACACCTGAAGTATACCCCCATGTTCATGCCTATGTTTCTAGGGCATGGTCATATTATAACATTTATAAACTTTCATATTTGAGTTATTTTTTTACATCATTACAAATAGGAAACCTAATACTCATTCAAGAGAGAGGAAGAGAGAGAAATGAGAAGGGAAGCTGTTGTTCTTAAGGGTTTTCACATTTTAGTTTTATGATTTGTCATTCCTCGAAAAAGTGGAGTTGTAACAATCCCACCTCGAAAAAATGGAGTCATAACAATCTCGCCATGTAAGCTATCTTAACATAAAAATTGTCCTTACAACTGCTATCTTAAACCTAGTTTATACCAAGAGTACTCGACTCTACTACTTTGAAGCATCCAATTTGATACCTATTTAATATAAACTTGCGAAGTAATCCTTTGAAATAATTTGTAATAATAACCTTATAATTTGACCTTATAAAAGAGCAATAGTAAATCCCACAAGTACCTATAATTTCAATACAAACAAAAATATTGAAAACTACAAAGTCTTTTGAAGAATCTTGTGTAGTTTCCCTTAAAAGATAAAAAGTTAATACTAGGACCAATAACTAGCCATTTTTTGTTATATCTCACTCCCTGTCCCAATTTACTAAGGTTCTGGTGTTGGGTAAGCACTTGTAAGCCATTTGGAACCTGCATAACAAACTATAGGAGAATTAGCAACAACTTGCTCAATAAGTGGAGTAGAGATAGAAGTATGCATTTAGCACATCGCAGGCAGGATTTTTAATTAAGTTGGTTAGGTGCAGTGTATGTACAAGCAAAATGCCATCATACGATGTTATCCAGTCTATCGTAAGATTAGAGAAATTTCACCAGCTCTAATCTAGGTTGAGGAGATTAACGCCGTACACTCACGAATCCAGACCAAACTGGGGCTTGTGCAATGGAGAACACCCTCATCCCGTAATCACCTTCAAACTATGGCCCCTAAACTTACCGCGACCTCCTCTCTTATCACTTAGTTCGGCTAAGGGTGGGGAAAGAACCATTTCAACTATCCTCAGTGAAGGGAGTCTGTGTTTGGCTTGAGAATTCTAGTCGTTACCCCTAATAGGTTACAATACATATCAAGTTAGATGTTGAATCAAGTTTAAATTAGTTCATTTTTAAGGTGATCAACCAAGGTCAAACAATTCAAGCATAATATTCATGGAACAACCATAACATAGAGTTCAGCTCCCATCATAGCAAATCAAAACTCAATCATAAATGTTGCATACGCATAAATAGCTAACTAAAATCATAAGCCAAAACATACAAAGTCCTCAGATATTCTGAAATATCCCAAAATACTGTAAATCATTTATCCCACTTACCTGCTCAAATGCTCACTACGAAAGACTCAAGTCATCAATTGTTTGATCATTGGGGAATCCTAAAAATATCAACTGTCGAAAATTTTTAAATCTTCTAGTTCTTTTTCTTCTTCTTCTTATTCTTCCTCTTCTTCTTGTTCTTTTTTTTTTTTCATTTTTTTCCTCTTTTTTTTCCTTTTTTTTCTCCATTTGTCTCTCTCTCTCTCTTTCCCTCTCCTCTCTTTCTCTCCCTTCGTCTCATCTTTTCCTTTTTTCTTTTTTGATGCTATCTACATCTTCGTGGCTTTTAAAGCCATTAAATAGCTTAGTCTCACAACCTTGACTAAAGGCGATAACTGATATAAATTTTTTTTTCCTTTGAGATATTTTAATATATTTACTATATTTTATTTCATACTTATCTAAATTTCTAGAATATTCAAAGAATATTCTATTGTTTCACTATAAACATTATTTATAATTGCGAATTTCCCTTTCTTCCATATATTGTTATTTCGGGTGAGTTTTAATATAATTATTAGTAAAAATATTAGTAAAATATAACATATAGTTAAGTTATATTAATTGTTTAGGACTTATTTATACATATCTTATATGACATTTTACTTACCAATATTAATTATTAAGATCACGTAGTTGATTTAAAAGATTTATCCTAAACTCTATCTAAAATTACAAAAATCTACGTTATACCAACTAGATCTGATAAACTTAATATTTCTAAAAAATTTTTATATAAATGAGTTTAAATTGAAATATTAAAGTTATACAATTACTTCATTTAAATTTTCCCCTAGTTATGAGAGTTCAACTTAATCTCACAAACGTTATCATAAATCATAATTTCTAAAGTGTCTCTTAAGTATTAAAATTTTCAATTAATTTCTTATTAATTTATATGATTATATATCTATGTCTAGATGTAATTCTAATATTCTCACACCTATAAATGCCTCCAATCCATTTAATGAAGAGAGGATATCCAACCAACTAGGTTTATGCTAATTTAATTACTTTTATGCATTATCTTGTGTCATTAATAATATTATTACACTTATTATTCTATTGTTAAAACCCATATTCTTGTGGTTACAAGTAATATTAGTACAAACTATTTTACACCTATTAACCTAACTTATAAATACATTTTTCTATAAAAGATATAAACTACTCGAACACTAGTAAGTCAGAGTTATGTGACATTACGTATTATATATTTTTAGACTTTCGGGTTAATTTATGGGTATAATAATTATTTATACTTGGTATACTCATAAAAATACATATATACACATATAGTAAATTGTTGTGAACAATGATTAAGAATAGACAAGGTCGGTCATTGGATAGGTCCGAGCTTATAGAAAGCTAAAAAAAAGGATTAATGGGGAAAGTGCAAAAAAGGCAAAAATGAGGAATGAAATAGTAAGTAAAACCCATGAATAGCTCCAAAGGATATGATGCACCAATGGAACTTCCGAAGACTTACGGCACTATTCGATATTGCACACGAATTGGTTCGATAAGGTTACTCGCCATTTAACCTTGCTTAAGGAAAGGATAAGAGTAATGCCGAGAGTAAACAAACAGTATTTATGCAAGGAAGAAAAGTACTCAAAGTGTATATTAAGAATGATCAGATGTTGTTATAGATACAAGTACAAGGGTATTTATACTCATAAGTTAGAGCAACCTACCTAAAAAGGAAAAGACAAAAAGAGTATTTTCTAAGGAAGTAATGTATAAGATACAAAAGGATGAAAATGAATATAAAAAAAAAATAATCATTGGTGAAACAGATGGGCTTGTCTGCGTAAAGATAGCTTAGTCAATCTGACCTCTCTCTCTTAACTTTTCGGCAAGAAAGATGCTGAGTAATCGGTTGGCTTGGCATTAGAGAGTAATCATCAACTCAGCATACTATAGAAAAATGGGTAGTCATATGATACAACATAAAGGGTGACTCAGCAAGGAAGTACTCGACCTTAGCAAGGGTTAGTTGGAATAGAAGGATTCGTTGTACTAATCCTTTAGTCCTCAAGCTCAGCTGCGAGTCAGAGATCTGGTAGCCCGATTTCCATCATTCCGTCCAAGTTGTTTTGGATTTAGGATAAAATCCTAATAGTGTTTGCTTAGTTCTCCATCAAGGTGATATGGATTAAGATTAGCAATGTTGAAGGCATTAGAAACCCCATAGTCCTCAAGCAATTCCAACCTGTAGACATTGTCATTGATTTTTTAGAGGATTCTGAAAGGTCCTTTCGCTCTTATAAATAATTTGTTCCTCCTCTTATTCGAAAACCACTCCTTGCTAACGTGCAACTACACCGAGTCTCCCAATTAAAATTGTTTAGTTCTACCTTTAATATTTTTTCACATTTTTCTAGCAGCTTGGTCGATGTGCCGAGTGACCCTATCATAGATGTGTTGAAGGGATTATGCTATTGCTATTGCATCAAGGTCCTCTTGCACGAGTATTGGTACAGGGGCATGGTCGAGGGGCAACTTGGGATTGAACTCATAGACTACCTCAAAGGGAGTCTACTTAGTGGTGTCATGTACTATTTAGTTATAAGCAAACTCATCCACTAGCAAGCAGACGTCCTAATCAGTTAAGTTCTTACCGATTGCAGCTTGAAGCAATAACCCCAAAGTAAAATTAACCACCTCTGTTTAGCCGTCAGCTTGGGGGTGACATAAGGTACTGAAGAGTAATTTGGTTCCTAGTCGACGCCACAAGGTTCTCTAGAAATGACTCAAGAACTTTAGGTCTCTATTAGAGACTACACTTCTCGGCACACCATGTATCCGCATAATCTCCTAGAAGAAAAGAGAAGCAATAGCCAAAGTGTCATTAGTCTTGGTACAGGGTACAAAGTGTGCCATCTTACTGAATTGATCCACGATTACCATTATAGAATCTTTGCCTTGGGCAGTTCGTGACAGTTTGAGAGCAAAGTCCATGCTTAATTTAGTCTATGGCCTCGTTGGAACAAGTAAGGGCATTACTTTCCTTTGCTTGTCTTGGTACTTGGCCTTTTTGCATGCAGCACAGCTTTCGACAACTTAATGCACATCTTTTCTCATTCTCTACCAAAAGAATTGGCTATTTATCAGTTCACAGGTCCTCCTTTCCCTAAAATGTCTAGAGAGATCTCTACTATAGGCTTCCCTAACTAATAGCTCCCTCAATGAACAGATCGACACGCATAATTTTCTGCTTCGAAACAAGTAACCATCCTTTACATGATACTTGTCCATTATCCTCCCATCGATGCATTATGAAATTATGGGTCTAAAGTGCAAATCCTCAGAGTATTTTTCTTTGATAATTGCAAACCCAAATAGCCTGATCTACAGTTTTAATAAAAGCGCATATCTACTTGAAAGAGCATCGACAACTACGTTACTCTTTCCTTACTTATACTTAATTACAAAATTGAATCGTTCAAGGAATTCAACCCATCTCGCCTACCACTTTGAAAACTTAGTCTAACTTCAAAGGTACCTTAGCAATTCATAGTCAGTATATATGATAAAGTTTCTCAACAATAAATAATGTTGCCATAGTTGCATTACTTGGATCAGTACCAAAAGTTCCTTGTCATATACGAAGTAATTTAGTTGTGGTCCTCGGAGCTTCTTACTGTAGAAGGTAATTGGCCGGCCTTCCTACATTTAAGATAGCACCTATTTTAATGCTTGATGCATCGCATTCTAGCTCAAAAATTTTGTCAAAGTCAAGTAGTACTAACACTAGGGAGGAGGTTAACATTTCTTTTATTTCAGCAAAATTTCTCTCCTCCCTTTCTCCCCATCGATAAGTGGCACGGTGATAGTGCTGAAATTCCTAATAAACCTTCTATAAAACAAAGCTAATCCATGGAAATTTCTCACGTCGGCACAAATAGTAGTAGTTGGCTACTAGACAATTGCTTGGATCTTTTCATCATCGACTCACAAGCCTCTTCGATAGTATCGGATTCAGCGTGATCTTCCGGTCATCCTTCTTGAACATATAGGTATTCTTATAGCCGTTATGGATGACCCTCCTATCAAACAACCATGGCCTACCTAGCAACACGTGGGAAGCATACATGGGTAGAATGTCGTAGAGAATCTAGTCAAAGTAGTTCCTAATAGTGATCGGTAGTAATATTTGCCAAGTGACATGTAATGCTCCTTTCTTACTTAACCAATGCAACTTGTATGACCTTGGATGTGCAACAGTCGACAACTTTAGTTTCGAAACAAGATCAGCTGATGCCACATTGGTGCAGCTTCTACTATCCACAATGAGGGCGCACATCTGATCATTCACCTTACAAGTGGTATGGAACAAATTCTCTCTCTACTCTTCCTCTCGTGAGGGTTCCATGTTCATAATGCATCGGACAACCATGAGTAATTGATCTAAGTCCTCAGGAAACACATCCTCCTCAATCAGTTCTTTCTCGGTAAGACCCTCCTCCTCTTCAAGTTCCTCATCAATACTCTCTACTTCAAGCTTTGGGATGTCTCCATTGATGACCATCGTTCGTCGATTCGAGCATTGAGCAACCATGTATCTAAACCCCTAGCACTTAAAGTACTTGATCTAACTAATCTTTCTATAAGACCTTTGCCCCTTCTCATACGTTCGGGTCGGTACTACATCTTCAGGTCAACCTTTCTACTCAACTCTATACTCGATTGAGCTCAGTGACTTGCCTATCTTGGTCGACTAGTCAACATCCTCGCCAGTGCTCAAATTCTTCTTTGCCTCTCTATATGCTAGGCAATCCTAACAACTTCATCTATTATGTTAAATTGTTAGAGCTCCATAATGTCTCGAATGTCTTCTTTCAACCTAGTAACGAACCTTAAGACTGTTCTAGCTAATGGTTCCTCCACTTCACAACGCATCATAAGCATTTGAAATTCATGAACATACTCATTAATAGTTTGGCCTCCTTGTCTCAACTCCTGAAGCCGAGTGAAAATATCTTGGAGGCATGTTTCTAGCACGAATCTATTTCTGAGCACTTTCTTCATCTCGAGCCAAGTGTTAATCTCTCAATACCCCTCTTGTTTTATCATGGCTCAAAAATTCTTTTACTACATGGCGGTATATTTGGAGAACTCAATAGCAGCAGTTCTCACCATTTCATAATCCTCAAACTAATAATAATAAAACACATGCTCTACCTTCTCTTCGTAATCCAGATACTCATCAGCATTCTCAGATCCATTAAAACTCGAAATTCGAAGCTTCATATGGTTAGATGCTCTAGGGACTCGTACTCACTCTTCTTCAAAATACTCCTCTTCCTCTTCATCAAGCTCTCTTAGGTCTATCCTTTGCCTTACTCTTTCACCAACTCCTCTACCTTGAATAGGTCAAGCTGGGTTTTGACCTCTAATAGGTTGAGCAGCTTATGGAGTATTTTGTGCGACCTTAGTAGGTCAGCAAGATAGTGCATAAACAACTCGGATCGGATTTACTAAGAGGTTAGCTACCTCATCAAGCCTCTAGTTAGTACTTCTAAAAGTTCCTTGAGATTGTCGTCTATGGTGGATAACTCCATTATCATCACCAATATCAACATTCATACTTAGGTCTGTCGTTTTTACTCACAGATTCAAAGCTTAAACAAATACTTTGGGAAGTTAACAATTAACAACACAGTAATCAAATGAATACAGTAACTTGCTCTGTTTCATACATGCCAAAACAGAGTACAATAGAACTTAAAGAAGAACTAACTATAGTTCACTTAAAACCTCCACTCTGATACTAAGATGTTACAAACCATGATTAAGAATAGATATGGCCGATCGCTGGATGGGTTCGAGCTTATAGAAAGCTTGAAAAAGGATTAATGAGGAAAGTGCAAAAAGGGAAAAAATGAGGAATGAAATAGTAAGCAAAACTTACAAATAACTCTAAAGGATATGACACACCAATAGAACTTTCAAAAACTCACGGCACAATTTGATATGATGTATGAATTAGTTCAGTGAGGTTACTCACTACCTAACCTTGCTTAAGGGAAAGAATAAGAGTGATGTCAAGAATAACCAAACAGTGTTTATGTAAGGAAGAAAAGTACTCAAAGTATATATTAAGAATGATCTGATGTTATCACAGTTACAAGTACAAGGGTATTTATACCTATAAGTTAGGGTAACTTACCTAAAAAGGAAAAGATGAAAATGGTATTTCCTAAGAAAGTAATGTACAAGATAAAAAAGGGTAAAAATGAATATACAAGAAAAACAATCATTAGTGCAATGGATTCTATACATGATACTGTACACATGGTGATGCTCAATTGGTGAGGTCATTAGAAGATGTAAACAAAAAGTACAAACAGATGGGCTTATCCTAGTAGGGATAGCTTAGTTAATCCGGACTCTCTATCTTAGCTTCTCGATAAGGACGATACCGAATAATTGGTCAACTCAGTATTAGAGAGTAATCATCAACTCGGCATATGGCAGAAAAATGGGCGGTCACACGACATGACATGAAGGGTGATTCAGCAAGGAAGTACTTAGCCTTAGTAAAGGTTGGTTGGAATAGAAGGATTCATCATGCTAACCCCTCTAATCCTCGAGCTCGGCTATGGGTTAAAGGTCCGGTAGCTTAATTCTCATCAGTAAATTATACTATATTATTTCATTTTATAGTTTAATTAACTTATATCTAAGTCCATATTACATTCCAAGGTCGATTTTAAGGGTTCTAAGCAATATAGATACTTTTAGGGGTAAATTTGGGATTTTGGATTGCTATTTTCAAAATCTAACTTTATTGAGTCACTTCAACCAACTTTTCTATCTTAGTTGTAAAGCTTAGGCTCAATTAGATAACTTTTCCCAAAAGGCCTTAAATCTAGACTCAGTTGTCCTAAATTCGACTTTAGGGTCTCATATAAAGTAAATTCTCACTATTTTGATTATATTCTTGATATTCTTATTATATTATAGACTTCCAAACATACAGGAGCTCCTCGATTAAGGTTATCGGGTTTCTCATAAGTTTCTAGTCTAATCGGTTTACTTTCTTGAATATCCTAGATTAACTATTGACCTTAATTATATAAGGATAAGGTGTTGTCCTAATACTCCGATGTTCATGTCTTGATTGCTAATTTACGGGATATTACATGATTTTATTGCAAAATTATACTTTTAAGATTATAGTAACGTAAGTTGTAGATATCTGAACATGTGAATCCTTGAATTGACATGTAACGTATAAGTCAATTATTTGTTTTTCATTAAATTATGCTGTTATTTCTAGAGTCTCAATCTAATTATTTGATATTGTGCATTAAGGTTACAAGACCCTATATATAATTAGATCTACCACAATTAAAGACAATTTTCTATAATTTAAGCGATAAGTTGTAGAATTCTTTTGGATTTTGTTATAATATTTGTAAAGTGAATTCCTATTCTTAAGGCTATCTTAATTTACTCTATTGCAAAAGCAATTCGAATGGAGCATAGTTAGAGTTATGAGTTAATAAGTGATGCGGTTCCTACTAACTTAATAATTGAATTCCCTTAATTAATAAAAATAAGGAACAAATTAGAAATCTTGAATTGTTGCATGTTAATTTCTTGGTGAAGTAAAGTTTAGATATCCATATGATTGCTTAAGGTTTCTTATTTGTTTATTGTGTTCTTAATTAATTGTTATTTAATTTTATTTCTCTTTTAATCCTTAAAGCTTAGTTACTGTGTTTTGTGATTGAAGTTAATTTAAATTGAATTGAAAAACCTTCCAATGAAAATATATGCTAAGGGGACGATCAAAAGATGAGTAGATACAAAATGTGTTTCCCTTTGATTATAATGCTTGGCGAGATTGAAGAGAGACCTATATACATATGAGCTAAGCATAAGAGGTCACATATGGTTTTTGTCCTGTCACATGAAAAAAAATTAATTTAATGATAAATCTTTGGTTAAATAGTATGGGTAAACTTTGATCTAAATGAATTAGCTATTAAATTCTTATACTTATGTTTTCCGTACATTAAGAAAGTGGTTAAGAAGAAGTAATATAAGTTGTTAAAGGTGCTCAATGAAGCTTTATAGGTTCGCACTCCAACACGCTCCTAAAAAAAGCCCCCATTTTCTCAACATTACTTTAAAGCATTTGATCAAGCTTTAATCCATGTACTTGAATCCAAATGAGAAATTTACTTAAATCCACATCTTCTATTTTATGGTATGACTTAATTTAGCAAAGTCCATAGTCCATCCTTAATAATTTTCAATACTTGCTGTTTCTCCCCAAAAGTATACACAAAAACATTAGCCTTCCTGGTAATAATCTCACAACTATCATATGATCTCCACACCTTTTTCAATATTGAAGTCACAATAGCCTTATTCTCCACCTTATCAAGATAACTTTATAAATCATAATCGCTCTTCTAACACTACTTTCTTCTCCTTACATATTGAGCTCTATAATTGGCTTAGTATTTCCATCATTTTTATTGGCAACATCATTAGGAGTGATAGAGAGTTAGATGTGTCCATTTAAGCTAACAAAAGATACGTAAGTCAAAATAATGAAAAAGACACAAATAGGACTTAGCAATATGAAAAAATAATCTAAGAAACAAACACAACAGCCATAAGCCAAGATAAGACAAAACTAATTCATAGATGATAGAGAAAAGTCTTAATAAAACTAACACTAATTTAGACACAACTCAAAAAGAGAATGGGATTAAAGGGATAAGTGATAAACTATTATAGAACAAGTACTCATTTGATTAAGATAATCTATGTATAGTCTACTTCCGTAAATCCTTGCATCTTCTAGTAATTAGATAGAAAGGATACAAATTTTGTGAAACAAACAATGGATTATTTGTTTGATAGGCCAGAAGGTACTAGTGAATTACATAGGATTAAGGTTTCAGATGGGTAATGATCAAGTAAGAAAAATGTGAATTGTACATATGTAGGATTGCGAATAAGGAATCGCAATTATAGTACTGTTAACTTGGTCTGACGTGGCCATTAAGTGCTATGTGGTGCTTATGTGTATATTTAAATAATAAATAAATGGAAACAAAAACTTAAAAAATAAAAAAAAATAAAAAAAAAGAAATAAAAACATAAAGGAGAAAAACTAAAAAGCTAAAAGCTAATAGTATGATGTAAATATAATATATAATATTATAGTTAAATTTTTGGTTCAAATGTAACATATATAATACAAGATAATATAATATAATATATATAATAATAATAACAATACAATATAAATATAATATATATAATAATACAATATGAATATAACATATATTATAATAATATAATTAATCATATTTTACAGAAAATTAAAAAAATTTGAAATTTAAAAAAGAAAAGATAAAAGCTGTAGAAAATTAAAAAAAAAAAAATACAACCAACCACTTTAACACTTGACTTAGTTGAATTAGCTTGGAAATTCATAATGTGTCGTCAAACTACTAATGAGTGATGGAGTGGCTATTTACTAGTAGAGGGAGGGTCACATAACACCACCCTAACACCCTTTGACCCCTAGTGGTGGGTAGCTACCATAACTTCACTTAGGTGGTTGCTAGCTACTCTTAATTCTTAAGGTAAAGATGAGTTGGTATAGAGTAGGTAGAGTATGACACATTATCCATACTCTATCATATATGTATTATTGATTGTCAGTTTGCATCTGCCTATCTTACTTGTCAGCTGCCAACATGCCGGGCAATCTATATTCTCGGCACTTACCCAAGTAATTGACTCTCAACATTCGGTTGAATAACACATCCATTCTTGATTTAAATTCAAGTTCATGGTACGAACAAGTTATCATAAGCACAGTTATACTACATAACTACTTGCTCTCCTTATATTTTAGGAAAAGTATCTAATCAAGAAGTTTCCATGTATCTTGACAGTTATTCCGATAACTACTCCTTTAGACATGACAATCTCTTATAAATACGAGAAAAAAACTTTGTAAGAGATACTTGATAACTCTCAGCCTCTTTATTTTACTTCTCATTTCTGCTTACTTACTTAGGCATCGAAGTGGTCACATAGAACTGGCCTCGGTACCAAGCATTTTTCTCATTTTTGTAGGATATTTTCGACTCTCAAAATTCACCAATAACATTTAATGCCGTCTGTTTTTCCTCAAACACACCCACTTAGCTAAAACTAGAATAACTAAGAGTATAGGTCCTGGCACTCCCCTTTAACACCATGAAAGGGGAAGTCAGCATACTAATGAGCAATGATTGGCTAGACTTAAGCAACTATGCCTCGATTTAGCTAAGGAAAACTCAAAGTTAAACAAAAAACATAAACAGATCCTTAACCTCCTTCACAATAGTATTCATCTAAATTAGAACCAAGAGCATGGCAATTGCAATGCTGATAATAGCGATGATTCAATTTATTCACTAGAGTTATCGAAAAAGCAAGCTGAGGTTATGATAGGACCTTCCGCTTTTGCTTTCAAAAAGAATGGCAAAGGTAAGCAACTGTAGCAGGTGCACCATGCGAGACCCTTGCATGTTAGTACCTTTGTTGCAATAAGCAAGCAATTCTAAATCAAGAAGAGTCCCTTTGTTCCAAAGATTTTAGAGGAAGTGATATCTCGACACATCAAGTTGCCACAGTTTGAAACTTACGATTGAATAAAGGACCTCGAAGACCACTTAGAGTACTACAGTACATTAGCTAAGTTGCATTGTTTGAGTGATGTAGTGGCTTATTAAGCTTTTCCCTCAACTTGAGGAATGCAGTTAGCATATGGTTCAAACACTTAAAACTAAACACCATTTCTTCTTTTGATGAATTAGCAGAAGAGTTTCTTCAACATTTCCTTGCAAACAAACTTCTTGTTAAGGATTCTTTAATCCTTAATACAATTAAACAAAAATCAGATGAGTCAATCAAAGATTGCCTAGCCAAGTTTATGGTCGAGATGGCTCAAATCCTAGAATTAGATATGAATGTGGCTCTTAATACCGTGATCAATGAAGTTAAGTCCTACAGAGACTTTTTCAAGTCTCTCCAAAGAATAAGCTGAAAACTTTCGTTAAGTTCAAAGCTAAAGCCACCTCATACATCTATTAGGAGGATAACATAAGAGCCCACCAAGAGGCCGATCAAAATAGAGGAGATTGAAACAATGACAAGAGAAAAAGTGCAAAGGACAAACTCAGCTCAGATGATGATCAAAGTTCGAATGTCGAGAGAAAGAGACTAAGGATTCTAACATTTTCATCCTACATACCCGTCAATTGTCCAATTTCAAACATATTGATGGAGGTACGTAGGTAAAGAGGCGTTCTGCAATAGTTGGAAAGAATAAGAGGAAATCCCATAAAGAGAAATTCCAATAAGTGCTATGACTTTTATCGCGACAAAGGTCACAACACAGATGAGTGCATACAGCTCAAGAATACAATTGAAGATGCGATTCAACGTGGGCATTTGGGAAAATTCCTAATACATAATGCCAAAAATATCGTGAGACTATCCTAGAAGAGACATGAAGAATAAGAGAATGACACTTGGCTAATTGTAGCTAGGAGAGATGGGAATCTCAACAAAGCACTAAACGAAGTGATCAAAACCATTGTCAACAGACCTATTATAGGCTAGTCAAGCTCTTTAAGCTTAACAAACGCTAAAAATTACATCTGCAACAACCAAGGTAAGAAGGTTAGGATCGCAACATAATTTCTTTCATAGAAGATGACTTTGAGGGCATCCAATGACTGCATGATGACGCATAGGGTTTTTGTACGAGAGTTACTAACTTCGAAGTCAAGAAGATTCTCGTTGACATAAGAAGTTTAGATGATACCATTTTTTAGCATGCGTTCAACCAGATGAGACCCAAGATCAAAGCTAAGATCTTATAAGTGTGATCTGTATGCATTCAACAACCAATCGGTCCAAATAGTCGGAATAATTTCTTTGTCGATACAGATCAGCGATGATAAGCATGTCATAGAAGATAAAGTAGACTTCCTCATCTTCAAATGTTAGTCCCCATACAATATGAAAATAAGACGGCCATGTCAATATCTATTCGGTATTGTCCCTTTAATTGCACATCTTAAAGTCAAGTTCCCTATTCCTATGGAAGTCAGTATGTATAAAGGGGATTAATAATTGACAAGGTCCTTATATATGAGGGCCTTAAGATGAGAAGAGGTATTTCAGGTGGAAACATATCCGAAAGGCAAGTTGGTCGGTATAGAGAATGCCGAAAGTGATATTGAGGAAATTTCTTTAGGAGATGACTCTAGGAAAACAACGAGGATAAGGAAACCCTTGTCAACAGATATATAGCAAAGTTTGATTAACTTCTTGTAATCTAATGCTGACATGTTTGCATGGTCCCCTTCAAACATGTTGGATATCTTAAGAGAAGTTATGATACACGTGCTCTAGATTGATCCAAATGTGAAGGTGGTCCAACAAAAGAAAAGGCATTTTACACCAAAGAGACAAGTAGCAATAGAAGAAGAGGTCTAAAAGTTATTATAGATAGGATTTATCTAGGAAGAACCTTATTTGATTTAGCTAGTTGATTGTGTGCTAGTCAAGAAGTCTAATGGCAAGTGGTGAATGTGCATAGACTTCACAGATCTCAACAAGCCCTATCTTAAGGATTGTTTCCCACTACTGAAAATTGATTAGACGATAGATGTAACCGCTGGACACGTATTACTTTCTTTTATGGATGCTTTCTTTAGTTGCAACCAAATCAAGATGGATAAGGAGGATGAAGTCCATATGTCTTTTGTTACGAATTTTGGAATGTATTATTACATGATGATACCCTTTGGGTTGAAAAACGCTAGTGCAACTTACTAAAGACTTGTTACCAAGATGTTTAAACCTTAGATTTACAGAAACATCGAAGTATATAGTAACGACATGATTATGAAGAGTAAAGGAGGACTGGCATCTTGTCAACCTTGAGAAGACATTTGCTACATTGAGGAGATACAACATAAAACTTAACCCACAGAAATGCGTCGTTGGTGCAACATCAGGAAAATTTTTAGGATACATGGTTACTTAGCATGACATGAAGGCTAACCCAAGAAAGAATGAGACGTAAGGAACATGAAATCCCTTCGCATGATCAAGGAAGTGTAAGAAATCACCAGGCAATTAGCCATCCTTAATAGATTTGTGTTGGGAAGTGCAAATAGGTGTGCGAAATTCTTCGAAATCTTAAAAAATTCAAATGGTTCAATGATTATGAGAGAGCTTTCAATGATCTCAAGAATTCCTTGCGTCACTACCAATACTCTTGACACCCATTTCAAGAGAGAATTTATATTTATATCAATTGGTTAGCTGCCAAGCTCTTTCTTCTATATTAGTTTGAATTGACGGTAAAGAGTATCAACCCATTTATTACATGAGTCATGTTTTATAAGGGCCAAAGCTTCGATACACAAAAATTGAAAAATTTGTTTTAGTAGTGGTTTACTCAATAAGGAAGTTGAAGATGTATTTTGAGGCTTACTAAATCATTGTGCTCACTGATTAACTATTGTGGCAAGTATTGCAATGGCCTGACTCCTCTAGGAGGATGATGAAATACGCCTTAGAGCTAAGTGTCCAAGGTGTACAATATAAACCCAAAACGGCACTAAAGGCTCAAGTACTGGTAGATTTTGTAATCGAATTACCTATGAGGAAGATTATATGGAGATTACTGAGAAACCTATCTAGTTCCTTTATGTAGAAGGTTCTTCGACGAGAGAAGGAAGCAGTCTAGGCCTTGTTCTTTAAGGCCCCCACAATGTTAAAGTTTATTATGCTTTTAAAATTTGGATTCCCGATTAGCAATAATGAAGCATAGTATGAAGCTTTGATTGCCGGACTGAAATTGGCAAAAGAAATTGGTACCGAGAAACTTGAATTGTTCTCTAATTCATAATTGGTGGTGAATTAAGTCATGGGAAGTTACATAGTAAGGAAAAAAGAGACAAGCAAGTACCTAGTACAACGGTTGCAGAAGAATTTCAATCTTTTTCCATCCATAAAATTTTGAGAAGCAAGAATATTGCTATTGACAAGTTGTCAAAATTAGCCAATATCACATTCTTAGAATTGAGCGACAAACTTTTTATCGAATTTCTTCTATAAAAGAGTTTATCCACTCTTTTGTAGAGCTGTGAGTTAGCTCCTTGCCTAAAAGAAGAATCTTGGATGGATCCCTTAGTGGATTATTTAAGAGACGATACTCTCCCTGATGTTAACAAAGGAGCCCAAAGATTGGCTTACCAAGCTACAAATTACATGCCGATTGATGGTTAGTTATACAAACATGGCATATCACAACCCTATCTTCAATGTCTTCCTTTGAGAGATGCCTAGAGGGTGTTATCCAAGCTGCATGGTTGCATATGCAGTAACCACGTAAAAGTGCAAACACTGTATGTTCAAGCATTGTAACTCGGCTATTACTGGCCAACCATGAGAGAAGATGCAAAGGAAGTTATCTAACACTATCCTCAATGCAAAAAGTACGAGTTGCCGAGTCATGCACCTGCAATTAAGTTATGTAGCCTAATTAGCCCTTAGCCCTTTGCCCAATGGGGGCTAGACATTCTTGGACCCTTTCTGAAGTTTACCCCAGTGACAATTCATCATTGTTTCCATGGATTACTTTACCAACTAAGCAGAGATCGAGGCAGTGGTAAAGATCACCGAGCAGAAAGTGGAAGCGTTCATTTTCAGTTCCATCATATCAAGATTTAGAGTTCCTTACATGATAATTACGGATAACAACCCGTAGTTTGATAACAATAAGTTTTTGGGCATTTTGTGAGAAGTATATCATTCACCTTAACTATAAGTTTGTAGCACACCCTCAAACGAATGAACAAGTTAAAGCCATAAGCAAGATAATTTTGTATGGCTTAAAATGGAAAGTAGATCAAGTTATAAGGAAATGGGTTGATGAACTATTGAATGTCTTATGGGTGTATTGAATCACCTACAAAACTGTGATTAGAGAAATACCCTTCAAGTTAACATACAGCATAAAAAGTCGTATTGCTGATTGAGTTAAATTTGCCTAATTTGTAGATGCAGAACTTAGACATTATGGTTAATTAAGTTGGATTAACAGCAAATCTGGACACCATTGATGAAATTAGAGAGATCGTAACCCTATCGTTAGTGTCAGCGAAGTTGAGGCAAGAGAGATTGTAATCAAGGTGAAGCTTTAGGCTCCCTTCTCTTGTCGCTTAGACCCCTTCCAACAACTTCTTCTATAGAAGTCTCTTGTTCTATTGACTAAGAGTGATTGTATCAAGAGCTTCTTCAATTGATGGTCCTTTCCTCATATTTTCCTCCAATCTGATAACAGTGCTTTGTAAGTTCGAGTTGTTGGTCTCCATCCCTTTAATCTACATTTTGAGCTTATTTTCCTCATCACTCATCATACAAAGAGTTCAGGCCAGGCCTAAGCCTTAGCACTTTTCTTTCTTCTTCTATAACTCCTCTTTTAGGCCTTCGAACTCTTTGTATTACTCCTCAATTTTGGCCTTTAAGCTCAAGACTTCATTAGCAATAAGGGCATGTGCTAACTTTTAGGCAGTAAGGTCTTCCTGAGGCTTTCTTGCCTCTATCTTAGCCTTTATTCTTGCATTCTTGATAGTAGCAGTCTGGGCCTTAGAAGCATTATATGCATCCTCAATTTTCTACAACAATTTCACTTAGTATGATGAGTATTGGGAGTAACTCCATAGAATACATAGACTTCCATATAGCTTACCTTCTTGATTTCTTTATCGACTTCATCGAAAGCCGTTAAAATGTGGCTACTTATCTAAAAAGGAAACTGGATATCAGTAATTGAGTAAATTCAATAGTTAAAAGATAATTATGGATACTCATGTTGTACAACTTGGCCGTGATTTAGGCTTTATTGCTACCGCTGACCTGTCGATATCTTACTTGGCAATCTCTTTGTCCTTTGAAAGAATAATTCCTTCCATCAAGGCTAAATATTTTGTCCTATCGCCTAAGGCTAAGTCAGTGTCCAAAACGTTTTGGCCCCAACACAGGACGAAGTATTTGCCGACCTCCTTGTTGGGGATGAATTCAGTGTTGCTGATGCCGAGAGCTTTGGATCACATTGCCTCCTTTACCCTCTCATCCAAGCCCTTAGACCTTTTGATAGGTGGTTGGTTAGCAAGTTCCTTCCTTAGTCTCTTATTAGCATTCAATACCACCTCCAGCACTAATGATAACCCTTCGGTAGTATTAGCTTCTTCAACTTCACTGTGGGGCAAAGTCTCTAGGTTACCCTTCTTCGGCTTAGCAGCAGGTTGAATACTTTCGATCGAAGGCTCTCTAAAATGAGTAACCTCGATTGACAGAGTCTTCTCACCCTCCTTCCGCTTCTCGATGAGCGAGTTGTTTTCTGCTATATTGCTGCTTGCTTGGATGTGTCCTCCTTTTGCCGTTTTTTTTATAGCAACAAGCTAAGTGGTAGTAGTTGCTATGGTTGCCCTCTTATCAGCCTTTGATTTTTTGGCCTTGGCTTGAGCTAGTAGCTTTGTAGGATTTACCTTGCCAGTACCCATATCTATAACATGAGCAAACAAGTTAATATTAACATAGGGGAAGAGAATAAACTTATGTTCTCCATACCAAGGAAGGCTCAAAGGCAATAATTCTCCCCCTAAGTCATGAGAATGGCTTCCCCTTTGTAGCTATACTTAGCATGGCGACAATTCATTAGCGTACCTTCTTTTTGAGAAAAGATTCACTTTTTGCTTTCATAACATCATATAATTCTCTAAGCATCCCATAAAAACATTTTGTTCTTCCTCCTTTCTTGAATTTTCTTTGCCACTACTGCATCATTTAACATCAGTTCTATATCCTTAGTGTGGATTGGCTTAGTCCATTGAATTTAGAAGTCTAGCTCTTTATCAGACACTATCGATACGAATTTATCATGCCATTTATGGATCTTGGACTTTAACTCATCCATGAACTTACGCCTATGCTTTGTAGTGGCAAAGTACCGCCAGTTAAGCTACCTCCTAATCATGAAGAAATACCAAAACAGTTGAGGTGTAGCCTTAACTTCGACTTCTTCATGAACTATTTTGAAAGTCATTAGAAGTCGGTATGTGTTTGGTGAGAACATACTTAGCATGACTTTAAAGAAGTCGAAGAAACCCTTTACAAATGCTGAGAAAAGGAAGTGTACCCAAAAATCCAAATACTTTAGGTATATGTAGAATTCACATTCCTTTGGGAAATGTACCCTCTCTTCCTCTCTCAGCCTCCTTAGATTTTATGTTCCTAAAAGATCTTGCCAGTATTGGTTGTATTTCATGACAAGAACTCTATCGATAGAACTGGCAGTTCCACCTAGAGAATCATGGAAGTAAGCTATGTTATTATATAGATATTTTGCCTAGGATCTCCCTTTTTTATCCTTGGGATAATCATCTATAGCAATAACGTTTATTTAGGTGAGTTTACCCCACCTTTCCTTAATACTGTTGGTTGGGCTACTAGAAGAACACGCCGCTTTGCTCCTTATTTAGGGGAGAGAAGTGGCCTCAATTTCTGTCACTTCGGAATTAGAGAGGACAAGTCAACGAACTACGTTGTGAACCATACCTAAATGATTATGAGAAATGATATCACAGAAGTTAAAGAATGTAAGAGTGAAAATGTGAAAGCAAGCAAGAATTTGGAGATGCAACTAGAGAAATGAATTCTGATTTTGAACAGTCCTTTAAATACGGACAACTTATCCTCATAACTGCAAATTTGTTTTTGACAGTAATGATGTGCTGATATAATAGTGGCATGGATTTTAATGCGTGTTTCTAGATAGAAATCTAACAATCGACAACTCCCCAACAGTTATTAAGCTTACGGTATAATCATAATTGTGGTGACAGATATCATACTTCTTACTTTTTGGTTTCTTAAATAGATAAGAATTTGAAAGTTGCAACTTTTCGATTAAGATGTGAGCCATCTCGCTTCCTATCTCGCTTGTCATCTAAAGAACTACTCCCTACTCAGCCTCTAGTGCATTATGTATTACTCCCTTTGTCAAAATTTTGAATACGGGAATTAGGAGGCAAATGTTGATAGTTAGTTTTCATCCATCTATCTCACTCGTCCACTTGGTTGCCGACATGCTGAGCAATCTATAGTCTCAACACCTACTCAAGTGAATGACTCTCAGTATTCCATTGAGTAACACATTTGCTCTTGATTTGAATTTAAGTTCATGGCATGAACAGTTATTATAAGCATGGCTATATTATATAATTGCCTACTTTCTCTACATTTCAAGAAACTTTTACGTATCTTGATAGTTATTTTGATAACTACTCTTTTAAACATGATAATCTCCTATAAATACGGAAAATAAACTCTATAAGAGACAATTGATAACTCTCAACCTCTTTATTTTACTTCTTATTCATGCTTACTGACTTAGGTATCGAAGTAGCCGCATCAGACTGGCCCTTGTACTAAGCATTTTTCTTATCTTTGTAGGATATTTCCAACTCCTAAAATTTACCAACATGTATAAGTTTCAAAATTTTTGTACCAAAAACCTATTTTATAGCATCTTAGAACCACTTTATACCTTGTACCTTATAAATTCTACAGGGTATAAAGTACCTTATTGAACTTATATATATATATTTATTTATTTATTTTATCTTCTTTTGAAATATTGTGTAAACACATAACCAATATCAAATCTATAACTATACTAATGGAACAAATAATAATATTTTGGAAGGTTTTTGTATTTGCAACATATTTAATCATAACACTATGTAACTTTAGTAGGTAAAATAGAGAATATTGTTGCAATTAAAAATGTTTAACCTTTGGTTGGATCACATTAAATTATTTTATCTTTTCTTTTTAAATTATCAAAATAAAGTTTTTGTCAAATTATAAAATTGTTATATATATAATACAAAAACCATGTGCTAAGTAACTCTAATAAAATGTATTGAACGATAAGTTAAGAATTAAGATATTTTTAATTTCTTACTAAATTAGAGTAAGTAAAAGAGGAAGAAAGAAATGTAAAAATGATATAGTAAAAAAAGAGAGGATTTTGCCTAGGAAAGAAAAGCAAGAGAGAGAGGGGTACATAACAGTAGACACAAGAGCGTATAATTTTAAGGTTTTATTATATGTTAGACTTTTGTTGTTATTTTTTTTATGGTTAAAATATGTAATAGTATTAATTTTTTATTTATTAATATTACTTAATTATTATTGTAAGGTAAGTCTAAGGTAACTTTGAAATTTGTATTTTGTATATTTTAGAGTACAAGTTCAAGGTACATATAAAGTATCTTGACACCATACTCGTATCTTATTTTGTGTAAGTAGGTTCTAGAAAATTAATACTCAAAACATACTCTATGACTCTCTTTACAGATTTGGAATCGACCCAATAAAGCAGATTTTGGGTAGTTATATGATAGGGTAATTTGCTCACTTTTACCTTAAAGTCTTCGATTTTATTTTTATTTACTTTTTAAATATTTTCTTTCTATTTTTTAAAAATTTTTAATTTTTTAATTCAATTATATTATTATTATATTGTACTTAATTTATACTTTTTACTTTCCATTTTTTTAATTTTTTTGAAAATTTCTTCCTTTGGCTCGAACAGAGAAGAGNTGACACCATACTCGTATCTTATTTTGTGTAAGTAGGTTCTAGAAAATTAATACTCAAAACATACTCTATGACTCTCTTTACAGATTTGGAATCGACCCAATAAAGCAGATTTTGGGTAGTTATATGATAGGGTAATTTGCTCACTTTTACCTTAAAGTCTTCGATTTTATTTTTATTTACTTTTTAAATATTTTCTTTCTATTTTTTAAAAATTTTTAATTTTTTAATTCAATTATATTATTATTATATTGTACTTAATTTATACTTTTTACTTTCCATTTTTTTAATTTTTTTGAAAATTTCTTCCGTTTTCAGTATTTCTATATATTATTTATATTTTATTTATTATTTAAATATACATGTAAGTATTATGTGTATACTATGCATACGCCACATAAATACCAAGTGTTACTTAATGACTACGTATGACAAAGTTAAAAATGTTATAATGATGATTTTTTATCTTAATCTTGATGGCTTATTTGTACTTTTTGAAATATTATACCTTGTTTGAATTTATTGCAAATGTTGATACCTTTTAATATAATTTTCCTTTTTAATTTAATATATTTGTTAATAATATTATTTTATTAAATTATTATCGGGGAATTTGAAAGCATACGAAGGACCTAGTAAATTATTTTTCTTCTCCAAGGCCCGCTGCAGTGCTTCACGGTCTGCCGATCCTTCGATCGCTCCCTGTTAGGAAAACCTGCTGCTTTCCAAAACCCGTTAAAAACCCGAACTGTCCCAAATCAAAAGATGAAGCAGGCAGTCATGTACAGTTCCTTTACTCGAAGAATTATCTTTTTGCGGTGTTTCAGATAGAGTCGGTTAATCTCCTTCTGAGACCTCGTTCGAACTCGGTAATTTCATTTCGGAATCAACTGAATTTGTTTCACTCACAAGCATGTATGTTGAACGGGTTGATAATGTTTGGTTTTGATGTTTTTGTCTGGAACAGTTAAGAATGAGCCAACAACCGTCGGTGATATTAGCGACTGCCAGTTATGATCACACGATTCGATTTTGGGAGGCCAGAAGTGGTCGTTGTTACAGGACAATTCAATATCCAGATTCAGTCTGTCTTTCTTAATTTCCTTAAGTATTGATACTTGTGGAGTTGTTTGATTAATGACCCTGCTTTTGTTTGTGCATATTGATCCTATATGGCATGCTATGTCTGAGTATCTATGGTTTCATGGTACTAAAAATATTGCTTTTCTTTTAACTTCATCTGGACTGTTTATATTGTTGACAATGAACTTAATCTGAAACACGTGATCTAATGGATGAAATGTGGTTCTCGGTTAGGTTGATTTTTGATTGTGGTTAGTTCATTTTGTGCGGGGAAAATATCCAAGATGTTTAATGGAGGTGACATTTATTTTGGTGATTTAGCATCGTCTATACCAGATATACCTAGATCAGAACAGTGGCTCATCATGTGCAACTGGAGGGTTGGTCCAATGTGATTCATAGTGCAGCGAATTAGAATTTTCTCTACTCGATGATTGTATTTAGGCCAGTCCCTTGAACATGGACTTCCTGATTTTTACTTTTGAAGTTTGTTATTATGATACATGTGCTGCTGTGGACATGTCTGGTTAATTCATTCTTCAGATGGTGTAATTTTCCAAGAGAGTATGGTAGCAGCTTGAAAATGTTATTGGTGCATAAAAGATGGTCAAAGTAAATGTAGATTAAAAGTAACATTCGTCTGTTTAGAATTACTGGATATGTGAAAATGTGATTTTATGAGTTCTTGAGTACATTGGAAGAAAGAAAGAAAAATTAACTTTCATGAATGAGAGATGGTTCAGGAACTTTTCTTCTTTCAAATGCTACTCACAAATATTAATATGGTGTATGCTTGGGCAGCAAATCAATCGCCTCGAGATAATGCCAAATAAGAGATACCTAGCTGCAGCTGGAAATCCACATATTCGGTTGTTTGATATCAATTCAAATAGCCATCAACCGGTAATAAAACGGCATGAAGTCTGATGTCTTCTTTTAGTGTCTCTAATAGCTACTTTATGGCTGAGCATTTTGTTTACATAATTCCAGGTTCTGAGTTGCGATTCACATACCAATAATGTTATGGCTGTGGGGTTTCAGTGTGATGGGAATTGGATGTACTCTGGCTCTGAGGATGGTACAGTAAAAATTTGGGATCTGAGGTAGATAGCACTTTGCATGGACCTGGGGGGTTTTTCTGTTAAGTCACTGCTTTATGTCGTAAACCATGCTCGTTTATTCCTTTTGATTGAAACCAGAGCTCCCGGTTACCAAAGAGAATACGAAAGCCGTGCTGCTGTGAACACTGTGGTTTTGCATCCAAACCAGGTAATGTATCAGTGTTCTTGGAGCTTATGCGTTCATGAAACAAACGGTTCTCTTTCCAAATTTCATTAATTTTAATACCATGTGAAGCCTTTGGAATTCAAAAGGAGCTCTCATGGTTTTATATTTAGCCCATTTTGGCTGAGTATTATCATATCCCATTTCCATAGGCATGTAATATTGTGGGTTTATAGATAAAGTAGATCATGTTTGGTCTTCTCAAGCTTGCTAACATAGATCTAAGGTTGTTCTGTTATGACTAAAACTTGAATTTGTTGGTATATTTGCAAGATCAATTAGGATGCCTTATTGCTTCTAGAGATATGGGTTTTATTGCTTCCTCAGACTACTTTGCTGGCTGTGTCTTTTGGCATCACAAATTCCAACACCTGCTATGCATTTCTGCAGCCTCACTAACTTTAGCAATATTTAATGCTTTCAGCTTTATCAATTTATACATATATCCTCAAATTTTGGTTTTCATATATAAAATGTTTTGATTTCCCTTCACAGTTGTAACACATGTACTGTGTTGCAGACAGAACTTATATCTGGAGATCAAAATGGAAATATTCGTGTGTGGGACCTGACAGCAAATTCATGCAGTTGTGAACTGGTATATCTCTAAAGATCCATATTAATGTAGCTGTCACCCTAATGTAGGAATATGTGGTCTGCTTATTTCTCTCTTGTTTTTGGGGTAATGCTGCTTATTTCTCATGTTGATATACTAAAAGAATCTCCTCCTTTTGTTTTTTTTGGGCTAAAGTTCTTAATGATATTATATGAAAATAAGTGGATACAAAGTGGAAATAAAGAAGATAGAATAGAGGAGCTTCTAAAAACAAAGAAATGAGCTATTGCATTATGCATCATGAAGTGGTGCCGCATAGCACAAAACTACAAGATCAAAATCCAAAAAAGTAGCCTCTAAGAGAAAAATTCATTGTGGCTGGGATCTTGTGAATAGTGGAATTTTTAGTTGTCTCTATTCCATCCACCTTGCTCACATTTCCGAAGACAAAATACTTATCTAGTTGTAGAAGTTATAAGAGCCTATACTCATAGCAATTAAAATCACAAGTCAAAATTACAATTTTACAAGTTTTTTATTTTATAATTTTTTTGTCAACTGAGATTGAAGTAAAATTGTTTATGTGTCGATTTTTGGTAAAATTATGAACTTTGATATACGATTTAATAAGCTTATGATTTTACCGGTTTTGTATGATTTTATACGATTATACTAATTTTATACATTTAAATGAATAATAGAATCTTGATTTTTACAACCAATACCTGCTTTTTTGTTAGTAGATCCTACATATGAAGTGTCAACAGAGTAACATGCATTGTTGGGGTAGGATCACTTGTCTACTAGAGGTTTTAGATTAAGTTAGAGGCTTTGAAAGGTATTGTCTTTCATACTGATGAGTTCTGGTCCATTTTCTAAGGGATAAGATATTGAATTATCTAAAGCCAAATTTTTCAGCCCCTTTATGTGGAGCTAGGCTTTATGCTTTTGTGGATCCTTATTTGTTGTTTGATTAATGGTAACCTGCTGTGATGAGCACAAGCCTGTAAAACCTAGGTACCTGAGGTAGATACTGCTGTAAGGTCTTTAACAGTAATGTGGGACGGGAGCTTGGTGGTTGCTGCAAACAATCATGGAACGTGTTATGTGTGGCGGTTGCTGCGGGGAACACAGGTAACCAATCTGCTGCTCAATTTACCTCATTAAATTTTGTTTCCTGTCGTTCATTCTTGTTTCACATGGATTGTTCTTTCTTGTAGACTATGACCAACTTTGAGCCCCTTCACAAGCTGCAAGCACATAATGGATACATCTTGAAGTGCCTTCTTTCACCAGAGTTCTGTGACCCCCATAGGTCCCTTCTCCAAGCTACTATTATTCTCTTTTTCTTGATATTTTTAAACATTACCTCAATGTCAATGTTCCTCCACTATTTTATTACAAGACTAGATTTATGTTGTCAGATACCTTGCTACGGCTTCTTCTGATCATACTGTCAAGATTTGGAATGTCGATGGTTTCACCTTGGAGAAAACTTTAGTAGGTATGCAGGATAGCTCCATAGTGCATTTTAAATTCCTCTCTTTAAATATTACTAAGTGAAGCTGTTTCGATCTGTTAAACCAACTTGGAAGCTAATATCTTGATTTATGTGCTTTTTAGGACATCAACGCTGGGTCTGGGACTGTGTTTTTTCGGTTGATGGTGCATATCTTATTACAGGTAACTGTCTGTTTAGGGCTCTTATGTAGAAATATAACTCCTATTTCTGGAGCAGTCAGAATAGGATATATAACTGTCTGTTTAGGGCTCTTATATAGATATACAACTCCTATATCCAGAGCAGTAGGAATAGGATATTATTAAGTCACTATGAAAGGAACCAGCTGCCTTTCAGAAAACTATTCTTGAAAAAGAGGGAATTCATCCTTCTTGATGCTCATATATTTAATAGGTATTAATATTTAATTTTACTGATTTTAGTTCTTGAGGTGCCTTGCCTTTCCTGGGACTCTCAAGATGTGACCTCTATGCCTGTAACATCTGTTGGTGGATAAATATCCCACATTACATGCCAGCAGTCTGTTATACAATAGAAGATAGAGTGGCATGGCTTATTCATTAATAAAGATTAGTATGATGTCCTAAATAAGGATGGACTACGTAGCAAGTTGTTGGAGACTCTACGTATTAAAAGTAGCTAGTAGGAAGACAGCAGGCCATTTATATGTATTACTTCATTTTCTCAGTAGGAGGATTAGGAGATCTGAGCTCTGTTGAGGAGCTTTTGGCTCTGTTTGTCTACTCCAAATTACAGTTTGTACTTTTGCAATTTCCTGATCCAATTAATCAAATTAATTTTGATACCTAACAAATTGGTCCAAACTGCCTATGGATTGAAGCATGTTGAAAATGGAAACTCACATTGAATTCTTGGAAAAAGTAGTCTAAGAACTCACGGAAGAGGAAAGGTGGTTTGATAACAAAGAATGTTGCCTTCAAGTGGTGAAAGAAAAATCAACAGCTGAGTGTGATTGAAGAACAAATGAGTGTGATCAATGGTTTGAAGATGTTGATGGAAAGTCTCCTTGCTTGGAACAAAAGAGAAAGGGTCGGAAGTAATTTCTGGTGAAGAGATGTCAGACCACTTGACCTTACTAGTTGGGGCTCCAACATCCACATTGAAGCTCCTTCCACTGGACAAGCCATTGTCCACCACTCAAGCGAAGGGTTCTGGTCCATATCAGTTGGCAGCAACTCCAACTCCATTGACCTCTGCAAGCCGGTGAGCAAAGAGTGGAATTACCTGCTTTTGATGCTTTGATCCAATCAATTGGATAGCTAGAGCTGAACAATACTTCTACATTCATGGCACCACTCGGGCCATGAAGGTTCAGTTAGCTCTTATCTATATGGAGGGCTGGTCAGTCTCTTCATTTAGGGTTTTCAGGCATGTACTGGTGCCCATCATCTGGGGGAAATGATGCAGGAGTGGATACATTGCTATAATGGCTGCAAGGAATTTAATCAATATGAGCAACTGACTGCAATTGGAGAGGGGGTTTGAGTTGCAATGATTTTGAATCTCTTGTTCCTCAGGTGTCTCATTTACCTGCAGATCAATTATTAGGCTATAATTTACATAGTTTGCATCATGTTATGGGCTAATTGATTCATTCTTGTGCTATGTGTGCAGTAGACATGGCTTTTGATGTGGAAAACGAGTTGTATGGCAACTTTTCTTTCCCTGAAAGGAGGGGCAAATATGCAGATTCTGGATTTGCTACATTTAATAGTGGTGAGAGTGGCGTTAGTGTTGAAAAAATGATTAATGGTGATTTGACTTAACAATTCACAACCGAGAATCATTGGATCTGTGCATTCCTCTAACAACTCTCATCTGAAATCAATTTTGTTGAGTGGTGCCGCGGGATTGTTGCCATTAATAGTTAGAAGACAGATCAGGGTATTCAGTTACATTACTTCATTATTTTAGTAAGAGGAAGAGGAGCTCTAAGTTCTGCTTAAGGAGCATTTGTGTTTTTTGTTTGTTTTCTACCTTCAAATTAGGGTTTGTATTCTTTCAATTTTGTAATCCAATCAATAAAATTACTTTTGGTGCCTACCAGTGGTTTTCTTAGTATTTAAGGTTTATAGTGTGTCTAGGAAGCATTGGAAACATGCACTTTGCTATTGTTTGGGGTTGCTCCGGAGTAAGTTGTTGAAATAAGTATTACTTTCTTTTAGTGAAAGATGAATCTCATAAAAACAAGCTGAACTGTCAAGGAAGTCGTCATTTATACTAGAAGCTTTCTCAAATTGCAATTCTTTCATATTTTTTCTTTTATTTTATTTTTTTTAATTTTTGCTGTCTTGTCATGTGAAAATATGTAAATAGAACACATCATAGGGTAATAGGGCAAATTTACGGTCTCTATTGAGGAAATTTATAAGTACGAATGATTGGACTCTTGAGATATTAATGCAGTGTACACAAAAAGATAGATACCATATACGTGAAGTTGATTATTGAGATATTAGGTTCTTCAACTGTGTGATGTTTTCGTGATTCTCTCTTAGGAAGCTGTTTGCAGTGGGCCAGTGGCCTTTCTTTCCTCCTCCTTTCCTCTTCTTCTCTTTTCTTTTATTATTGTTATTGTTATTATTCCTGCTAATTCAAATTGATTGTGTCAAACATTTTGTTCTCGATGCAGCTTCCTCTGACATGACCGCAAGACTCTGGCAAATGTCGAACGATCAAATTATCCGTGTTTATCAAGGGCACCATAAGCCTGTAACTTGCTGTGCCCTCCATGATGGAGCTGAAATTTCTGCTTGCTGAATCTGGACACATTTCTCAATCCAAGTTAACTTGAGAGCTGATTCTCATTTGTCACTCTTGTACTTGCATATGCTACTGTAGGACGACGTACATGCCTAATCATCACTTAATTGATTTATCTCATGTCCTAACAAAGCGCTTGGTAGAAGGGTCACACTACGCAGGCCTTGTTTAGACCAAGTGCAGCGCATTGTTTCTGTGAGATTGGGCAAAATGTTTGTTGTCACGCATGAGTAAGAACTGGAATTGTTAGAAATCCTTCAGCCAAGTCAGTTTATGGTTTAAATTTGTAAATTGTATTGTTAATTGTCATTTAATAGAATTCCATATTTCTCTGATACATGCATTGAAAGAATCACGTAGAATCAATTAAATGAGGTCATTGATAATGGATAGAGTGAGGGTTCTTTTCTTTTTAATTTTTTTTTCAAACTGTAAATTTGAAGAGGTTTGTATGGATATAGGGCATTTTTAAAAATTAATTATGAAAAAAAGGATAGATACATATTTAGTTTTGAATGATTTCACTGATTTTCCATCATAAATCAAACCGTTTTAGTTGTTCTCCCTATTTCAGTTACAACATTTAGCAAATCTTACAAATTGGACCTTTTCTTACCATAAGATTTTTGTTGAAGTTTGATAGGTAGCATGATTTAATTAATTCAAATAATTAATATGATTAAAAAAATTTGATTGTTGTCTCAAGATCTTGGCTAGTAGTGATTTAAGGAAGAATTGGGCTTCATGTGACTAAGTGAGCTTGCAAAATAAAAAACAATGAGGAGGTGTGACGGTGTTGTTTAGTATGGCTATTTCATTGCTTAAGTTTGTGTACGTGAAGAGAATAAGAGTACTCAAATGCAGAATGTAAGCTTAAGTATGTGAAATGTCGGATAGTTTACCGTTGGGTGATGGTCTTATATTTATAAAAGAGTGAAGTCAGCAGTTAGAGAAGAGTTAATGGGTTATGGCAACGTCTGCAAGTATTGGGTAATGGAGTCATGATGTCGATATAGTTCACAAATATAGGAAGTAGTTGGTTGACTTAGTCTCCGGCCTTATATAAGCTCTTTTAGCCATTCGTGATTATTGTGGTTGGATAGGCTGCGTGATAGGCTTGGCTTGAGGTCGACCATAAGGGAAAAGGTTGAATCTCAAAGGGGCATATCTTAGGTTGAGAGCTTTGTCAAGTTAGGATAGGCCCTATCAACAGTTGCACTATCCCTTCGATGTAACCTCATTACAGTTGTAAAGGCAAGGAGGGGAAAGATGGGCTTCTTAGGTATGTTATTGACCTGGTCTAAGGGTGTCCATGATGTTACTGTTGATGGGTTGAAGTGGTGGCTAAGATGTCCTAGTTGAGTAACACAAGGATTGAGTAGACATGGCTTGTATAAGCAAGTTGCTACCCAAGCCAAGGTGGGTGCTTTAGAATTGTGGTAAGATTCGAGAGGTTCAACGTCCTTGGCCATTAAGGGGTGTTGAATGGTTAGCCTTAGGTCAAGTTTGAGGTGGATAGGTGATCTGAGGTAGATACTGAGTGGGATGAGGTAAGAGCTTTGAGTTGAGGCGAAGGTTCATTACATTAAGTGCTTCAAATAGTAGGACTGAGTTGAATTGACCATTATTTGAGTAGTTACCATTTATCAGTGCCAAGGAGCAGTGTTGATGTAATGCTGAATAAGTTCTTTCATGGAAGTAGAAGGGGTCTAGGGAAAACTTCTTGAGAAAGTAACTTTTCGAACTTTTACTTTATTGCGCTCATTTGCAGTGTAGTTAATGTGATGTGACAAGTGTCCTATCACTATAGGCATACATACAGGTGCATGCGTTTTGTATTTTGAATGTTGCCATCATCAAAACCATATCCAAGCATTCACATCGCAACATTTTAGAGGATTCGTACTTATATAGATCCCTATAACTACTGATTTGCTTTCCAACGCGTTTGGCCTATAAATACCAGAATCACTTTGACTGATTAGTCTTTTGCAAACTTTCTCGCTTCTTTACTACAATCTATGCAACCTTATTCTCCTTTCATCACCTTTCTCTAATGTTGTTTTTCTTTCTCTCAAACTTTTCTTTATAGTTCTTCACTTTTCTTTAACATTAGAATGGCTACCAACTGTAGAGTAAACACAAGTGAGACACCATCTAATGCATCAAAATACAACCTGACATACTCCAAAGCTATAAGGAGTAACTCCTCCTATGGAAGAGAAGACAAAGCTACATCATTGGTATAGTTAGATGATGACTTGAGAATGGCGGTAGAGGCATTAGATAGGACAAGGCTTATTAATGTCATCCCAAGGGATGTTTATGTGTACAATCCCTTACTTGAGGCCATGGATCTAATCATAAGAGCAAGTCTTCTACCATTAATTGGGCCCTAGTGAACTTCATGGTTGGATTAACCCTTGGTTGGATAGTACGATTGGCAATAAGAGAGGAGAGGGTGCCCTTATTATCGGCAAAGCGCTTTGCAATGTTTAAAAAGTGTTTAGTGTATAGGCAATGCCTCCTTTGAGCAAATTTAAGAAGGAGCTCTTTAACTTTCATTGGTGTAGTCTGACGCAAGTCCCTCTTAATGGGTAGAGTGTGTTGAAAGCATTCTAGGAGCACTATGAATACTTGGTGATAAGGGTCACTCCTAAACTCTTCAATCATTTTTATGTGTAGAAGAGTTTGAGTGGAAGGCCATACGACTAGTCCCGTCCAAGGAGGAAGTCATTTAAAGGCCTAGTGGATTCCATTAAAGGCTGGTAGAGTGATTTCTTGGTGATGAGAATCAGGCTACCGGACCTTTGATACACAACCAAGCTTGAGGACTAGAGGAGCTGACATGATGAATCCTTTTGTTCTAACCGACCCCTATCGAGGCCGAGTACTTCCTTGTTGAGTCACCCTTCCTGCTGAGCCGTATAATTGTCCATTTTTCTATAGTATGCTGAATAGAGGATTACTCACTAGCACCGAATCAACCGATTACTCGACATCTTCCTTACCAAGAAGTTAAGAGAGAGACTCCGAACTAATTAAGCCATCCTTACTTGGATAAGTCAGCTGTCTGTACTTTTTATCTGCATCTTCTAATAACCTCGCCAATGTAGCATTGCCATGTGTACAGTGTTATGTGTAGAATCCATTGCATTAATGATTGTTTTTTTTGTATATTCATTTTTATCCTTTTGTATCCTGATCTTTACTTCCTTAGGAAATGTCTTTTTTTTTCATTTTCTTTTTAAGCAGATTGCCTTAACTTATGAGTATAAATATCCTTGTACTTGTAACCGTAAAGGACATTAGATCATTCTTAATACACTTTTGAGTACTTTTTTTCCTTACATAAACACTATTTGTTTACTCTAGGCATCACTCTTATCTTTTCCCTTAAGCAAGGCTAGGTGGTGAATAACCTTATTAGACCAATTCTTGCGTTACATCGAATTATTCCGTTAGTCCTTAGAAGTTCCATTAGTATATCAGATCCTTTAGAGCTATTCGTGGGTTTTTGCTTATTGTTTCCTTCTTCATTTTACCCTTTTGCACTTTCTCCATTAATCCTTTGTTTGAGCTTTTTATAAACTTGGACCCATTGAGCGACCAACGCTGTCTATTCTTGGTCACGATTTACACCATCTTAGCATCAAAGCGGAAGTTTTGTGTGAATTGTAGTAGTTCTTCTTGAAGTAGTTCTTCTTGAAGTTTTGTTATACTCTGTTTTGTGTGTATGAAATAGAGTAAGTTACTATATTCAATTGATTGTTGTGTTGTTAACTGTTAAGTTCTTGAAGTGTTTGCTTGAGCTTTGAATCTATGAGGAAAAATGACAAACCCAAGTATGAATGTTAGTACAAGTGATGATAGTGGTGTTGTTCACCATGGATGACAACCTCAAGGAACTCCTAGAAGCATTAATAAAAGGCTTGATGAGGTAAATAACCTTTTAGAAGTTCTGACCTAAGTTGTTTATGAGATGTCCTACCAACCCACTAAGGCCGTACAAAGCACTTCCCAAGTTGCTTAACCTATTAGAAGTCAGAACCCAACTTGACTTGTTCGAGGTGGAGTAGTTAGTGGACGGGTAAGGTGAAGGATAGACTTGAGAGAGCTTGATGAAGAAGAAGAGGAGTGTTTTGAAGAAGAGTGAGTATGAGTCCTTAGAGCATCCAATCATGTAAAGCTTCGAATTTCGAGTTTTAATGGATTTGGAAATACTGATGAATATCTAGAGTGGGAAGAGAAGCTAGAGCGTGTGTTTAATGATTATTAGTACGAAAATTATGAGAAGGTGAGAATTGCTGCTGTTGAGTTCTCCGGATATGCTGCCATGTGGTAGAAGAATTTTCAGGCCATAAGAGGATGAGAAGGGTATTAAGAGATTAATACTTGGCCAAAGATGAAGAGGATACTCGGAAATAGATTCATGCCAAAAACCTATCTCTAAGACACTTTCACTCGGCTTTAGGAGCTGAGACAAGGAAGCTGAACGGTTGATGAGTATGTTTAAGACTTTCAAATGCTTATGATATGTTGTGAAGTGGAGGAGCCACCAGCTCGAACAATCTCAAGATTCATTACTACATTGAGAGGAGACATTTGGGACATTATAAAGCTCTAACAATTTGATACAATGGACAAAACTGTTTGGATTGCCCAGCGTGTGGAGAGGCAAAGAAGGAGCTGAATACTGGTGAGGATGCTGACTAGCCGACCCGGATAAGCAAGTCATCGAGCTCGGTTGAGTATAGAGCAAAGTAGAAAGGTTGATGTAAGAGCTATAGAAAAACTGACTTGATGTTGAAGTGCCGACCCGAACTTATAGGAAAGGGCAAGGGTCTGGCAGGAATACTAGCCAGATCAAGTGTTTCAAGTGTCAAGGGTTTGATACATGGTTGCTCAGTGTCTAAATCAACGAACGATGGTCATTAAAGGAGACATCCTGAAGCTAGAAGTGGAGAGTATAGATAAGGAACTTGAGGAGGAAGAGGTTCCTGTCGAGAAATAGCTAATTGAAGATGACGTGTTTCTTGAGGACTTAGATCAATTACTCATGGTTGTTCGACGCACTATGAATGTAGAATCTTCGCGAGAGCTGGAGCAAAGAGAGAATTTGTTCCATACCACCTATAAGATGAATGATCAGATGTGCGCCCTCGTCATGGATAGTTGAAGTTGCACCAATGTAGCATTAACCAATCTTGTTTCAAAATTGAAGTTGCCAACTATTATACATCTGAGGCTGTACAAGTTGCACTAGTTGAGTGAGAAAGCATTATTATATGTTACTTGGCAAATACTACTGTCGATCACTATAAGGAATTACTCTGACTAGATTCTCTACAACGTACTGCTTATATGCACTTCCTACGTATTGCTGGGAAGACCATAGTTGTTTTGATAATGTAGTTATGCACGACGGCTACAGGAATACTTATATGTTTGAGAAAGATGACCGGAAGATCATATTGAACCTGATGCCATCAAGAGAAGTTCATAAGTTACAGACGAAACTTGCTCGTGGATCAAAGAAGGTTCTAGTAATGAGTAAAGTTGAGCTACGAGAGGCCATCAATGCTAATGAGTTGACCCTCATGTTGGTTAGGCAACTACTGGAAATGAAGGATCAAGGTAAGTTACCCTAGGAGGTCAAGGAGTTGTTAGGTGAATATGCTGACTTGTTCCTAGAACAATTACTTAAGGGTTTGCCCCCACCTCGAGGCATAAAGCACTACATTGACTTAGTACCTAGTGCTGCACTGCCAAATAAGCCAAGTTATTGGATGAATCCCAAGTAGGCTTTTAAGCTCCAATGTTAAGTCAATGAGTTTCCGGAGAAAGGCTATGTAAGAGAGAGTCTCAACCCTTGTGTTGTGCTTATACTTTTAGTGTCGAAGAAGGATGGAACCTGGTGAATATATGTAGATAACTGAGTTGTAAACAAGTTCAGGATCAAATACAAGTATCCGATCTCGAGGTTAGAAGACATAATGGATGAACTTAGTGGAGCCAAGATTTTCAACAAGATTGATTTTAAATCTAGCTACCATCAAATCCATATGAGGCCAGGAGACAAGTAGAAGACTGCGTTCAAGACTTAACATGTACTTTATGAATCGATAGTCATGCCCTTTGGCTTATCGAATGCCCCGAGCATTTTCATGAGACTTATGAACCATGTGTTGAGACATCTCATAGGTAAGTGTGTCATAGTGTACTTTGATGACATCCTTGTCTACAGTGCTAACATACGGAGTCACTATAAACATCTTAGAGTAGTCCTAGATGTCCTCTGTACCGAGAGATTATTCGACAATTTAAAGAAATGTTGCTTGTGCCAAGAGGAAGTGATATTCATGGGTTATGTAATCAGTGGAGGAGGCTTGTAAGTCGATGATGAAATGATCCGAGTAATTTTCAAGTGGCTGACTCTTACTACTTATGCCGACGTGAAAAGTTTCTACGGACTAGCTTCGTTTTATAGAAAATTTATTGGGAATTTTAATGCCCTCATTGTACAACTTATCGAGTTAATGAAAGAGAACACTGACTTTCGATGGAGAGAAAAAGAGGAGAGGAGTTTCGCTGAGATAAAAGAAAGATTGACCTCCGCTTCAGTGTTAGTACTACCTAACTTCAACAAAATTTTTGAGCTAGAATGCAATGCATTAAGCATTGGAATAGGCGCTATCCTGATGTAAAAAGGTTGACTGGCCTTCTACAGTGAGAAGTTTTAAGGACCGTAGCTGAACTACTCCGTATATGACAAGGAACTTTTGGCACTGATCCAAGCAATGCAAGTATGGCAACATTATTTACTATCGAGAGAATTTGTCATATATACTAACCATGAATCGCTAAGATACCTTTGAAGTCAGACCAAGTTATTAAAGCAGTAGGTGAGATGGGTTGAATTCCTTAAAGGATTCAATTTTGTAATAGAGTACAAGTAAGGAAAGAGCAATATAGTTGTAGATGCTTTTTCGAGGAGGTATGCACTTTTATCAAAATTGTAGACTAGACTGTTTAGGTTTGTAAGTATCAAAGAACAGTACTCTGATGATCTATACTTTGGACCCATAATTTAAAGGTACATTGACTGGAGGATGGTGGAGGAGTATCATGTGCATGATGGCTTCTTGTTTTGAGGAGGAAAATTATGCATGTCGAATTGCTTACTAAGAGAGTTACTAATCAGGGAAGCCCATAGTAGAGGTCTCTCTAGACACTTTGGAGAAAGAAAGACCTATGAACTATTGAATGGTCGATTCTTTTAGTCGAGAATGAGGAGAGATGTGCATCGAGTAGTCGAAAACTGTGCCGTATATAAGCTGGCCAAGTGTTAAGCTGAACAAGGGAGAGCAATGCCCCTACCTATTGCAATGAAATCGTGGAGACTACACTTCTTAACACGCCATGTATCCACATAATCTCCTGTAAGAAAAAAGAAGTAATAGTTGAAGCATTGTTAGTTTTCGAGTAGGGCATGAAGTGTGCCATTTTCTTACTGTTTCATTCTTCATTTTTCCCTTTTTCACTTTCCCTATTAATCCTTTTTTTGAGCTTTCTACATGCTTGGACCCATCTAACGACTAGCTTTGTCTGTTCTTAGCCATGGTTCACACCACTTAGTGGTGGAGCTGCCAAACTAAGCAGACTTCTAGACGCGATAGACCAATCTAGTTCAAATTGGAGCTCAAAAGGAGCTTGGGCTAAGTGATGTTGAGGTCGTAAGGGAGATTAAAGCTCTCGTGGCTATGAGAAATGGTGGGGAGATAAATGCTGTAAAGATAACAAAGAGATGCTTCAAGTATTCGATTTTTGAGTTCTTCCCCAGCATGAAGAAGTGTGTAGTGAAGAAGTCTACAGGTTCATTTTTCATGAACAACTTCTTCCATCATACTAGCACGTATATAGAATTGTGCTTCATCTAATGTCCTCTTAAAGAGAAGGGTAGGATCCTCTTTGTTTGTACTAGTTACGATAGAGTTGGTAAATGGTTGTATTGTACTTTTCTTTATGTTGACTATTTATTTGATTCTTTATACATAAGAGATTAACTAAGGAGATGCAACATCGATCAACATCTGAGTTGCTGAGGCATTGCTAAACTAAGGTAAAGTCGACAACAAAAGCTGCTAACCCCAAGGGTAAGGTTGTGGGGTTGAAATTGAGGGTTGGAGAGACTAGCATGGCTGAGCTGGTTGCTTTCCCTAAGGGGATTCCTCTTGCTAGGCTCCTCATAGGGCCACTAGTTGTTGAACTTGTGAGCATGATCCCTCCCCTAACCAGTTTTGTCCCCATCTCTACGCCTATACCTATGGAGGATGAACCTACCAATGCTGAGGGGCCAAACATAGTGATGATTACCCCCCTCTGGCAAGGGTAAGGAGGGGGTAGTCTAGACTAATGCCCTGACTGAGGCAACTAAGTAGAAGGGGAATGCCCCCTAGATCATTATAGACAAAGCCCTTGGGGCAAAGAAGAAGAAGACGACAGGGGAGGCCCCGATTAGTTGGGTAAAATGGTATGAGTGGTTTGTGGCTCATTCGTATAGGTGTATCAATGAGCTTAGGGATGATTTCTATAAAGCCCTAAAGAAGTTTCGTTGCATGAGGATAGCACTAGACTCATTCAAGGGTATACCATACGAATCTTAGAACAAGGAGCTTTGCCTTTAGAAGGTTGAGTCCAAGACCAGGAAGGTTAAAGGAAAGCTCCTAAGGCTAAAGTGAGATATCCAAAGTAATGACATTATATTGTGCCACTAAACTCTCAACTTTTAGGCCTCGATGGGGTCCCACATCCTTAGCGACTGGCTTTTCCTTGAAGACTTGTTGAGGGTAGAAGGAGGTAATCCCATGGAGATGGTGGGTCATTTGAGCTCACTTATCTAGTAGGTAAGCTTTTGTCTCTTTGAATTGATGTCCTTCCTTGTCAACATTGATTTAGTCTTAGTTTGTGTTTCTTTACAATACCATAGGCAGGTACTGCTACAACTTAGTAACTATGACACTTTGCGGAATGAGGTAAAGGGATTTTGTGTAGTGGTGTCTAGTGTACAAAAGGGCTTAAAGGAGGCAGAGTTCTCTTATAGTAAATATTTGGATAGTTTAGTAAGGCTAACCAGTGCATGCACTGCTCTTATGTGTAAATGACTATGCTTAAGACGAAATTGCAGTAGGTAAAGTAAGGTGGAGCTGATGTTAAGAAGAACGCTAAGCAAGTTGGCTTACTAAGGACTCAACTAGATGATGAATGAAGGACTAAGGCTTAACACTCTTAGAAGTTGAATGAGGAGAGGAGAGCTAAGAAAGAGAAAATGCTAAGCTGAAGGTGTTAATCTCCAAGCTAAGGACTGAGTTGGTGATGAATGCGTCTAAGTGTTACAGCGCCAAAGCAACATCACCAAAGCTAGCCGGTCAAAAGGTTAGGTTGGAGCGGCATGTCTAAGAGCTCTGGAGAGAGGCCTTTGAGATGAAGGAGACCATCTCGAAATTGGAGAGTAAAGAGGTGCTTAGCGAGGTTGCTACTAAAATGGTTGTCCCTAACTTTTAGAAGACAGACCGGTAGCTAAAAGAGCTAGAGGACATCTCCATTGAATGTAATTTGTTCATGCGAAACGAGGTACTCTCCCATCATCCCAAGCTTGACCTTAGCTTCTTAGGGTGGTTGGATTGTCCAGCTAATCGGGAGAGGAGGGCGGCCCAAGTAAGATAAAGAGAAGCTAATTAAGTAGCTGAAGCGAATTGATGTGCTCCTTCTATTGTCGGGGATGGTTAAAACCTTACTTCATCTAATTCTACCTTGGCAACTTAGCAAGAGATCACCCTTAAGAGTGCTTTCCAGGATGATCACGGTCAAGGTGATCCTCTTGTTGACTTAAGCAAACATGCCTCAGCCTTTCCCTCTGCATCCTTAGGCTAGTCATCTCAGGAGCAGGGGCCATAAGTGGATTAGCCCTTTGAACGTATCGAAGCGTTGGTTTTTTTAGAGCTTTTGGAGTTTGTTGATCCAAGATTATAAGCATCTATCCCCCTTCTTTTCTTTTTTGTACATTAGGTCGAGATGTCGACCTCAATTCTATAAACCCCCTTTCATTAATGGAATTTGAGTCTCTTCATTCTGTATGCTTATTTTACTTTTTGTACTTCAATTGTTAGTACTTTTTACCTTTTTGTTTGATTCGTTGTGCTTGTTTGGGGGTTAAATGTAAGGGAGTTCCTTTATTGTACACAAGGTGTTATCCCTTATCGAGGTTACACTAGGGGGGTCTGGTTGGTGACATTCCGACTAGTAAAGGTTGTTTCCCTTACTGAGGTTACCTAAGGAAGGTTAGGTTAGTAGTATTCCCACTTGCCTGGTTAGTAGCAGTTCCTTAAGTAAGGGGAAAGGTGTTTCCCTTTTCTAAGGTTACCCAAAGGGGGTTAAGTTGATGGCTTACCTAGTTAATGGGAGCTCCTTAGGTGAGTGGTGTTTCCCCTTTTTAAGGTTACTCAAGGGGGGGTCAAGTCGGTAGCATTTTAACCTACTCAGTTATTAGGAGTTCCTCAAGTGAGGGGTGTTTCCCCTTTTTAAGGTTACTCGAGAGGGGGCAAGGGGGGTAGGTGTTAGGTTAGTAGTGTTTTAACTTGCCTAGTTAGTAGGTCCTTTATATAAGAGTAGGAGAATGAAAAGACAACAACAAATAGTATATTTGAGAAATAGAACTTTCATTAATACTTTATGGAATGGTTTACAAGATAGTTGTACATTAATCAAAATAGAGCCTAAGGTTATCAGCATTCTAAGTGTGCGGGATGGGCTTATTGTCCAAACTTTCTAATTTGTATGCTCCATTCCTCAAGCTTTCTCTAACTTTGATTAGGTGTTCCCAATTAGGGGACAATTTGCCCTATCATTCTCATGAGCTTGTAGTTTTTAGCTTTTGGCAAACTAGGTCGTTGACCTTAAATTCTTTACGTCTGACCTTCTAATCATAGTATCTGGCTACTTGATGTTGGTAAGTAGTTATTCGAACTATGGTGAGCTCTCTGATCTTTTTTATAGTGTTGACGTTGGCCTATAGTAAGGACTCATTGAGGATGGCATAAACTCTGAGTTCAGATGTTAGGAAGCTCTAACTCGATGGGGAAGACTCCTTCCGACTCAAATGCCAAGCAAAAAGGGGTTTCACTTGTAGATGTACGGTGGGTAGTGATGTAGACCAATGCTAAGAACGGATAAGGCCAATTGTTGGGATAGGTTTAAGCTTGTCGAAAACTTAAAGAAGGTGATAGAATTGTACGAAAAATAGTAAAGGTAAAGTAAGCAAACCTACAAAAAACTCCAAAGATATGATGCACTAAGGAATTTCCGAGGACTTATGGTACAACTCGATATGATACATGAGATGGTTTGGTGAGGTTACTCCCTACCTAGCCTTACTTAAGGGTTAGGATAAGAGTAAACATGCTAACGAGATCAATGTTCACAAAAGGAAGAATATTCAGTATATTGATGATAAGATTGATATATTTATGATTACATGTATAGTGGGTATTTATACTTGAAAAAGTAGGGTAACCTTCGTAAAATGGAAAAGACTAAAAGAGTAATGTCTAAAAGAAGTAGTGCATAAAGAGTAATAAAGGGTACAAATGATAGTTCGAGTAAATTAATGATTGATGCTGCATATTCCTTTTATGTAGGTCTAGGATACGTACCAACAGCATATTAGGGATGCTTCTGGTAGGAATAGACAAAATAGTATGGTCATGATAGAGGGCCAAGCAAGGGTGCCAAATAGAGGTGTTGGGCAGGCTTAGGCTCATTTAAGAAGGAGTGGTTATGGATATGTGTTGGAGCTTTCGACTTCTCAGCATTAATGTTGCCAATATGGAGGTTAGCTTGGTTTGAGTTGAGCAGATGTATGTAAGGGGGTGGGTAGTCAGTAAGGCATTTGACAAGTCGACGTACGACTTTTGAGAGATTTGTGGTTACTCAACTCAGCATAAGAAGTTAGTTGGCAATAAGGATCATCTCGACCCTAGTAGGAGTCAGTTAGAATAGGAGGATTCGCCTCGTTAGTCCTTCTAGGCCTTGGGCTTAGCTACGGGTTAGAGGTCCAATAGGTTGATTCCTCTTATTCTTTCTTGGTTGATTTGAATTTAGGATCAAATCTGACTGGTCTTCATCTAATGCTCCTTCAAGGTGATAGGGATTGAGGTCGTTAACATTGAAAGTGTCTGAGACCCTATAATATTCGGGTAATTCCAATCTATTGGCATTGTTGTTGATCTTCTAGAAGATTTTAAAGGGGCCTTTAGCTTGGGCGGATAGCTTGTTCTTCCTCTTGCTTAGGAAACTCTCCTTGCTCAAGTATAGCTATATTAGGTCTCTAGGCTGAAACTGTATCAACTTCCTTCCTTTGTCCTTTTCTTACATTTTCTTAGCAACTTGGTTGATTTGTTAAGTTATATTGTCATAGATGTGTTGTAAGGATTGTGTTTAAGCTCTCGTGTTAGGGTCTTCTTGCTTGGATATGGGTACACGGGTGTGATCAAGGGGCAACTTGGGATTAAAACCATAAACAACTTTGAAGGGGGTCTACTTGATGGTGTTATGTATTGTACGGCTGTGAGCGAATTCTACCATGTGCAAACAAACGTCCTAATTAGCCAAGTTCTTACTCATGGCAGCTCAGAGCAATGATCCCAAAGTATGATTGACTACTTTTGTTTAGCCATCAGCTTAGGGATGACAGGAAGTACTGAATAGTAGTTTAGTCCCCATCCGATGCCACAGAGTTCTCTAGAAATGGCTTAAGAACTTTGGATCTCTATCAAAGACTACATTTCTCGGTACACCGTATAACTGAACAATTTCCTATAAAAAGAGAGAAGTAGTAGTTGAAGCATTGATAGTTTTAGTAGGGCACAAAGTGTGCAATCTTACTGAATCTATCCATAACGACCATTATAGAATCTTTGCCTCAGGTAATTCTTAGTAATCCGAGGACAAAGTTTATGCTCAACTTAGCCTAGGGTTTGGTCGAGGTAGGCAAAGGCATTGCTTTCCTTTGCATGGCTTGGCATTTGGCCCTCTTGTAAGTAATACAGCCTTCAATAATTTGGTGTACATCTCACCTCATTCTTGGCTAAAAGAACCGTCCACTAAATAGCTCATATGTTCTTCTCTCTCCAAAATATCTAGAATAGATAACCATCCTCCATATGGTATTCATTTATGGTCCCTAGCAAGCAACTCCCTCAACGAACAGGTCAGTACACATTACTTTCTACCTTGGAATATATAACCATCCTCCATATGGTATTCATCTATGGTCCTTCCATTAGGATAACACCTAAGTAAAGGTCCAAAATGTGGGTCCTTTGGATACTGTTCTTTGATGGTCGAAAACCCAAGCAATTCGGTCCACAGCTCGATGAGGAGACCATATCTTCTGGATAATGCATTGATAAGGACATTGCTCTTGCCTTATTTATACTTTATCACAAAGTTGAATCCTTTTAGGAATTCAACCCACCTTGCTTGTCGCCTTGATAAATTGGCCTGACTTTTAAGGTATCTTAAAGATGCATGATTGGTATAGATGACAAACTCTCTTGGCAATAGAAAGCGATGCCATACTTGGAGTGCTTGAATTAGGGCTAGGAGTTTTTTGTCATATACAGAGTAGTTCAATTGAGGTCCTCTGAGCTTCTTGCTATAGTAGGTAATTGGTTGGCTTTCTTACATTAAGACAGTACCTATTCCAATGCTCGATGTGTCACATTCCAACCCAAAAATCATTTTGAAGTCGAGTAAGGCCAATATAGGTGTAAAAGTCAACCTTACCTTTACTTTAACAAAACTCCTCTCCTCTCTTTCTCTCCACTTAAACTCAATGTTCTTCTTCGTCAGCTTGATAAGGAGTACGACAATGATACTGAAGTTTCTAATGAAACTTTGATAAAGGGATACCAATCCATGAAATCTTCTCATCTTAGCACAAGTGGTTAGAGTCAACTACTTAACAATAGCTCAGATCTTTTTATCGTGCACTTATAAGCCACCTCCACTAACTACATAATTGTAGACACCCTATTTTTGCCATCTATAATTTTAATTTAAGTCTCTTTTTATTTTTAGGCTAATTTTACAAAAAAAAAATAAAAATGAAAAAAAGGAAAAAATCATAAAATATATAAATTGAAAAATTGAAAAAAATTAATAAAATACAAAGTGTTAAAAGTGTCAAATCAAGTTAATTTAGGGTTAAATCATATAATAGTTGAAAATATGTATGCAATTTAATAAATTTGAGTCTTTAAATAATTGATTTTTATTAGAAAAATATTTTTTAAAAAATAGTCCAATAACGTATAAAGTGAATTTTTATCCAATTGGAAAATATTTTAATTGAACTAATTGAAATAGACTCAAGATTTATTAAATAGTTAGCGTGTGTATTTTGAGCTATATTAAAAGGCTATAGTCAATTTAAAATAAATTGGATTGAGTCGGGCCCAAAACGAAAAGCCTAAATAGAATATGGGGCTTTTAGAACTTAAGAGTAGATAGAATCATGATTAAATGATTTAGGAAATTAATAAATCTGAAGTGAAAATTGTTGTATTTTATGAATAATAGATTTGTTTTAAATCTTCACAACAAAAGATCTAAAATATTCAAATTAATAGTTTATAAATAGTGGTTTTAGGCCATAAAAATTTCTAAGTTTTTCACATCACACAAGCCATCCATACACAACTTCTGTATTGTCACCTTTGACTCTCTCACATTGTATAACCCAAATCCTACTCTTATGCATGTACTACTTGTATGGTCCCTAATCCTACACATAGCAGCACATCTATGCCCCACACATTGTTGATCCTTGTTCCTTCACTCACGTTACAACACTATCGCATACACTTCATATAGCAAGCTACATGCAACATCATATGACCACATCCTTAAGTCCCATGATCACAGTACGTAGCAATCTACAATCATAGTTGTATGTCCTTATAGCAGCATTACACAATCACACTTACGATCATAGCAGCATGAATAGCTCTATGCGCACATCTACGATTGTTGCAACACATATACTACACATGACCAGTAGTCCACCGTAGCTCGACATACACACTCCACATGTAGCAGCTCAACGAATAGTAGTCTACCCTTTACGTTGGTGTGCAATAGCACGCATGACTACAACAGCGACTCTAAAGCTCAATGTAGCTTTACATGATTAGCAACTCCTTAATGAACAACGGTTCCACACGATGCCAATCCAATACCACAACTTACGTAAGTTTTCTCCTAAATTTGACCTGTCTCGGTGAGTTTTTATTTATTTATTTATTCATTTTACTATTATTTTATTTATTTATTTAGTTGAATTATTTAGTTAATGGTGTTATTTTACTAATTTTATTTTGTCTTTTAGTGTAGATTTTTTTTTAGGAAATAGATCTTACATAAATTACAATTATGTCACACTTTTGTCACATTTTAGGTAAATTGCATTTTTTGGATAAATTTTAAGAAAATTGAATTTTTTTCATAAAAATTGCATTTGCAGAAATAGCTACATATTTTTTTTTAGATTCATATCTTTAGTAAAGATATGTATTTAAATTGTAAATTGCATAAATCTTACATCTAGAGTTTAGAAAAAAAAAAAGTTTTTGGTACGTAATGTTTTTTCTTAAAAAAAAAATGATAAAAAATTTTAGCTGAGGTCTTTTTAAAAAATTTAGTTAGTTAGGTTTTTTAAAATTAGATTCATGAAAGTAAAATCTTTTAGATTTTTTTGAAAAAAAAAAAAATAATAAATTGTTAAATAACGTAAATCTAGCTCAATTTTTAAATTAAAAAGAATAAACCTACTAAATCTTTTCTAAAAATAAAATTACATTGGTTTAATCTCTACTTGCTGCTATATAGACATCTTCAAGACAACTAAAACCAAAATAAAAAATTTTTATTTTTTATTAAATTCTTAATAAAAATGATTAAAAATTCATTTTAATTGTGTTTTTGTATATCTTTGCATATTTTTGTATCTTTAGAAAAATTATAAAAAATAAAAGCCCATTAGTTCTTTATTATTTTTTACATAGTGATTTGGTTTTAATAAGTTAGTCCCTACATTCAAATTTTCTATTTAAACTTTCTGAAAAAATGAATTTTTTTTTAGAAAACCACAGACTTATAGCTAAATTAAGGTTTTCTCACTCGAAAAACCCTAATTTGACTTTTTTACCAGTTTTCACTAGTTGGTGACTTTAATTTAATTTTCCCAAAATATATTTTTAAAAAATAAAAAATATTTTTCTTTAATTTTATGTTAAGTAATTTATATTAAATAGTCTAGGCTTAATATAGATTAAATTAAATAAAATCAAAATAAGGTTCGACAGGATTAGTGACTCCACTAGAGATAACTAGTGAACTAGCTATGTAAAAATATAAAAATTAATTAATGGGCTTATTTTTTTCCTTATTTAATATTGTAATATAGTTATACTAACTAAGTTTTAGTGATACAGGCTTCTTAGAAAGAAGCTAGCCCAATGGGCTCTTTCTTGGTGAATTTGGGAGAGTTATTTTCTTTTAAGAATCATATGTGTGTGCTTAGATGTGGTTGGACTTGGGCCTCCTTAGGAACCTAGGATAGGTCATAATTATGTAACACTCAGGTTGTTGAGGTCTTTATCCCTGACTGGTGGTGATAAGTAAGTCCACTCATGCTTCGATGTAGCCTATTAGGCGTTTCTCTAGGAATGTTTGAGGCTATAGAGCTTGAGACTTGTAGATTCCCCCCGGTTGCATCATTTTTTATTTAATAAAAGGTGTTAGTAATTTTTAAATTATAGGAGTTCGAAAAAAAAATTGTTATAACCCATGGAGAATTGGGCCTTATTTTCAAATTTTAATATACTTATATATATGTATACATAGGCTTTATTTTCAAAGAAGAAAATAATCTAGAAATTCACACACACACACATATATATATAAGTTTATATGAATATTAATCACGGGTTTATAATAATTCTATTCCTATAGTTTATTAATTACCGATCCCTATCATATTGCATACGTATATAGCATATTGCATTAATTTTTAGTTTTTTCTTAATTTGTATATATTATTTTTATTTTTTTGTGTTGTCTGTGAATATTGTCTTATAATATGTGTATCATGTTTCATGATTAAATGGTTGTGTAACATAAGATTTAATATATAAGGTACCAAATCATTAATATTTCCCTTAATACCATAATGTGTGAATGTAAAAAAAAAAAAGAGAAAAAAAAAAATTCAATATCAACTTATAAATTTTTTTTTTCGAGGCATATATTTATAGAAATTAACTATGGTAAAAATTATTATGGAACTTTCGTTTTTTTAAGGCTTTCCGATAATTTTCTTTTTAAAAAAGAAATTTCAAAATGATATTTTATGATAAAAAAAAAACCAATTTCATGATAATTTTTTTACTTTGTTGATTTCTATTTCAATGCCTCACATGTACCATACTGTTAGAAACTAACAAAATATATATACAAAATAAAAAACTGTATAAAAAAAAAGATTTAACCATCAAATTTCCATTGTAAATTATTTGTCATCTTAAGGTTATTAATCTTGTAAATGTCGAAGTTCTTATTCTTCGTATTAACTTATTAGGTTATCATGTCACAATAGAGTTTTCTTCATAAGTTATCAATCTTGTGCCATTTGGTTAACAAGTTTTTCATTTTAAAAGAATTTCTACTTCTCTATATCACTCTTATAATATAATCATTATCTTGTGTCCTCAGTTATTAGTACTAATGTTCCCATTTTTTAAACTTTTGTCTAGATAACAAGTTTAGATTCGTCAATATCGGTACGGGGTTGTCTATAACATAAAATAAACATTGATTTTCAATAAAGATTTAAAAAAAAAAAAAGAAAAGAGAAAGGTTTTCAAGGTTTTAAAAATTGATTTTTTTCCTTAAAAAAAAAAAAAGAGGGAATGCAATGTTGCTAACAAGAATGGATTCTCGTAGGTTTGAAAGATTGCTTTCTTTGTCCCAACTTGAAACCCATAATTACTTGTGTTCAAAACTAAGATGTTTGAAACTCTTGTGTAAAGAATAGCCATAGCAAAAGGGGTTCTTAGTAAGCACGTGAAGCAAGTTGAGACTATGGCCTATACTTAAGCCTAGGTGCTTATTGATACACCATCTTAGGTAGATGAGTTTAAAGAGTTGTAGGTTCATGAGCCTACTATTAACATGATATAAGGTTTGGAAAGGTTACTAGGGGTAGACTTGAATGGTCAAGCCTAGGGGGCATGTCACTACCAGGATATGAAAAATAGGATTGCAACCCTAAAGGTGAAGCTAACAGTATTAGAAGAAAGACTCATGAGCAATGAAATGGCAATGGGTTATGTGCCCAAATAGCTTGAAAAGTTAGATCCTAGTACAGATAGGACATTACAGCTCAAGCATGAGGATGATTTAGGGAAAGAGAAGTCAGCAGCGAATGTGCCCATTGGGAAAGCCTAAGATTAAGACAAGCCCGTCCACAACAAGATGAGGTAATTTACACAATTCAAGATTCCAATGGCCAAAGTATTCGAGTAATTGAAAGGGTAAAGGATTATGACTCCAGTAAATGGTGTGAATATCATATGAGCCAAGTAGGACATACCATAAAGGACTATTAGAAAATGAAGCATAAGGTGCAAGATTTGATTGATATAGAAATTATGCAATTGAGCTTTCTAAAGGATAATTGATCAATTGGTAATGGTATTACTTCTCCAGGTTTTGACAAAGCATCAAATAGGCAACCTCCAGCATTAGATATTAAAGGCCTACTACTATCATCTGACAAGGTGGCTCACCATTTGAAGTAGTTAGGTATATCTCTAGGAGATCAATTCAATTGAATGGGCTAAGTTGGAAGAAGTGACAGAAATAGGGGCAAGAAGTGGAAAAGAGTTTTAGTTCCTACATTTTTTTTCTTTCAAAATAATATTTCACTTTGGAGCTTTTAATGGACATGAGCTATTTGAACAAAGTATTTTTCATGTGCATGTTTGTCTTTGAAGATAGCTCAGCTTAACAAGGGCATGCCATTAGCCCTTCGCTAAATGAAATACTTTAAGCAAGATTTAGGGTGAGTGAAAATGGATAAAGTAAATGTGAACTTAGAACTTAAAATTTTCCACTTAAGGGAATGGTAACACATTGTTTGAAAGACTTAAGATGAAAAGAGATAACCCATGTCCTAAACACTAACCTTAAACACATGAAAATTGAGTGCCATTAAGGTGAGTATCAAGTTCATTCTTTAAAGGAGGTTTGTCTTGAAATTGGTACACATGCTAAAAAATGTTAAGCATTCATTTCAATACCCTAAACACAATTATCTCTTATAAACCCATTTGAACCTTTAAGGGATTTTTCTTAAAGTTAACACTGCTAAGAACTATCCCATATTGAGGTAATTAGGAGGTTAGGGTCATCAATTTGGAGAAAAGGAGTAGACTAATATATGCTTACATTAGTTTTGACAATTTATGAGCAAATATTGTCATAGATAATTCAATTTCTTTAGGATGAAGAAGGGTTTCAAACAATATACACCTCACTTAGGCTTATACACTCATCTAAATGCTTCAAGCCATATATACTTTTCCTACGCTTATACCCTTTAAACCTATGGTTTTAAGGCTTTAAATCCCATCAAGTGAAAACTTAACAATGGAAGGTAACCACCTTAACCCAAGAGAGAGAGAGAGAGAGAAAAGAGAAAAGAGAAAAGTTTGAAAATATTAGCAAGGTGATCACCCTTAAAGATGAGCCAAATTGTCAAAAGTTAGAACGTATGATGGCATCCAAAGGCTAAACATTTTAAATTCCTAAGCCTAAAAGCAAAGCCCTCATTTTATGATCCCACCCACTATACTACCCTTGATGAAACTCTTTGGACTAAACAAATGGCCTTATCTTCAGTGAAATTTTCTCATGAAACTAAGGCTAACCCATTTTTAGTTTCTCTTAGGTTCTTAGTTTGTAAACTCAGGATGGATTACATATGATTTCCTCAAAATTGGCTAAGTATATTGATATCCATTTGCTTAAACCATTAACCAAAAGCTTTACATTGCTAACCTAGAAAAGACCTAATTGATTGAATAGAGTATACCATATACAAGATAGGCTAAAATTTTTAGAATTGATACAAAGAGTGAAAATAGACCTATAAAAGTGCATGGAAGTTCTATTTGACTAAACATTTCAAGTAATTATATCTATTCCCTTAGTGAAAAATTAAAGAATAGTTGAGTGTTTTCTCGAAAACATGAATGGTCTTAACCTTAAGTTTGAAATCAGTCCTTCTAAAAAGTTTATGGATCATGAATTATGCTCTAAGAAACAAGACTAAAAGAATAAGTGATCAATGGGCAAGAGGCAAGCCGATCCCTTATTTGTGATCTTTAAAGTCTTCGAGATTTTCTTACTTGTTAGTAACACAATTTTCCATCATAAAGTGTTTTTTTTTTTAAATTTTTTTAAAAACTTTTCAAAAGAAAAACAAAACCTTTTTTTGAAAATTGATAAGAGAGATTTCTTAAAAAAGAAAAAGTTAAAATTTTCAAATTGTCATCAAAATCCTTCAAACTCGAATCTCATATCAATTTGTCAAAACTCATCAAAGTCCTTAAAATTCTTGGATTGCTTCCCCTTTAGTGCACTATCCATTTCATAAATTAGGCTTGGACCACCTGCTCATTGGAGCGACATTTAGTCCTTTCTAGGATTGCTTGCTCAAAGGAACGCTGTCATATCCCTTTTCGGATCACTGACTCATTGAAGTGTCATATAGTCCTTTTTAGAATCGCTTGCTTAAAGGAGCACTATCCTATTCCTTTTTAGGTCACTTGCTAAGTGGAGTGCCATCCAATCCTTTTTAGGATTGTTTGCTCAAAAGAGCACTATCTCATTCAGTTGTTTCTAGGATCGCTTGCTCAAAGGAGCACTGTCCTATTCATTTTTGGGTCGCTTGCTTAGTGAAACGCCATCTAATCCTTTTCAGGATCACTTGCTCAAAGGAGCAGTGTCTTATCTTGTCATTTTTAGGATTGCTTGCTCAAAGGAGTACTATTCTATTCATTTTTAGGTTGCTTGCTTAGTAAAGTGCCAACCAATCCTTTTCAGGATCACTTACTCAAAGGAGCATTGTCTTATTCAACCATTTCTAGGATTGCTTGCTTAAAAGAGCACTATCCTATTCATTTTTAGGTTGCTCGCTTAGTGAAGTGTCATCCAATTCTATTTTGATCGAATTGCCTACTGATAAGAGTGTTGTCTTATTTTGTCTCATAGAGAGTTATCATATTTTGGAAAGATATATCCTTTCGAGCAGTTGATCCATAAAGAGATCTATTCTCTTAAGGATACTTGATTTTTCAAGTAGAGACCCTATTTGTTTGATATTCAAAGACTTTTACCCTAACTTATCAATTTAGAACCTTATCCTTTTCATATTGACCTATCAAGTTAGGATTTAATCCCTTTTACCTCAACTTATTGAGTTAGGGCCTTCTCCATTTTTGTCTCATCCTTTTAAGATTGGACTCTTCTTATTTAATCTTACCCTATCAGTTCAAGTTAGGACATAGCAAAAATGAGTACATCTTTTTTGTCTTTATAGCAAAGTTTTAATTAAACTTCATTACAAAGAGGAGCAATTGTAGACACCCCATTTTTACTATCTTTTATTTTAATTTTAGTCTCTTTTTATTTTTAGGTTAGGTTTAAAAAAAAAATGAAAAAATGGAAAAACTAAAATAGTTATAAATTTAAAAATTGAAAAAAATTAAAAAATACAAAGCGTCAAAAGTATCGAATTGAGTCAATTTAGGATCAGACTAAACCATAGTTAAAAATATGCATATAATTTAATAAATTTGAGTCTTTAAATAATTAAGCTTCATTAGAAAAATATTTTTTAAAAAATAGTCAGGTAAAGTATAAAGTAGATTTTGATCTAATTTGAAAATATTTTAATTGGACTAATTAAAATAGACTCGAGATTTATTAAATGGTTAGCATGTATATTTTGAGTCATATTAAAAGGTTTTAGTCAATTTAAAATAAGTTGGATTGAGTCGGGCCCAAAATGAAAAACCTAAATAGAATACGGGGCTTATAGAACTTAAGAGTAGATAGAATCGTAAATAAATGATTTAGGAAATTAACAATTCCGAAGTGAATATTGTTGTATCTTATGAAGAATAGATTTGTTAAGATTGAATCTTTACAACAAAAGATCTAAAAGATTTAAATTAATGGTTTATAAATAGTGGTTTTCTACTGTAAAAATTTCTGTTTTTCACACTACACAAGCCATCCATAAACAACTTCTACACTGTCAACTTTGACTTTCTTGTACCGCACAACCCAAATCCTACTCCCATGCATGTTCCACTCGCGTGGTCCCCAATCCCATACACAGTAACACATCTATGCCCTACACATTATTGATCCTTAATCCTTTACTTACACCACAATACTATCACACATACTTTACATTGCAAGCTATACACGACATTACATAACTATATGCCCAAGTCCCATGATCACAGTACGTAGCAATCTACGATCATAGTAGCACATCCTTACACCATAGTATACGATCACAGTAGTACAAACAACTCTATATGGATATCTACGATTGCTGTAACATACATACTACACATGAACAATAGTCTACTGCAGCTTGAAACACCCACTCTATGTGCAGCAGCTTAATGAATAGTAATCCACACTTCACCTCGATGCGTGATAACACATACGACTATAACAGCAGTTTTAAAGCTCTACACAACTTTACACGATCAACAACTCCTTAACAAACAACAATTCCACACAATGCCAATTCGATCCTATGATACATGTAAGTTTTCTTCCGAATTCAACTTGTTTGAGTGAGTTTTTATTTATTTATTTATTCATTCATTCATTTTACTATTATTTATTTATTTAGTTGAATTATTTAGTTAATGGTTTTATTTTACTAATTTTATTTTGTCTTTTAGTGTAGGGTCTTTTTTTTAGGAAATAGATCTTACATAAATTACAATTATGTCTCACTTTTGTCACATTTTTGGTAAATTACATTTTTTAGATAAATTTCGTGAAAATTGAACCTTTTTCATAATAATTACATTTTTAGATATAGTTGCATATTTTTTTCGAGGTTCATATCTTGCGTAAAGATATGTATCTAAATTGTATATTTAAATCGTAAATCGCATAAATCTTGCATTTAGAGTTTAGAAAAAAATAAAATTTTGGCATGTAGTGCTTTTTCTTAAAAAAAATGATAAAAAAATCTTAATTGAAGTCTTTTTAAAAGATTTAGTTAGTTAGTTTTTATTTTTTTTAAATTAGTTTCATGAAAGTCAAATCTTTTAGTTTTTTTTGAAGTAAAAATAATAATAAATTGATAAATAATGTAAATCTAGCTTAATTTTTAAATTAAAATGAATCAACCCACTAATTCTTTTCTAAAAACAGAACTATATTGGTTTGATCTCGAGTAACGGGTATATAAGTACCTTTGGGGCAACTATTAAAAAAAATTATTTTTTTAAAATTCATAATAAAAATTATTAAAGATTCATTTTAATTGCATTTTTGTATATCTTTACATATTTTGGTATCTTTATAAAAATTATAAAAAAATAAAAGCCTATTAGTTTTTTTTTTTAATTTTTTATATGGTGATTTGGTTTTAATAGGTTAGTCCTTGAATTTAGATTTTTTGAAAAAATGATTTTTTTAAAGTAAATTGCAGACTAGTAGCTTAATTAGGGTTTTCTTACAAACCCTAATTTGACTTGTTTACCTATTTTCATTGGTTGGTGACTCCAATTTACTTTTCCTAATTTTTTTTAAATAGAAAAATATTTTTCCTTAATTTTATATTGAGTAACTAATATTAGGAGGGTTAGGCTTAATATAGGTTAAATTAAGGAAAATCTAAATATGGCTTAATAATGACATAGAAATACCACTTCCTCCTAGCAAAGACTACATTTCTTTAAGTTATCGAATAACCTCTTGGCTTGAAGTACATCTAGCATGGCATGAAGATGTTTACGGTGGCTCTCTTGGTCAGTACTATACACATGGATGTCGTTAATGTACACCATGACACACTTCTTGATCAAATTTCCAATACATGGTTCATCAATCACATGACAGTGCTTAGGGCATTCGACAAGCTAAAAGGCATTACCATCCACTCGTAGAGTTTATGCTGATTTTTAAATGCAATTTGCTACTCATCTCTCGACCTCATTGAGATTTGATGGTAGCCAGACTTTAGATCAATCTTGCTAAAAATCTTCGTTTTGCTCAGTTCATCTAACGTGTCATGCAAACTAAGGATGGGATATTGATACTTGTTGGTGATCTTGTTCATGGCTCGGCTATCGATGTACATTCACCAAGTTCCATCCTTTTTTGGCACAAAGAGCATCGGTACGACATGATACAGCATAAGGGTTGAGGCTCTCCTTCACATATCCTTCCTTTGGTAGTTCATTGACTTATCTTTGGAGTTTAGAAGCCTGCTTAAGGTTCATTCGATAAGTTAGGTTATTCGGCAGGGAAGTACTGGGTATTAAGTCAATGTAATGTTCAATGCTTTTGAATGGGGGTAATCCTTCGAGTGATTGTTTTGGAAACAGGTTAGCATATTCATCTAGTAGTTCTCTCACCTTAAGGGGTAGCTCAGTTTGTTCCTTCAATTCTAATAGCCTTCTAACCAACTTAAAAGTCAGCACATCGGTCTTTATAGCTTCTCGGAGCTTGGCTTTGCTTAGGATTAAATTTTTCTTGGATCATCAAATAAGTTTAGCCTACAGCTTGCTAACTTAACTCAGCATCATAGGGTTTAGAGTAACCTTCCTCTCATCTTTCTCAAACACATAAGTGTTCCTAAATTCATCATGTATAACTCTTTGGTTGAAAAGCTAAGGTCGGCCAAGTAGCACGTAGGATGTACACATGGATAATATGTTACAGAGAATCTTGTCGAAATAACTCCTTATAGAGATTGGAAGCAATGCTTGTTGAGTGACATGTAGTGTTCCTTTATCATTCAACTAATGCAACTTGTATAGCTTTGAATGTGTGATAGTTGGCAACTTCAGCTTCTTGATTAAGTTGGTAGATGCCACATTAGTGTAACTCCTACTATCCACTATGAGTGCACATTCGTGATCATTCACGTTACAAGTGATGTAGAATAAGTTCTCTCTTTACTTCTCTTTGGTAGAGGGTTCTAAGCTCATGGCATGTCTGACAATTAGAGTCAACTTATCTAGGTCTTTTGCAAACATATCCTCCTCAATCAAGTTGGCATTAATATCAACCTTATCTTCCACTTCTTTCTCCTCCTTAGGTTCTTCATTCGTACTATTTACCTCAATCTTTAGGACATTTCCCTTAATGATGATGGTCCTTCGATCCAAACACTAATCAGCCATGTGCCCAAACCCCTGACACTTGAAGCATTTGATCTAGCTTGTATTCCTTCTAGATCCTTGCCCCTTCTTACATGCTTGGGTCGGCACGTCACCATCAAGTTAGCCCTTTTGTTCAGTCTTGACATCTGTTCGTTTAGTCAGCTCGATACTTGGTTAAGCTTAGTAGCTTCCTTGAATGGCTTGACTAACTAGGTTGGCTTGTTGGCAGTTTGGTTAGCACTTGGCTTCCTCTTTGTCTCTCCACTCATTGGGCTATCCTTATAGCCTCATCTAATGTGTTGAACTATTGAAGTTTTGCAATATCTTAGATATCACTCCTTAATCTAGTAAGGAATCTAGATACTCTTTGGGTTGATGGCTCTTCTACTTCACAACTAATCATGAGTATTTGGAACTCTTGAATATAATCGTCAATAGTTCGGCCTCCTTGTCTCAGCTCTTAAAGCCAAGTAAAAGTGTCTTGCAGATATGTATCTAGCATAAATCTATTTTTGAGTATCCTCCTTATCTCTAACTAATTACTCACTTCACTATATCCTTCTCATCTTCTCATGATTTAAAAGTTCTTCTACTACATGGCGACATATCTTGAGAACTCAACAACTGTAGTCCTCACCTTCTCTTGGTCCTCATATTGGTAATAATAAAAAATTTGCTCAACCTTCTCCTCCCAATCCAAATAATCATCTATACTTCCAAAATCATTGAAGCTTAGAATCTAAAGCTTCACATGGTCGGCAGCTCGGGATGCTTTAACTCACTCTTCTTCTTCTTCATACTCTTCATCATCATCATTATCCATATCACCCAAATCAATCCTTCTTCTCACTTATTCTCCTACTCCTCCACCTCGAACTTATTGAGCTAGGTTTTTTCTTTTAATAAGTCGAGCAACTTGTAGGGTATTCTATATGGCCTTAGTAGTTAACAAGCCATCGCATAAATAGCTTTTGTTAAATCAACTAGGAGGTTAGCCATCTCATCAAGTCTCTCATCTGTACTTTTAGGAGTGCCTTAGAATTGTCAGCCATGGTGGACAACATCACTATTGCCATCCCTAATAACAGCATTAACACTCGGGTCTGTCATTTTCTTCAACAAATTTGGTTTCAAACTTCAAATTTTGAGACACAATTAACACTATCTCTCCAAACTAAACAACTCGCATACTTCTATATAGATGTTTAATTAACCTATAAATACAGTAACTACACTGATGAACAAACTACTACATAGAAACTTACTCTATTTTTAGATGTTCAAAACAAGGCAAAACAGGGGTATATATGAAAACAAACCACTTCACTCCTTTACGTACTCGAACACTTCGATGAATCTCTTCATAATTTCAACACACGACTATAGCAACACTACTTCACAAAAACATAGATACAACTTACCTAAATGAAACCTCCACTCTGATACCAAGATGATGTTGACTAATGCTAAGAACAAACAAGGTCGGTCGCCAAGATGGATCCAAGCATGCTGAAAGCTTGAAGAAGGTGATGGAATTGTGCAAAAAACAATAAAGGTAAAGTAAGCAAACCTATGAATAGCTTCGAGGATATGATACACTAAGGAACTATTGTGGACTTACGACACAACTTGACATGATGCAAGAGATGGTCCGATAAGGTTACTCACCGGCTAGTCTTGCTTAAAGGTTAGGATAAGAGTGAAAAGAGTAAGAAAGCTAACGAGAGTATTGTTCACAAAAGGAAGAATATTCAGTATATTAATGATAAGATTGATATGTTTGTGGCTACATGTACAATGGGTATTTATACCCGAAAAACTAACGTAGCCTACCTAATATAGAATAGACTAAAAGGGTAATGTCTAAAAGAAGTAGCGTACAAAGAGTAATAAAGGGTACAAATGATAATTCAAATAAATTAATGATTGACACTACAAATTTCTTTCATGTAGGTTTGGGATATGTGGCAACAGCATATTGGAGATGCTTCTAATAGGAGCAGACAAAATAGTATGGTCATGATGGAAGGCCAAGTAGGGCCACCGAATAGAGGTGCCATGCATGCTTAGGCTCGCTCGAGGAGTAGCTGTAGATATATGCTGGATCTCTCCACTTCTCAACACAAACGTTGCCAATTTAGAGGTTGTCTCAATCTAAGCCTAGCATATCAATCTTATCATCAATCTAAGCCTGAGGCCTAGAAGGACATTCGATAGGTCGGCATACGACTTTTGAGAGATTTGTGGTTACTTAACTTGGCATAAGAAGTTGGTGGGTAGTAAGGATCAACTCGGCCTTGGTAGGAGTTATTTAGAATAGGAGGATTCACTTCGTTAGCCCTTCTAAGCTGTAGGCTTGGCTATGGGTTAAAGGTCCAATAACTTGATTCTTATTAGGTAGTCTTGTATCCCTATAGGATATTAGGCAGCTCATTTGCCCAGGCACCCTAAGCTTAGTCCACTCTCTTCTTCAAACTTTTGAGAATGACCTAATTAGTTGCTTTAACTTATTCGTTTGATTAAGCGTAGGCAACCAACATGAAGTGCGGCGTGATATGGTGCTTAGCATAGAATTCTTTGAATTTGGGGTTATCAAACTGACACCCATTGTCCATGATGAGGATGTAGGGGACCGCAAATCAAGAGAGGATGTTGTTTTGAATGAAGGACTTAATGCTCCTTTCAGTAATCTTTGAATGGCCTTAACCTTGACCTACTTGGTAAAGTAGTCGATGTCTACGATAATGAACTGCTAACCTCTTGAGGCCTTGGGGAAGGCGTTAAGAATGTTGATGTCTTACTAGGCAAATGACCATGGATTGGTTAGGGGCATAACTAATTGGGGCATGCTTTTAGGCATTATAGGCACTTCTGGGCTATAGCCTTAGTGTCTTACGTCATGGTAGGCTAATAATATCTAAGTTATAGTGCCCAGATGTAGAGGGCTTGAGATTGAATATAGTTGTTGAATATTCCAACATGCAGCTCTTTTATGACATGCAGGCCCTTGCCTTCCTGACGGTGCAGAACGCCATTGACTAACGTGTAGTTAGTGGCATAGTATCTTAACTTCTTTGCCTTTCTCCTATCTTCTAGGAGTATGCTTTACTCTAATTAACTTCAAATGAGATTTATCTAGCCCGGCTCTGGTGGTGTTGCTTTGAGTTTTAAGACCTCTATTGAGCCTAGAGTTATGCTCTTCTTTGGTAAGTACTCAATGAAGATTTTCCTGTCCTTTACCTTGGGCTTTTGTATCCCTGAAGTGGCAAGCTTAGATAACCAATATGTTATTGAATTTTCAAGTCTTGTGATCATCATGATGGTTCATGATGGAAAGTCAACTAAGAGGCTCTTCATCTTCTCTAAGTATCTTGCTATGGTGTTATCCTTAGCCTTATATGTACCTCGGACTTGCAAGACAATAAGCATAGAGTTTGAGAAAAGTTGCAAATGCTTGGCATCGATCTCCTTCACTAGCTTGAGATTGACTATCAAGGCCTTATATTTGAATTTGTTATTGCTGGTGTTGAACCTGAACTTCAAGGCATAGTAGACTGTGATCTTACGCGGTCTAGTTAGCATTAGGTAGATGATCTATCAACATGGAGAGTCTACATTGGTTTGTCATCTCCTAGTAGTGCCTCCTCTTATCCTGTATATTCAACCATGAAGTGTGCTAGCACTTGTGCTTTGTAGGTTGTTCATGGTTGATACTGGATTTCAGATGCACTTAGCTCCATCACATACTTCACCATTTGTTTAGACATGTTTAGCTTTTGTAATAGTATACGTAATCGCTTGTTTATAACTACAATAATTTGGTGTATTTAACCTTAGGCCCTTGGAGGATGTGGCTGACATAGTATACGGGCCCTTAGGGGAGATCTTGGGCATGTCTGACACCGACTAAGCAAACTTATTAGAGTTGGCCCATAAGAGGGTAACTATTTCATCCTTCACCTTAGAAAGGGTTTCGTTCTTGACCTCAGTGGTTTGGTCGGGAGAGGTACCAATTTGCACCACTTCTATTTTTTTGCCCGGCTCACCTCTTTCATTCATCTTCTCCTATAGGTTGATTTTTAAAGCAAAGACCTTGTTTGGTTTGATGACCTTGACATAGAGCTTTCGGGAGAGCTTTTGGTCGCTTTCGCAAATTCCCACCCCAGTGGAGGTTAGGAATTTAGCCTTTAGGTGAAGGGATGAAACGATGACCCCAAATGCATTTAAGCTTGGTTGTCCTAAGAGAGCGTTATAAGGGGATGGGCAATTGATCAAGGTGAACTCTATTGGTCGTCGCGTGATGTTATTGTCATCTCTAAGTTCTATGTTGGGGGAGATGTTCCCTTAGCTTGGACAGTGCTCCCATTGAAGCCAATGAGATTATGGTGATAAGGCTTCATCTTGACAGGTAACTTACTCCTCATCCTTTCGTATGTGTGCAAGAAGAGGATGTTAATAGAGCTGTTGGTATCTACCATAATCTTAAGGACCTTGAAGTTTGTGATCATCACCCTTATAACAAGGCATCTTGATGAGGGCTCTACATCTTCATCTAAGAAGGAGATCGAAGTGTCAATCTGCTATCTCATTTCTTTAATAGCCAGCACCTCAAACAGGGCATTAGTTGAGTTGCTGGTGTTTGATTGGCTCTTTGGGTATGGTATCTATTTTCTCTGATAGTTATCACCTCGAATAGGGCTTTAGTGGAGTTGTTGGTGCTTAACTGGCTCCTTGGGTGTAGCTGTCAGGACCCTAAAGGGGGCCTAATAGGATTACCTAAAATTTCCACAACATGTGTGCACCCATGATATGAAAACCGCCTTGCAAGTCAGAGATTGCAAGACTCTAAATAATTAATTACTAAGGTTACTGATTTTTAAGTAATCAATTTACTATAAAATACAAATATAAATAACTATGGGTATCCGTTATCCCACAGTTCCTTAGAACCATAGAGAATCGGTATCCCTTACCAAATAATAAGACAGGATATACTCGCATTATAGTAAGATTTAATAAATAAATATTTTCTACAAAGAATGTCTATGTATCATCTAAAAAGTACTCAGCTACCTCTAATACTAATATACATATCTTCATCTCGCACTCAGCACTCGAGACATATCCCAATCCCATCGTATGTAAACCTGCAAAGAAAACTAAGGGGGAATGAGCATAAAACAGCTCAGTGAGTTCATTCCTCACCACTACCAGTCAAGCAAGTTTTCACACATTATTATTACACATGCAAGTAAGCTATCTACATACATAATGAATGCAGGCGCGATGAATGCAAGCAATACATCCATAGGAGTCCGGAACTATGGAAGGTGTAGAATTACGTCGTCCACACTTCGATTATCCCTTGTACTTACCCGCACAGGGCACCTCAGCTTACCCGCAGAGGCTACCTAGGGGCACTACCCCACTAGGCAAAACTCGACTATTACCCTAGCCGAGAAAAGAATTTCAATCCAAATAGGGGGAGTTCGAATTAAGACTATCCACCCTCCAAGGCCCTTCGGGCACAAACATGCGAGTCCTCTCGCAACCAAAAATAACCAAGGCTTTTCAGGCATAATAAAGCGAGTCCTCTCGCTATCAATTGGAGAACCCATGCTAGCTTTGCCTTAACGTTAAAAATACTATTTATGGCTTCACAAGCCCTTACAGCGATCATGCAAAAATTTGTTTAAGGTTAGAAAAGCTTTTGCCAAAAATACTTTTCTTAAGATTTTTGCAAGGCTAGCACTCTCCATTCATACCTTTACTAAGTCATAAACATGCGACGAGTAAAACCGGTTATTTAGGTCAAACATTTATATTTATCAACTCAAAAAGGTGATCACATAGATGATGGCATACAAACAGAACAGTCATTCAAACATACAAGCAATAGCAAACAACAAGACATCATACAAATAACACGCATAAGCAAGTAGCAGGTCATCGGAACTCCCTCACCTGGATTATTGCTCATTCTCTAAGCCTTTAAGGTTTCCAAGACTCGATATCGAACGCCTAAATCAAAATGGTAAACCTTATAAGTGTTCTGAGAATTCAGACTCCTTAGTCAACTAAAAGTCTATTGTAGTTTATCTAGTTTCCTCCAATATAACCTGAGTATAGTGTGTATAGGGTTACCATACTCCATGAGATTAATAATAACTATTTTCTTATGTTAGTAAGGTATGAGGCTCCCTATATGTATTTTGTAATTTTTTTTTTTTTTGTTCTGATTCCGATATTTGCGAACTTACAGTCGTTTTTCATCGTTTTTGGACACATGTTCACACGGTAATGTCCGTTTTGGACATTAAGACCCGTGTTTTATGATATGGGCTAAATTTATTGACATTTTATCTTATTAAAGTTTAATTACTCCTATTGGCTAGTTTTATGTTCCATTTTAGCAGTTAATGATTTAATTAGCCATTTAGTCTTATACTTAGGGGCTTTTACTTTGCTATTATTAATTTATGTACTTAATTAAGTATGATTTAATTTAGAAAGTGTATTAGGGTTTACTAATTTAGGATTCTAATTATGATACACTCTTCTTCTTTTCTTAGTTTATAATCTATGCTTATGTCATGCTTACATCATCATTTGCTTATGTCATTGCTTAGGTCATCTTTTGCTTATGTCATGGCTTATGTCATCATGTGCTTACCTCATCACTCACCTCATCATTTAATTACCTAAGCTTCACCTCATGCTTATGTCATGTCTTAATGTCTTATGTATACTTTAATTAAACTACTATGTACATATACCTTTACTATACTTATATGTATACTAGTATACTTAAACATATACTTATACATGTACTTATACTTATACCGTATTTATACTTGTATACATACTCATATACCTATACGGTCATATACATATTTTTATACCAAAAATTCGTATGCCTAATCTTTTCCTTAAGAAAAGCTTCCTAATTCCATTCTTTTGTGTTCTTAAGTGTGTAATTAGTGTAGTATAAGTATGTATGGTTAGGTTTTGTTTTAATTTAGGTTATGTACATGGAAAATACTCATGTACCATGCTCCTCATGCTTCCCTTCTTTTCGGTTTACCTCATGTACACATTCTTTGAGCACATATTCATGTTTTCCTTTCTTCTTCTTCATAATTCCTAGATTTCTACACTTAAAGATGGGAACTTTGCTCCCTCTTCTTCAAGACAAAACTAAACACATAATTACTTACCTAATCTACCTAATTAACTAACTAATGAATAACATAAATCAACATAAAGTAAGTTAAGTACATACCTTTAGATGTGTTAGATTTAAGGAGGCAAAAGGTGAAGAAATGAAAGTGAAAGGGAAGGGAAAAGCTCACGGCATGGAGGAGGATTTTTGTTTTGTTTCTTTTGTCTTTGTTTTGCTTATGGAAGAAGAAGAATGGTGGGGTCTACAAGGGAGATGTATGGACGGCAACAATTGAAGAGAAAGAGAAGAGAAAAAAAAAAATCAAAAGAGAAGATAAGAAAAGCCATCATGAAAGAGTAGATATTTTCTTAATCTTTTGGTCTTTTGTTGACTTTTCAAAGTGTTGACTTAGTCAACCCTTTGACTTTGGTCAACATGCATTATCTTGGTCAACATTCCTTAAGCTTATGTAATTTTGTACACATAATGTAGTAATTAAGGGAAATTAAGGGAAAAATGAAGGAAATGAGAAGAAATGAGGTATTTGATGAATTGATTAGTAAGAGTAGATGATGAGATCTTACTTTGAGTATTTATAACCTATAAACATTATTTGGTAAACTACTTAGTGTAATTAAGATGAAAAATGTCATTTAGGGTATTAAGGTTTACTACATTTAACCTAATCTCCAACTATACCCTTAACTCTAAGTGAGACTATCCTAATCATATACTTAAGACATAAATGTAATCTATGATTCATTATCTTAGTTTCTAAGGGATCATTTAAGCATTCTAAATGTTTATGCATGATTGAGGGTCATCTCTAACCTTTTACTAATGATTTGGCAAAATATAAGCATTATATTATCAATTTGGGTTTTAGGGTATATCATGGTGAATTAATGCTTTTATATCCTTAAAGTTATGGTTTTAGGGTTCTTATTACTTTAAGGCACCATCTATAATGTTTTTACACATTTAGGGTTTTATATATTCTTACGCAATTAAATTTTCGATTGTCATCTTAGGGTTTTGATAAGGTTCGAGGTTTTAGGGTCTTCGTATGTAGTTAGGGATTCAATTGATGATTTAAGGTTCTTCGTATCCACTTTAGGTTTTGGATTGAGATTTTTATTGGTTTTAATTCTCATTAGCTCTTTTGAGTTCGGGAATTCATCTACAGTTTAGACGTTTGTTTCTATACTTAGAAAGCTAAATTCGTGGGGTTTACAGTAGCCCCTTAACAATTATGTTAATAGCACTAGTAGGGGCTCGATCTTTGCAGTAATCTTCATTTTACTTTGCTCAGGTACCTTAGTCTATCACCCTTAAGGTGCCTTATCTTCATCATCATTGGAACAATCGTTGTTCCTTCATTGGGCTGCGTATTAACCAAAGAAGTCCCTCTAAATAGCATACTCAGTTGCATTCTTCAACTAAAAACATTCATTGGTGGTATGGTTGTAGTCCTCGTGAAACTAGCAATACCTGTCTAAGTTTTGGTTATTGGTTTTCCCCTTTATGTTAAGGGGTTTTGGCAGTTGACCTCTGTTTTGTACCCTAGCATATACCTGGGTGATAGGCTAATTAAGAGGGGTGTGCTTCATGTAGATGGGAGGGAGGAAGTAGGTTCTGCTTAGCTCGGTGCTTCTTATTACTTGAGCCTTCCCCCTTAGCTCTGTTTGGTACCCTACCACTCAGGTAGTCTTTTACGAACAATCTCTCCTTATCCTTTTTTCTACCTGACCTCTCTTGATCGGTGTCATGCCTATCACAAGTGTTGTCTCCAGATCCATATATTTTTGGGACTTATTCTAGAAATTAGCCAAGGTCTTTGGCTTTGTCTTTGCAAGTAATTAGAAGAAGTCTCCTAAATGTAGTATACTGAGTTGTGCCTTAAGCATTGTTACTCCCTCATCTAGTTGAGTGATCTCGACTATGGCATTATTGAACTAGGCTACATATTCACATAGAGTCTTGCCTTTGCTTTGCCTTATCAAGTACAAGAATAATGTGTCCATGGATGGGGCTTACTAGCCCTAAAGTAGAGGCTAAATCTCCATGCCAACTTGTCAAAGGTGCCAATGGAGTTCTCAAGCAAGTGGTTAAACTGCGTTTGAGTTACTTTCCTCAATGTACTTGGGAAAGCCTTATGCATAATAGCATCCCCATGACTATGAAGGTTCATGAAGGTATAGAAGTAGATGAGGTGATTATCGGGACTACCAGTGCAATCGTACTGGTCCAGGGTAAGAAGCTTGCTATTAGAAGGAAACACTTCATCTTGGATACCCTTGGTGAAGGGGGTTTTGTTGCTTACGACCAGCCTGGTGTCATTGGCTACTTTGCTTTCTTATTGCATGGAGAGCCATGTGGAGCTCATTGAGGTTCTCTTTGTCTATTGGATGACCTCAGGTACTATAGAGTATGCCGATGCGCTATGGGAGTCAACCACCTGCTCATTGCCACTAAGGGTGTAGTCATGGGTGCTTGTAGACCGCATTGGCTGTTCTTGTGTTGGGTGTTGATCCTTATCATTCTCTTGCTGCTGTTGTTGGTTATTTTGCCTAGTGTAGGCATCAAAAGCTTCAGGTGAATGGGTTTGAGTGCTACACCTTTCAGCCTCTTCTATTTATAGAGGAGTGGAGCCGGTAGTTAGAGAGGAGTTAGTGGGTGATGGCCACATTTATAAGTGTTGGGTAATGGAGCCATGATGTTCGATGTGATTTGTAAATATAGGAAGTAGTTGTTTGACTTAGTCTCTAGTCTTATCTGAACTCTTCTAGCTATTGGTGATTATTGTAGTTAAGCAGGCCATGTGATGGGCTTGGGTTGAGGTTGGCCATGAAGGAGAATGCTAAGTCTTAAAAGGGTGCATCCTAGGCTAATAGCCTTGTTGGGTTGGCATAAGCTTAAGGGCATTATGATTAAAAGGTCTTATCAATAATAATTATATGTATTATTGAAGCAAATTAATAAAAAATAAAACTGCAAAAAAAATTTAAAAATAAAAAAAGAACAAGTATTGAATTTTTTTTTAAAAGAAAAGGTTCCATCCAACTTATGATTAAGGGGTAGTTGGGTGGTGACTATCCATTATAATAATTTTATTTTCCTAAAGGGGAAAACTAACTAAAATTGAATGGGTGACCTTATTAGGTTTTCCACCTTTTGTCTTTTCATTTATTTTTAAATGGGGATAGTGGACTACCATAGATGAGTTGAATGACTTACTTTTATGCACAAGTTATGATCTACTAGGCTTTAATTGATTATTCCAACAACCCTAAGGTCTTAGGGTAACTAATTGTCACTTGGCCTTTGGTAATTGGATTTTTTTTTTTAATTTTTCTCTATTTTCCTATCTTTTTCTTTTTTTTTTCCAATGTTTAAGTTTTTTTTTTATGTTATTTTAGTTAATTTATTTATAAATAATTATATTATTTATATATCGTAATCGTTTAGAGAAATGACGTTACATTATGTAGCATTATTGCCACCCTAAGGTTGGGGGATGGTTAGAATGACCATAATTGATCAATTAGTGGTAGCCCATAAAGAAAATAGTTAATTGACCTAGTTGTGACCCCCTTAGGTTGGCGAGCGACCATCAATCACGATAAATTTATTTTCTTAAAAAAGGAGAAAAAGAGGGAAAACTCAATCATGAGTAGATTAGTCAAATGATTAAATATTAAGGATTAAAAATGTACTTTCCATGATAAATATTAGTCATTGGATGACTCTTCTTGATTTTCTTCTCTCAAAGAAAAATTCAAAGGATTGTTAGTTAGCAATTCTTACAAGACATTAGATATAAAGGCATTAGCAACATCAAGAAAAAAATAGGTATCATCTTGTTTAGCACATTTTTTTCGCCTCTTTTATTTTAAACACCATCTCTTCTTCTCCTATACTTAATATAGGCTTACCATTAATAACATCAATTATAGCTCTAGCTATAGCTAAAAAGGATCTTCTTAAGATGAGTAGTACTTCTATATCCTTTTTGAAGGTAAAAGTTGGTCTAGACCAAATAGTTGGACACTTGTCGAATTGCAACTCTACAATGCCACTCCAATGCCTAAGTTAGCTAATGGAATGAAAGAGAGGGGAAAGTAAATAGGTTATGTAAAAGTGTCTAGAAGAAGCTTACTATAGCCTTCAAAGCTCTATTTATAGTTGTAAATGTTTCCCTTATCCGATAACTGTTGCCTCCAAAATATGTTTGCGTGCTGAATCTGAATTTAAGATTACTCCTTAGAATTGAGGGACATGTTAAGAGTAACGGTGAACTAGCTAGCTCGTGAAAGTTAGCGAGCTAAACCTGCTTAAATAGTAAATAGAAACTTGACCTAAATAGGTTGGATTAACCTTAGTCAGCTTGAAGGAACTACTTGTTGCTTAGACTTAGTCAACCCTTAGGAAATTAAGTTTGAACAAATAGTGTGAATGACTAGGTTTCATGCAAAAATAACTGCATATTGGTCTCCATTACTTTAGCTATGTTCCTTAATATTGGGGAGTGGTCTTAAATTCAAATCTGGCACATGTGTGTACTTTAGAGGCAACGATTTGGATAAGAGAGGATCTCTAGTTATAAATAAAGCTTGAAGGACTATAGTAAACTTCTTCTGGACACTCTTACACAAGTTATTTACTTTCCCCTTTCTTTCATTCCATTAACTAACTTACGCATTAGAGTGGTAATGTTGAAGTCGCCTCAGCACCCCCTAGCTTAACTTTTCTTCTTTTACAAAGTTACAATTCGATAAGTGTCCATCTATCTCATCTAGACCAACTTTTACCATAAAAAATTTGGTATCATCTATTCATTACAAAGCCAATGATGACTAAGATAAAATTAGAAGATGACAACACTCTTTCCTTAGGAGGGAGGAAGTAATGCCCCTTATGTAACCTAAGAAGAAAATCCCTACAACAGTTTACCCTAGATGTGTGTTAGGTGGAAGCTTGTGATCATCTTGCCAAGTATAAGATCAGAATGGTGACAACTTATGCATAGCACAGTTGGAAGCTTTATGTGATAGGTTTGCTAAAGAACTCGAGGAAGTTCAAACTATTAACTAAGGACTAAGGCAAAAGCTTCATGAAGTGATGTTGCATCTTGTTCTACCCCTTTGTTATAGCCAGTCAAAGAAGAAACCAACCCACTTGCTTACAAAGATGTGATACGACAACTACATGGCAAGGTTGCAATGGTAGATGAAATTACATAGCAACAAGGATAGGAAACACATGTAGAGAAAGATTTTCAGCAAATGTCAATGAATGCTCAAACAACAACACATATACAAACGCATCTAGAAGGGAAGATTAAGCATTTGGTCACTTGTTTGCTATTGAAGGCGGTAGTAGATATGAGCTTACAAGATTTAGAGGAATACATCAAGAAGTTAGTGGCAAAAGGAACATAAAAAAAAGAAGTAGATATGGGGGGTAGGAAGTTGAGCCCCTTTATTCAAGAAATTATAGATGAAGTTTTCCCATTAAGTGCTTGATTACCCTAATTCAACACTTATGATGGGAAAAAGGATCTAGATGACCATTTGAGCACATTTCATACATTAAAAGAGTTGTATGGACTTTTTTATGCAATCATTTATAAGGTTTTCCCCTCTACCTTAACAAAATTAGCAAGTAATTGGTTTTATTCATTGAAAGTGGCCTTTATCTCTTCTTTTTATCAATTGGTTGATGAATTATGCCAATACTTCTTGGCTAACAAACCTCCTGCTAAGGATTCCTCACTTTTGACTTTGATTAGGCAAAAGTCTAGGGAAACTATGAGAGAGTATGTACATAAGTTTAATTAGTTGATGATCGAGATTACCAATTGTGATATGAGTATAGCACTTCACACCATTTGCAAGAGAGTTAGAGAGGACTTGAACTTCTTTAAATCTCTTACCAAGGACCTACCAAACTCATTACATGATTTTAACAAGAGATTGACAAAATTTATATGCTAGAAAGATCAGATGTAAACTTGGAGGGAGCTTGAGAAAGAAAAGTTTGAGAGGAGGTTGGAGAAAGAGAGAGGGTTTGTCAAAGATCATCTTGGAAAGAAGTTTGATATGCAAGATAAACTAAGCTTACCTCTAGGAGATTAGAAAAGGCCAATTCCAAAACTTACCACACATACCCTCCCTTAACCAACCTATGTTGGATGTCTTGATGGAAGTGTACAACCAGGCTTCTTAGCTTAGCCAGACAAGAGGAGGAATAATCCTATTGGGAAAAATTCCAACAAGTGCTGTGATTTCCATAGAGATTGCAAACATGACATGGCTAAGTGAATGCACTTGAAGAATGCACTAGAAGATGCTATCCATGGAGGTTATTCGAGGAAATTCATAGTTGATGAGGAGGAAAGGATTGAATGGCCTACTCAAAGAAGGAGGATTGAGCAAAAACCTTGAGACAATGATACTTGACCTAATAATAGGGAACTAGCAGCTTAGAATAATGAAAAAGGAGACAATTGAGCTCTTAAAGGAGTTAATAATGTCATCTTTGATGGACCTACAAGAGGAAATACTTTAGCAACATTAAGCTTTGCTAACGTATAAGGTGATCATATGCTAAACCTTAAGGGGAAAAGGCATAGAGTGGATGACATAATGACATTTTCAGATAAGGATACGTACAGAATTCAATTCTCCTATGATGATGCATTGGTAATTATAACTAGGTGGTTGAATTTGAGGTTAGAAAAGTTATGGTCGATGCTAGAAGCACAGTTGACATCATCTTCAAACATGTGTTTGATTAGATGCAACCAAAACTTAAGAATTACAAGATGTAGTTATACACATACAACTTGTATGGGTTTAATAATCAACTAATGAAGGTTTAAGGCTTAGTTACCTTGATCTTACAGATTGGGGATGATGAGAGTGTTATGGAAAAGGAGATTGATTTCGCCATAGTAGATTGTCCTTTGCCCTGCAATGGAATTAAGGACCAGCCTTCCATCAATACCTTTAAAATGGTAGTATTGACTGGTCATTAGAAGGTGAAATTTCCTACCTTAATTGGAATGAGAACATGTTATGGGGATTACTAGTTAGCTAAAGTTTATACTTAAAAGCTTTGAAGAGGGATTAGGTCTACCATATTCAACAAGATACAAGTAATTGCTTATAAGTAAGAGGGGAGCTAGAGGAAGAAACACTGACCATATAACTAAGCGATAATACCGAGTATGTTACCAAGGTTGGAGCTAACATGCTAGCTGACTTCTGTATTGTACATTTCCTTCGACCTAATAGAGATATTTTTGCTTGGTTCCCATCTAATATGCTTGCGATACTTAAGGAGGTGGTTACTCATAACTTAAACATTGATCCAATTGCAAAGGTTGTCTAATATAAGAAAAGGCATATTGCTTTGGAGAGGGAAGTAGCCATTGTCACAACCCGAAGGCGGCTAAGTTATGGTAGTATAGTTGTGTACTACGAGAAGATCTGAACCAATACCTTTATTGGTTAGGAACATTTGTTATACCATATAAGGCATTAACATAACGTTAGTTTCCAATGAAGAGACCCATATAAAGTCTTATCAAAGCGTAGATTAATAGTCTAAACATTAACATTAAATAACATAATACTCGAGGACACATATTATTCCCCTAAAATAGGTCATATGAGCCATAGCTAAACAATTAGTAGTTTAAACTACTAGAAGTCTTTAACAGATAAAGTAGGTACTCAAGAGTCTAAATATAAAGAAAATGTTTGCTCATGCTCTCATCTTCCCTCTGACATCCTTAAAGCTATTGGAACTAACCTTAAGCATCTTGTGGCCTAACTTTAGCTACAAGTCGTGCTATAATAAAAAAAATATAAGGGGGTAAGCGTCAACTGCTTAGTGAGTAACCTTCCAATCCTACCAATAAACAATTTACAAACAAGTATATTCAATGCAATAAGCATATGAAATGCAATATCATATATAGCCCATTGGTGACTGCATAAACCATGGTTTTATGCCCATCGTTGCTTAGGTTAGGAAGTATTTAGGCACGTTAGGACTTGGGTCTCTACATCTAACGTCCAAATATCATCTTTCTTAGTAGACCCCAAACACCAAACACAGCTTACACTTAAATAGATGGTGATACTCCTTAGAACTAAGTAGATCCCAAAGGTCGAGAGAAGAACATGTTGTATAAGTATATTATACTATACAACAATAACATATCATAATCATGGATCCAACATGCATGATCTCCTACTCTACTATATAGTGTTGATGCCCTTTCATAGTAATGTAGAAACATATAATGCATGATTGGTTTATTTAAAGGTTGAATAAGAATTATTCTAGTTTACAAGTGACTAACCAATATATATAATAGACACTCTAAAGCCCTATCAACTAATGCAGCAACCAATTCTCAATTTTAATATATTATGGTGTTTTAGCAAGAAACTTACAACCAATACAAGCATTTGCAAGAATCCTCTTTCCTTAAGCATAGGAATTTTCATGGTTGTAATTAATTAGTGTACTAAATTATAAGCAAATATAAGATAAGATAGGGGTCAGTATACTTACTTAGTCATGGTGTTTAGTGATCCTAGTAATCCTCAATTGAGTTGATCCTTATGTCTACATCACCTGAAGATTATAGCTAAAGTGCATAAGTATCGTACTCTATACTACCTAGTTATTCCTTCTCACCCTAATCTTCTCATTTTTACTGTTTTGGTATTTTGGTCATAACTTCTTTATTTTAAGTTTTTTTTTAATGATCTTATAGTTGTTTTCCATTCTTTTTTAGTGTTCTTTCATTTGGTGAAGTCATTTTAAGGTGTTTGGATTTGTAAGAATTTAGTTTAGGTTAAACAAGTTTGTTGATCAATGGTATTAGTTTAACTACTTTAGGATTTAGGCTTAGTTTTGGGCCTTGGGCCTTACACTTGATCTTTTAGGCTTTTATTGAGGTTTTTTAAGTCAATTTTTTGGTCCAAAGTCCATAGCTTTTGATTTAGGCCTTAATGTTACTCTTATAGGCCTAAATGAGAACTTTTTACTAATTTAAGGCCTTAGCTCTCTAAGAGGCCTATATGAGATGGTATTAATGGGCTTTTGGACTTCATGGGTCTCTTATATTTTATTTTATGAGCCTTTTAATTTGAGGATTAGATTTGGTCACAAGGTTATTGGGCTCTATTCTTAGTTCTTTTAGGGGTTTTTAGTCCTAAGCTCAACTCCACTTATTAGTTTGGGTCTAAACCTACTAAAGGCCTTAAGTTTGTGTGAGCTCCATAATTTTACGTAGTCATTTCAAGTGAGTAATAGGGCATACATGAAAGTTGGGTAATTAGGGTGATATGTTATTTGTGAGTCCTAAGAGTTAGTCGATGATATCTTGTGGGTTTAAAATATGGAAATATAATAAAATAATAATATTATAGCTAAAAATACTTAATTTCACTAAGTTATATTATAAAAAAAAATTAACCAAACTTTAGAGATAAATTAATTGCACTATAAAATTACAAAATGACATAAACTAATATGTAGAAATAGTAGATGTACATTAGGTATAATTGTTATGTATAAATATATATCCATAAATACTTAACATACCCTAAAGTATGCATAATTAACTAAGAAAAATCATAAAATTTATAAAAATTTGTTAAACAATTAGAATCATCATGGATTTAGGCATGAAAAAAATTTAGGTAGCCGATGGCAAGGAGATTAAGCTTAGTGACACCTACCATGCTTATGAAAAGAGTACTTTAGCCTAAAAGAGAGAGAAAAACACTCATTCTTTGAGGGTTCCTAGGTAACATAGGAATCTACGAAAAATCATAAAGGAAGAAGGAAATTGAAGGAGAATTCCCAAGAAAAATAGAAAGTGAAACTATGGAAACTTAGCAACTTCTTAGAGCATGAGTATAGGGGAGTTTTAGGTGCAAAACACCATTGTAGGGTGGTAGTGGAAGCAATGCCAGATTGTGCCGACATAGTGGTGTCGTCCATCGGTGGCTAGATGGTTAACTTTTGGTAAGCTCCAAATTTCACTTGATTTTCTTGTATTTTCTAAAAATACTAAATTAGGTCAAAAAATTCTAAAAAAATATATTTTGAAATATTTTTTATGTAATTTTTAAGAAAAATATTATTTTGTAAAATTTTTAAGTAAGTATATGATCTACTTAAGAAATCACCCAAATCTAAGTAATTTTTGAAGTCTTTTTTTGTGACCTTAAAGTTGTTATTTTAAAGACAAACTTTTTCTAGAATAACCCTATATTGCATGTGAGAATTTCATGAAAAGTTTTTTGCTAAAAACATTTTCTATAATTTTTAAGGAATTTTGAGGCTTTAAATTTGAAGAAAAATGCCCTTTTTAGAAATTTCGTACAATTACCCTTGTGAAAAATAACATGCAATGGTTTTGGAGTTTGATTGTATTTTATGTCACTATGGAGAGTGATTGGAGTTGGATGAATTGAATGGAATTTGAGATATGCACAAACCGCTAGTTATGGTATGCATGCATTAAGGTGAAGATAAGACGATTTGGAAGTTTGGGTGATATGGTGATCATGAGTATGATGAAATTGTTATATGGTCATGATTTACTATGCATGTAAACTGTAATAGGGTATTAGAGTAGGTTGCTCTATGCAAACATGTAAATTGAGACTATTTAGAGAGTTCTTTAGAGGGTTGATCTGGTAAAAGAATGACTTATAATTCTTGTGTTAGATACTTGATTAGAAGGTTATTTGGTGCAAGGACCTTGATTATAATAAGGTTAGAGTCTTGGTTAGGGCGGTAGTTGGTAAATGAAGCTTGGTTATAAAGACTTTAGGGACATGTTTAGAATGTTGGCAGATGAAAGAATTTTAACTTTGAATATGTTGGATCCTCATTTAGGAAGCCATTTGGTGAAAGTAGTGTGATTATAATGATTTCAGTGACTAGACTAGAGGGTTGGTTGGTTTAGAAGGCTTAGATGAAAGTACTTTAGAAACATCTTCAAAGGGTTAGTTTGTAAAGAGGAAGACTTAATTCTTAGTTCAAAGAGGACTTAACTATACTCACATCATGGACTTGTTTAGGAAATATTTGGTAAAATAAATGTAGTTTAAATGGCTTGGGGACTTAATTTAAGGATTGATTTGTGTGGAATGCTTAGAGGAGATGACTTTAGAGGATTCTTTAGAGATTTGATTAGAGTAAGGAGTACAATTGGGATAACTTCTGAGACTTGGTCAAAAGTTTACTAGTTTAAGGATACTCGTTCAAAGATTTCATCAATGGTTCTAAGACTACAACTTAGCATTAGATAAGTTTTTAAAACCTTGTTCAGAGACTTCAATAGCAAGTTAGAACTCAATACAAAGCTTACACCACTCGTTAAAGATAAGTCATAACCACACTTAAATTATTGAAATGAACTTAATTACTTTATAATTAATAAAACAAAAGTGATTGTATTCAATAATTCAGGGAAACCAAAGTGGATGAAACCCATATGCACGTTTATTGAGCATCACATATCTAGGTAAGTGGGATTAGTACTTCACTGCACTTTGAAGTATTATTTAATATTACTTGGAGTCCTTATTATATGTCTTGTTGTGATTGTAAGTTAGTGATTTATGCATATGTAATGTATGTGCTTGAATATGGTATTGTTATTATGGAGTGCTAGATTGTATGTATTGGTTGTTTTATGATATTACTTGCTCTTGATTGTTTAAAATTGCTTGATCACCCCAAAAGAAATCTAACTTAAACTCAGCTTAACTTTTAATCAGACATGCATCATAACCTACTAAGGGAACGATTAGGATTCTTGAGCTAAACATGGACTCATGAAGATAGTTGAAATTGTCTTTTCCTTACCTTTAATTGAATTGAGTGACAAGAGAGGGGGTCATGATAAGGTTGGGGACCATGGTTTGAAGATAGTCTTGAGCAAAGGGTGTTCTCCATTATACCTCAATTTGGTTTTGATTCGTGTATGAGATGTCAAACACCTTAATCCAAATTAGAGTGAGCACAATTTCTCTAATCTCAAGACAAACAGAATAATTTCATGCAATGACACTTGCTTATATATGCAAAGAATCTAATTAAATTGCTTGAAAAACCTTAGTTTCTCTATGCTAGATGTGTACTATTGTTTCTCTCTCACTTACTAAGTAAGTTATCACTCATTCCACTATAGTTGTTTTGTAGGTTTCTATTAGATTTACTAGCATAACTCTAAGTCCCAAAAGATTAAGATCATGGGTACCTCTCTATCCTCTTCCATCTCTAAGACTATAAAGTAGACTAAGAAGATAAATTTGTCTACCTTCATTAGGACATTCTCAACAATACCCCTTAGGTATTTGATGCTCCTATCAGTAAGTTGCAAGGAGACATGAGTCTTGTAAGGACCTTAAGGGGAGCTTAGTAGTATTACGTAGAATTTCCATATCACGTGTACACCTATGATAAGAAAATCATTTTGCAAGTCAGAGATTGCAAGACCCTAAATAGTTAATCACTAAGGTCTTCAATTTTAGTTCAATGACTCATTATATAATATAAATTACTATGGATATCCATTATTCTACAGTTCCTTAGAATCACAAAGAATCGGTATCCCCTATGAAAATAGTAAAATAAGATAGACAATTCCAAAAAAAAAAAATTCCAAACTTACTAAAGATACTAAACTTAATTGAGATATCGGTTGTTTTCTAGAGCATTCCAAATTAACTACATAAGCTTTTCATCATATTTATTCAATGGTAGCACTTTGCACTCGATTCCTATCCTTATCTCAACTATTGATTGACTTGTAAGGAAATGAACTGTTGGGTGTAAGCTTATACTTAGTGAGATAAATCACTTAGTGAGATTAATGCACAACATCTGAATTCATGATCAATCAGTATGCCAAACAATACATGTAGTCACCTTGGAACTACATGCAACTCAGAATTATGCCCCTTGTAGTCGGGGTTTGGAGATAATTAACTAACCCAAACCAAAATCCGAGTTTTGGCACTTAGGTTTTATATCAATCGCACTAGTGTACTTAAGTCAAAACAAAACCATATATATATATATATATAACATATATAATATACTTTCTTTCCAAGCAACAAATCGTATTTTCAAAATCCCAAGTCTAGCGGTATGGTGGCCTCTACAATCCACAAATATATGCCCTAAGCAGAAGCTATAAGATACAACCCCTTGGTAACGATTGGTGTCTCCCAGTGTTTAGTAACCCGTTAGCTTAAGACAAAAACTCAATGTAATGATGGCATAGCTAGTGCTCAATCTTATAAGAGACCCTCCTCCTATAAGTCCCTTCCCATCTTCAGTATGAAGTGGTAGTTGGTGTTGTTCGAATGCAATTATAGCGAATGCATGATCTATCAAATTTCTTAATCATATAAGTAATTAATCCGATTTTCATGGTGATAAGACAATTTCATTCCATACAATTGCACGTATGAGTTATCACAACCAATTCTCATTATTATATGATTAACAAGCCATGGCATTCAATCATAAATTCACACACATGCATTTCCTATATCCTACAAGCATTCGATTTTCATATATATATATATGTATATATTTAGGTGCAATTAATCTATAAGCAAAGTCAAGTAAGGAGTCATCAGGAATTCACTCACTCAGCTATGTAGATCAACTGAAGTAATCCGGGGATAGGGTGTCTCCAAAAGCCGGGTCTCCTAGATATCACAAATACGATACTATAAGGATTTGAAATAAAACTTAGTAAAACTAAGCTAAAGCTTTTTAAGTTATACTTTTGACCAGTTTTTGTATTTTTTCCAGTTTTTACATAAAGTTCAATCATGTATAACTTTCTTATTTTAAATCTAATTTTTATGATCTTATAGTCAATCTTCATAATTTTTATGTGTACATTAATGTGGTCAAGTTATATTTTTGAGATGAGATATGAAAATCTACCTATAGGTTAAAACAGCAACAGTCCTCATGATTTGGAGCACTTTTGGGCTTTGTTTGATTATTGAGCTTTTTGACAACTTGGGAAATCCTTTGGGCTTGGGCTTGGGCTTAGGAACTCATTCTAGGCTTAAATAACTTCTTAAGGTCAAATTTCCATCTTCGATTTACACTCCTAAGGCTAACAACAACTTCTTGGGCTTTTAAGTGAGCTTAAGTTGTCAAATGGGCTTGTTTTTGGTTTAAACTAAAATTAGTGACTTTGTTGGGCTTATGGAGGCTTAGGTGGACTTCTTGTGGGAATCAAAACAAAATTTCTTAATATTTTAAAATGCTCATCAGAATTTTAATGAATGCCCAACTTAGAGTTCTAGGTTCGTTTTGAGAGATTTAGGCTCGGTTTTGAGTTTTAGGCTTAATATACTTATCGTACTTGTCTTGATTCACTTTGTTTACTTACTTTTACCATATTTGTAAGTGTCTTTTAACATGGTTCTAGATCTAGTCATAGTGAATCCTAAGGGTTCTCACTTAGTTTCTTAACTTGTTCCATCATTTCCTTAAGTTTAGGTGTTAGATCATGAATCTAGGTTGCTTATATTAAAATCTTAACTTAAATTCTCTTCTATGGGATGATTACTTAGCTCGTACTTTACATGAAAATAGTAGATCTCATACTTATTATAACTTCCATATCATAGTTCATGTCTTACAAAGTTAGTTTCCTCATAAAAGCTTCATGTAACGGATTTTCCTTTACCTAAGTCTAAATTTGAGCATGTTTAACTTAATATAAGTGAAAATAACATCCAAATGGACTGCAACTCTTTACGTCCATCATGCTAACTCTTCATTCAAGTGCTCATTTCATGATTTTCTCAACTTAAAATCTTCCATTCTAAGTTTTAAACAAGTATCTCTACATAACATCAACTTCACATGCTCGTATTTCAACTCTCATGTAAGGGTTTCATGAATTTGCTTCTTAGGGAAGTCTTAGATACCTCGTCAACTTATGATTATACTAATATCCTCAAGAAAACATGGTATCCTAACATGAAATACTCAGCTACTAACACAAAGAAACACTTACTTATCTACAAAGTAAGAGTACGGTGGTTGTGTACTAGGTTTCCACTTAAGCTTCTTGTTTTCCTTATTTTCCTTCCTCTTCTTGCAAGCTTCTTAAGTTACCAAATTCTTGATGTTTAAGATCAGTTTTGGGGTGTTCTAAGGTTTCTTAAAGTGGCTTTTAATGGGGACAAAGTGAAGGCAACAAAAGTGTTTTTGTGCCGTGAGTATATGTGCATAAAGGTAACGGTAATTGTAAGAGAAGTAGAGCTTGGTTTCCTCCTTTGGTTTTTGTGTTTGAAGTGTGGAAAAGAAAATGAAGATGAGAAGAAATGGGAGAGAATGTGCCGGTTGTGGATGTGTGTGTAATGCATCCATAAAGCCTCTTTTTGTTGTCTTTTATCAAGTACATGTGCCATACTTTGACATTATTGGATGATGTAGGCATTAAGGGGTGAATAGTGCTTATGAAAGGCAATGATTTAATGGTTAAATGACAAGGCATGGCCTCCCATTTCCTTTCTTTTCAATTGGTGATGTCTTGTCTTGTAAGCGTATGGCCTTATCTCTTCACTTATTTTAAAATTAGATAGATAATGTGATGAGATACCTTATACTCATGCATTATAAGTTATGATAGCATATGGGAATGGTCTTATCATAAGCTGTTGATAAGTTATCAAGTGATAGGTGATTTTAACTCTCAAATGATAAATTATTTAATGTGATTAGTTGGTTTGCCTATCCATATGTAACATAGCTTATAGGTGAAAATAAGGGAATTGTCTTATATGTAACTCTTTTAGAGTTTGTTTTTTAAATCAATTTATAAATCATAATTTACCTCTCATGAAATTTTGAAATTTTCTAGAGTCAAATAAAATTATTCAAATTAAAATTTTAATTATTTAAGGCCATTTTAATTATTTAAGGCCATAAGTCCTTAATTACACTAGGGTTTAGGGTTGCAAATGGCTTAAAGTCCATTATTTTTGTATTCAAGTTTTTATTGATTATCGAACTTTTGAATTGAAAAACTAAGTTCATTTTCTAAATGTAAACTTAAATTCTCAGTATAGTTGATCCTTGGAGATGTTCGAAAAGTACTCTTGGTTGATTCACAAGCCTATTAAAATGTAGGGATTATAAACATAGCTTATAAGCAAAGATAAATGAATTTTTTTGTAAGCAATTCTTCTAAGGTTTGGTTCTTAATTTAATTTGTGGGTTGTGATTTACTTCTTAAGAAATTTTAGAATTTTCTAGAATTGAATAAAATTTGTTCAAATTTTCTTTTTAATTATTTATTTAAGGTCATTGCTTTATTATTCAACAAATATATATCATATGATAGATTAAGAAAAGAGAAGGAAAATGCTTAGTAATATATTTATATATATATATACATATTGTGGGGCTACTTAGGTATATAAGTAAAATTAATTTTGTAAATTTATTAATTGGTTGTTTTAACTAGCTTAGTTTTGTTGTTTATTATTACTTGGAATCATCCTTGATTCATTCGTTATTAGTTTTATAATTTCATAAAATTAATGATAATTTTATTGATTTATGGTTTTTCAAGCATTAAGATAATTTTATAGAGTTTTAAAAATTTTTATGATTTGATATTTATGGTTTCTATTAAGTTTAGGTTTACATTTTTAAAAGTATGCATATGTAGGGACTGAGGCTTTTGTGCATGATTAGACTTCATTTTATGTGGTTTTTTTGACTTAGGGAAATATCTACGATACTTGAGTTCGATACCATGCCTAGAAGGTTGAATTTGTGGAGTCTACAAGTCTCCTTGCAATCTTTAAGTCCTAGCTTCTTGAAAATAGACAAGGGCATTAAATTTATACTTGCACATAAATCAATAAGAACCTTATCAAAATAAAAATTTCCTATAGAGCAAGGAATAGTAAAACTCCCCTGATCTCTTTGTTTTCATGGTAGGGTGGATAAATTTTTTTAAAGGATCATGGAGCACTCCCCTACTCCCCTTTTTCTTCCTTTAGATTCTCTACCTTTTCTTAAACTTGTCTATCAACTGTTTCTACTACTCAGCATAATGGCATTGACACCTCTAGGATTTTCTTTAATATTGCTACGTACAGACCCTGATGATCTGTTACTCAATTGTTGAGAGATCTAAATAATCTAATTCTCTAAATTCTGAAGAATTGCCTCTTGATTCTGTAACATGGTGTCAATCTTTTGCATATAGCTCAACATGAGCTCTTCCATTCTAGACTGATTTTACTGAGGTGGAACATTCTGAGCAAAACCTTGCTTCTAAAATCCAAGTGATAGCTGAAATGCATTATTCTCATTTCTTTATGAAAAATTTAGATGATTACACCACCTAAGATTGTATGTGTTCAAATATGGTCTTTGATTGCCGCTTTGAAAATTGTTGACAAAATTCACTTGTTCTTCACTGGTTGGAGTCGAGTGATTCCTAGTTAAGTACTCAAGAGTCAAATGTGGTCCTAAACATAAGTCACAAAAAACAATAGGATTAGCATTAAAAGACTGTGTTGAAGTGAGTTTACTTACTTGAGTAGTTAGAGCTGCAATTTGAGCTATTAATTGAGATACAGTATTATTGTCACTGACTGCTATCACTCTTAACTTGCTTCTCTTGTTTTGTCAGTTATGTGCATTGGAGGCCATCTCTTCTATCAGTATACTTGCTTCATTATAGGTCTTACACATCAGAGCACCTCCAACTGTAGCATCAACTAAGGACCTAAATGTCTTATCCAGACTGACATAAACGGTCTCAATCAGGAGATTATCTAGCAAGCCATGATGTGGGCATTTTGTGATTGCCTTCTTGAATCTCTCCTATGCCTTATAAAGTGACTTACTACTTAACTTGGTGAAGTTGGTCATGTTGTTCCTTAGTTTTGTAGTCTTAGTTAGTCAAAAAAATCTCCTTAAGAACTTCAATGAAAGATCAGCCTAAGTAGTGATAGACTCTTGTAGCAGTGAATGAAACTACGTTCTGGCTTTATCCCTTAGCGAAAAGGGAAAGAGTTGTAATCTGATAACCTCGTCGGTTATGTTGTTCATCTTAACTGTATTGCAGTATTGGAGGAATCGTGCAATATGCTTATCAGGACTTTCATTAGGATATCCTCTAAACTAATTCATTTGAACCATATAAATGAGAGACGGCTTCAACTCAAAGTTGTTTGCCTAAATGGTAGGCCTCCTTATAGCTAAACCCATCACCATAGGTACTGTATAGTCTTGTAATGCTCGCGAAACTTCTTATATCTAATTATTAACTTTGTTACCTACCATCTCTTCTATCCTTCTTTTGTTCTCTCACCTCAACTCATGCAAAGTGCGCTCTATTTTAGAGTCTAGTGGTAGAATTTAAGCATTTCTACTTTTGCACATAAAACACTAGCAAAGAGAACAAAAATAACATACATCGACATGTGCGCCTAAATTACCAATAAAACTAAAAGGTTTAATATTTCTAATCCTCGGCAACAGCGCCAAAAACTTGATTTGCTTAAACTATATATAAAAAATTAAATTGCAAATACTCCAACAAGTATGCTAGGTCGGAATCAAGTAATATAGAGCAAGTAAGGTTGTCGATCCCTCGAGGACTAAGAAATTATTAATCCTATGCTAGTTCTTATCAATAATCAAGTAATCAAAATTAAATTAATTAATATAATAATTATCCTAAAACTATTGAAAAGAAAATAACTATAAATTATTTAAAACTAAGTAATCAATTGGGAATTGTGGGAAAAACAGAATCCACCTTAGATTATGCAAATCAAATTGTCATTATGTTATATAGATTAATAGCTATATGGTCATTCAAGTGAAATTATCATGACTTAAAACTTAAGGATTTAAACCCCTAATTAATCAATCAGCTCTTATATTTCCAATTAATAGTGGACTCTAAATTACAATCATATATCTCTCAATATTATGATTCTATGATTGTCTAATGTCCTAAATCAATAATTCATAATGTCTTAGTGAATAATCAATCGCTGAACATTGTATTAATCTTTAGATAATTTTTAATTAATTCAATTAACCCTACTTCCATGTTAATTGATCAAATTAACCAAGAATTTCTAACAAACCCTATATCAACTCCCGTATCACTAGGGTTTCTAATAATTATAATCCATTAAATAACTATAATTGACATCACAGAAATTGCAATCATGAATCATCTATATATCTATTAATTCTATGACACGAATGCAATCATCATCTTAGCTATCTAGGGTTTCATCCATTCCCACAAATAAATTTATCTAACCATGGAATTTGAAACAAAAGCATAACTACTAATAGAAATTGCAAGGAAATTCAAAATTGAAAGCATAAATAATTAACAGAATTGCATAAATATAATTAAAATAGATGTCACCAATTCTGTAATTGGAAAAGATAAACTTTAATTGCAATTTTAAAACTTGGTCTCCATGGCAAAAGCAAAATCTTCTTAGTGATCCAAGCAATTCTACAAAAGAATTATTCAAGAACTATCTAATGATTGTTCTATGACTCTCTAAGTTTAAGGAAAGTGTGTGTATAAAAAAAAAAAGTCTCTCAAACGATGAAACATAAGGCTATTTATAGAGAAAACTAGGGTTAGCTTATGTAAGGCCTCTTTTTCCTAAAGGTTGGCTGATAGGCTAGTGGTCTAAGTGTAGGCTAGCTATATTGAATTCCAATCGTACCATAGCTCATTCCAAGCTTCTTCGTTTTTGTAAAACTCTTCTAAATCATCTATATTTCTACTTTGAATCCTTTAATTCCTTAAATGTCTAAATGAAAATAATTAAGTACCATTTTTTAATGATTTTTAGAAAATCAATAATAATTCTCTCTAATTTTCACGTTGAAACATAAAAAATGTGCCTTTATCAATTTTTTATATGTTAGGATGAGAGCTAATGATATGATAGAGCTTGGGAGGTCTACTTATGCTTACATAAGCTTTAGCAAGCTTGGTAAGCATAGTAATTTATCGAATCGACCATTGATGACCCAAGTTGTGCAATCTTCAAATTCGAGAAAATTAACTTAATTTGATTCAATTTTTTACGTTTAAAGATGATATACTTACTTAAACAATTAAAGAGAAGCTTTAAATTTGATCATTGCAGCATGAATTCAAAGATCATAATAAGGCTAGAATCTCATATACGACTTTTCTTTGATTTTCCAAGCTTGATTTCAATGAGTAAATGGATTAATCAAAACTTGTTTTTGGGTTCATTTGAAAGGGGGCCATGAGATCTTCATGATTCTATCATTGATTTGTAAAAGTAGTAGATAGAATCGAAGAAAAATGGTAGGAAAGTGATTAGGTTGAAAAGGAAAAAGGAGGAAAATCTAGGAAAGAAGAAGAAAGGCATGCGAAGTCATCCATGTGGACCAATAGTTGTCTACCACATGTGAAGGTGAATACCTAGTCAAACCAGATTGTGATATGTGGTAAATGAAGAAGATGAAAAATAAAAGGTGCAATTTGTACCTTGCAAGAATTGAATTCAAAGCTTATTACTGTGTATGTTATGTCTTTCTATCAGGCTATTGGCCTATACCTTATTGATGTACCTAAAACTAAGTTGATCACTAGGGCTTATCATAGGAAGCAGTAATAGTGAGTCCTTTAAGATATCAAAGAATGAAGGAGTGGATAATTCGACAAACACAATAGCTTCCATGAAGTTGTTCGAAGGATATAACACACCAACGAACACAATACAACTTAGTATTTCACCTAATATGATGTACAAGCTAATGCTAAGGTTCATTCGCTACTAATCTTGAGCTACTTGGCAAGATTGGATAAGAGTGTGAGAAAAGAAATGTATTCGAAGAAGGGTATCTTGCAAAAACAAAAATATTCATTAATTGTAAAGTGTGTAAAAAGATTGTAGCTATAGTAAAAAGGACTAGTTATAGTAAGTCTTTTAAGGCAACATTACAATAAAGGAAAATTATGTAAAGGATAATGTAAGAAAGAGATTCCTAATACATTTGAAAAGGGTAAATAAGACAAAGAGTAAAAAGGAATATAGTACAAGCATTAGTAAAGTAAAGGACAGATGGTGGCTTAGCAATGGGTTCATAGTCTTAGATCTTGGGGTACTGTGGCTAAGTTGAGCTAATGTTAGGGTTGCTATTGATCAGCTGTGCTTAGAGCTATAGAGGCAATTGAATTAGGTTGCAGTTTGGTAGGTTAGAAGAGTAGAGCTTTACATATAGAGACCTCAGACTTAGCACTTAGCAAGTCGACCTTGACACTTGGTACTTGGTAGGTTGATGATTAGGTAAGAATCCCAACAAAGTAGAGTGTATTCGATCTGGGACATTAGAGAGTTCTTCTATAACTCTTCCATGTATAGGAGGTTATCCTTTGTAGGCTAACAAGAGAGAATCCTTTGTGTATTTGATCTGGGACATTAAAGAGTTCTTTTATAGCTCTTTTATGTATAGAAGCTTACCCTCCGTAGGCTAATAAGAGAGAAACCTTTTAGTAAGAGATTGGAGGCCTTGGAGACAGGTACAAATGATGGGTTCAAAGGTCGGCAATCCATCACTTGTCCATATATGCAATTAAAATGCACACAAGGACTAGCCTAGCCTAAGCTAGTTTTGAATTTCAAACTTAACTTAACCCTAAACTAATCTTAATTTATCTACCCTACAATTTTATTATTCTATGTCTATTTTCCTTATTATTTTCCAAACTAATCCTAAATGATCTAGACTTGTAGATCTTTGAGTTAAAAATGTAAAAGTAGTTATTTTATCAATTATAGTAAATTCCCTATTTCTTATTAATTCAATCATTTGTGCATAACTGAATAGATCATTATTAGGTTGTAGTTGTTGATGCTCTTGAGGAGCCTCCACAAAATAGGACCCCTAGGATTTGTCCAAATCTTGGTTGGTTCACCCAAGTTTAGTGTAATTGGAAAAAGTTTCTACAATCTTAGTGATAAGTTATAGAGTTCTTTCGAAATTTCTACAATAATTATGCAAAGGAATTCAAGTTCTTAATGCAATCTTAACTTGTTTTATTATAGAAGCGATTTAGGTAAAATAAAGTTAGAGTTAGGAGTTAATAAGAGAAGCAATTCCTACAAACTCACTAAAAGGAATTCCCTTGATTAACGAGGCTAGGGAAGGAACTAGATATCTTTTAGAATATGGCATATTAATCTCTTAGTGAAACATTGTCTAGATATGTATATGGTTAGTTTAGAATTCTTTACTTTGTTATTCCTTAGTTAATTTATATTCAACTTTATTTTATTTATAATTGTTAGTATTCAATTAGTTTATGTTGCAATTGAGTTTGTTAATTTTCTCAATAGAATAGTAAAGCTAGAGTGAGTACTCTATGCAATCTTCGAGATCAACAACCAACACTTTATTAATCTACCATGCTATAATTTAATAGGTGTGCTTGCACTTAATTGCTCTATGGTTAAGGACAAGTGCTTGAGGATTTGCATGGTCTCTGACTATTATAGTTAGATAATCTGGCAATATGCTTCTCAGACCTACTATGGAGTCATAGGACATAGAACAATTTTCTTTATGTCCTTATGGAACATGTAGGTGTTTGAGTATCCATCATGCAACACTTTCCTATTGAATAGCCATAGACAGCTTAGAATGATATGGGAAGCTCCCATAGGCAATACATCACACCAAAGCTCTTCTTGGTGATAAGTTTTGATAGATAATGGTACTCTGGCTTGCTAAACAACTTAAAGTGAACAATGTTCACTCAACTACTGAATTTTTTACAAGTAAGGATGAGGAGCAATGCGTACAAATATGGTAACAGCATCTAATCATTCAACTACTGACTTTTTTATGGTTGAGGATAAGGAATAGTATGTAGCTGTAATCTTTTAACTACAGATGCCACCAACACATTGGTGTAGTTACCACTATCCACTATTAGCAAGTACTATTTACTGTTAATCTTGTAAGCAAAATTGAAAAGATTCTCCCTTTACTCATCATTGGGTATGTAGTACATACTCAACATGCATCTTACTACTAAAGTCAACTAAGACCTTCTTCATCTTCACAAGTTACAACTTCTTTATCTACATGATAACTATCTAGAACATTAGTAATTCTACCATCATCTCTCACTTCTTCCTACTCATCCCTACTATAGATCTCTACTTTAGGTGCTTCTCTAACCATAGACATTGCCCTTTTATTGGGGCATTGAGAAGTGATATAACCAAAGCTAAGGCATTTGAAGCACTTGATTTAGCTCTTACGCCTTGAATTGCTTGTTCCAATAGTAGGTGTTTTGTAGAGGCAATTGTCTTCCCCTGGACCTCCTCTTTAGACTCTACTTGCCTATTTCCATACTGCTCCACTCCTGTAATTCTTCTTGGAGTTTTTAATGCTAAGTACCTTAGGATTAAAGATCTAATGGGTATGGATGGTCTATGTGTGGAGGCCCAATAAGGATCACTTTTAGTTTATAGCTCTACCTTCTACACAAACTTGATGGCATCTTTAAGATTTGCAATTCTTTGTAACTCAACAACTATACTAATCTCAAATCTCAACTTAGTAATGAATCTTACTATGGTTTGGTACTCAGGTTCTTCAACTTTACCTTGAATAATTAGCATCTCAAATTCTTGCATGTATTCATTAACAGTCTTTGAGCCCTGCTTGAATATCTGGAGCTACTTATATGTTTCTTATAAGTAATATTTAAGTACAAATCTCTTCCTCAATATAGTCTTCATATCCTCCCAAGTATACCTTTACCATTACTTCTTCAAGTAGTCGTAGATTTTTCCACCATAATGCTACATAACCTATGAACTTAAGGGCTACTAATTGAACTCAAATTAACTCTTTTTAATCATAGCACTCAAATGATTTTTTGGCCTTCTCTTTCCAATCAAGATAATCAATTGGTATACTACTTCTCGGGAAGGATGGCATCTTAAGTTTCAACATTTCAATTCTCCTTAATTGACCCCTAACTCTTTCCCTCTAAATACCATAATAGTTATCCCCTCCCCTTCTGCATACATGTTAGCTACCTCTTGAACTTGATGTCCTCCTGACTCAACCTTCTACTCCTTGCCTAAGTGGGTAATATTGGTTAATGGGTTAGTTTTGAGGTATAGGTTGGATATTTCATTATTAAAGTAATTGGTTAATGGCGAGTGACATTTTGGCCATTTATTATGAAAGGGTTTAAGAATTCAACTCTAGAAAATAGGTCGAGTTGGTTTTGAAGTAGTTAACCTCCATTACCATGTCCTTCATGGCTAGTACATATCCATGTATACTCTTATCAGACATGGTGAACTGTGTATACGGTGCAAGGGTGAAAGTGTTTGGGAGGGATGAGTAATGGGTTAGGGGTTTGGGAGTGGTGTTTAGATAATCATTAAGCTTGTGTTTGTGGTAAAAAGGTTTTTAGGATAAAGGTTTATAATGTAGGAATAATGGGTAAGGTTATGGGTTCAAAATTCCTTAATAGAATTTCATTGAACAGTAGGTAGGAAATACAGTTTCCTTATACAAAACAAAACTACAACACCTCTGTTCTTCCCTTACAATACAACACAACAACAACTACATTACCCAACACTGTAACAACAATGATATCTCAATTTTGATTTCACCACAAATTTAAACAATACAATACAAGATCAGAAAACCCTACTATGATAACAAACTGAATATACAACTTCCAATTGTTGAAATTGGTGCTTTGATACCAAATTATGATGTACCCAATGAAGAACACTAGGCCAATACTCAAGAGATCGAGTTTTATGAAAATTTTTTATTTCTTATTGATCTTTCATTGCAAATACAATCTAAATAGTAAATGATATGAACAAGATGTAATAATCAATAAGAATTGTAGAAAAACAAAGAAAGGGATAGAGAAATCAAGCCTAAATATAACATAGAGTTTAGACCACCCCTTGTTAGTGTTGTACCTTAGGCCATATGGATTTTATTTCATTTGATTACTTACTTTTCCTTTTGATATGAGTCATTTTATTTATCACATTATTATTGACCTTTTAACATGAAAAAAGGATTTATTGAATGTTTGTTTTTTCTTATGTTATTAAAGTGTGTGAGTTTAATAGTAAAACCATAAGGCAATTAGAACATTATTTTAAATTATCCCCAATCACTCGTTATATGGAACGATAGTGAATTAAGACTAGTATACTAGTTGAATGATAATCACATTTTACTGATTATGGATATGAGATATCAACTTGATACGTAGATACATGTAGAAGTACATTATATTGGATTGACCCATTGTGAGAGTACTACATAGATCAATGTGATAAGTATTACTTATTACAATATTATTTTAGTCTTTTGACCTAATGACACCATGGATTCCTATATAGTAAGCCCCATTCTTTGAGCTAGCTTTTTATCATTTTAACCAGATGATTATAAGACTGTGACTAGATATGAAACAAATTATGTGGAGGAATATGAATGTTTGTGAAGAAATTTGTCCCTCTGTTTAATTTGAGAGAGATATCTTTTGGCCCCCTTGAAGAGTAAGGTTGAGAAAAATGCATGGCCATGCTTAAATGAATTGATAAGGAGTTATTAATATCATTTGACTAAGTTAGTCAAACTCTAGATTTAAGAAACAAGTGATGAAATAATATAAGAGTGTCTTAATCCACACCTTATATTTCATCATTAGATATCATGTGACAAAAGGACTAAATAACTAACTGTTAATAGGTAGAGTCAGACCGTTGACCTTTACTTAATTTAGTAGGCATAATATCTTGCTAGAGGCCACTAATGTCTTATAGGTCTAAAAAGGAGTTTTAGACCTATTGCCAACATTAGGTAAACCTACAAGGTTACACACAAAGAATAAACCTAATAGGCTATAGGTTTATTTTAAATAGAGTAGGAATTATGGAAATATTTATTATTCTTAAATAGTTTAAGAATGTTAAATAATGGCATTTATTATTTTTATTTTTGCAAAAAAATAATAAATAATAAGATAACGTATTAGATATTGTTAATATCTTTAATATCCCGAAATATCTTTTAATATCTTTAAGAAGGTATTATTGCTCCTTTATACATAGATAAAGGCGGCTATTTATTAGGGTTACACTGATGCCTATTGTCAACATTAAACTTACAAAGAAAGTTTGCAAACCAAAAATAAAGAGGAAACATGAGAGATTACAAGAGATTTCCTAGTCGAACATGGATTCATCATGCAATGCTAGCATACTATGACCCATTTGAGCAAGTTTATTTGTTTGTGGATACCGATAAAAGGTGTTCGTATCTTGCAGTGCCTATAGATCCGCTAATTTGTGAATTTTGAAAGGCTTAAAACATGGTAAATTTCACTGTTCTTTTTCAATTTAATTGAAGTGCATGGATCTTAGAGCATTTAAGGATAATAGATTTTAAAAATTCTATTGCGTGCATAACAAGATTCGTATCCTTAAAATCCAACACTCTACTCTCTACGAACCCAGAATCGCCTCTAATTGAGGACTTCACAATTCTTTATTAATCTCAAAATTTAATGCTCTAAGAGCTATATAAGTCACTTCAATCACAAATACACACAATAACTACTCAAGTGTAGTGCTTTTACTTTGCAAATATTGTAATGGATAAACCATCAAGCACTACACACTCAATCTCTCTTAATTGATAGCAATGAAACATACAAGAGACAAATTATAAGTAACAGGGCCAAAGAATGTAAGAGAATGCCTTTAGAGTGTAGGTGAATATAGTTCTTAATTGTCCTTAGTCAAGTTGCTGAGCATTTATAACATTTCCATAAATTCTTCCAATTATTATATATTAAATGCTCCAATAGCTAGTTGAAATTGGGCTACCATCATGAGAGCTCTCGTTCTTATCGTCAAGCTGATTATCATTTCTTTTATTAGCCTGACTACTAATAAGTCCCTATTGTCATTCTAGCTTAGTGATCAAAGCTAAAATTATCTTTCACTTTAAAGCTTCTTACCGCTATGTTGGTACCTATATACGACCATCAATGCTTTAGACAAAGGAATGACTCACATATAGAAAAAGGATGATGCTGGCTTAGAAATGGAAGTAGACTTTGAGAGAAGAATCCATACAAAGAAGAAGGATTTTGGATTGATAAGTGGAGAATGGGGCATAGTGATGCAGGAACTCACAAGTAGATCAAATTATCCTTAAAGGAGTTACATTGCTTTCTAAAGCATTGTACAGTGACTATCATTAAGTCATCTAATTAACAGTGCAAGGGCCTTAAAGATTTTGCCTTGGTGGGGAATTTAGGTAGTAGATATACTCAACTGATCCCATATGTAGATGTTTCCTAGGAAACCTTACCTTCCTTTAAGACAGGTCAGAGGTATGACTCCTTTTGGTGAACTAATAGTCCTATAAAGGGTAAGATAGAACTAATGATTATTTAAAGGGCAAAAAAGGCTATTTGACAAGCTAAATATCTTAGATGAAAAGATAGTACCGTTGGCTATCTTAAGGGAGGAAAGGAACTAGGACAAGAAGAAAAAGTGGTAGATGAAATAAGGTAGACATAATCTCTTGATGCTACTAACGATAGTTTTCAAAGAGCTCTACTCTCGAATCTTGTTTACATAGCCTTCATTGCTTAAGATCGGGTACCTTACCCTCCAAATGATGATGAAGATCTTGGATCGACACAAACACAACTATAGAATGACAGTAGATCTATTCTTGATTAGTTAGATGCTGAAAAGCCGTTTTTTAAAGAAACGGTTGAAAAAGAATTTAATAGAGTTAAAAAGAATTTGAAAAAGGAGAGAGAAGGGATTAAAGGCTTTTTAAGATAGCAAGGCATCTTTCAAAATTTTCCTTGGAATATTTGCATTTTTTAAGAAAAGCTCAACCTTTTTAATTATGTCTTTTCTATAATCTCCCCACAATGTCTACTTTCATGTTATGTCAAAAGTTTTCTCAAATCTACTTGATGAATTTTTTTTTATTTTTATTTTCAAAAATCACCAATTTGAAATTTATGGAAAATAAGTTGATTTTCAAGTGTTTTTTTCAAATCTAGTTTTTGTTCATATTTGAAATTTTAGAATGATGTTTCATAAGGTTACATGAGTTTTTGGACAAAAAAGTTGTCAAATATGTGATTTATCATGTTTTTACAAGCTAAAAATGTTATTTTTACATAACTGGTATGGCGATCTATTGATGAATAAGCATGCATAAGCCTCTAGCAAGTTTCTCAAATCTAAAACTAGTTCTTTAGAGTGACTATACTTTTGATTTATGTTTTGAGTTTGATTGGTGTCTAGGAATATGTAGAGTTTTGGTGAATTGTAGCAAGTTTTGGTACCATGCAGCCCTTGTAAGACTTATATAAGGTTGACTATCAGTAGGTAAGGAAAAATGACTTGGAATATAATAGAATGTAGAAGATCCTTAATGAAACAATTAGTAGAAGGAATTGTAGAAAGTCCCCTAGGAGCATAAAAACTCGTAAGAAATAGATGAGAATATTCTGATATTGATAATTGATGTGGTGATTTACAAAAAGTAGACTAGTAAGTTCCCTATGTTGAAGGATAAAATAGGAAATGTAAAAGTAATACAACCTAAAAGAATAAATAATACACTTATAATATTATTAAAGGGAGGTAAAAGGAAAAGAAAGATGAAAGGAATAAATCATAATCTTGATACTATAGTTTTTGTGCAATAGAGGGTGATATTTAAGCAAAAAAGATAAAATAGATTTAGGCCAAGCTAATGAGGTTTGTTGGATAATGAATAGGTTGGCTATTAAGTTTAGCAATTAGATGGTTAATGTGCAGAGGTTGAGTAGATTAAAGCTAAACAAGTCAGCTTATGGTTAAGGTAGCTTGGAGGCTGTTTTGATCAAGATGACAAGCTTTTTATGCTTCCTTTTAAATTGTTCAAGAAGTTACTCTAAGTCAAACCTTCAAAGTCTTCTTCAACTCAAGAGACCATACGAAAGGCATCTTAGGTTAATAGTTGATATAACTTCTAACTCTAGACCAATGAAACTTCTCTTTGGCTGTTTGTTTCCATAAGATCCTTTAGGTTAGGTTTCGAAGTCTTTGCAGTCTGGCTTTTGTTATAAGATTTAAGGTTAGATTGCTACCATCTCTTCAGCTTGTTGATGATTTGGCCTCAAATCAGGTTCTTCTTTGTCCGAAATATAGGGAATTAGATTGCTAACATTGAAGGTGGGAAAAAACTAAAGCCTTCAGGGAGTTCTAGCTCTTAGGTATTGTTGTTGATATTTTAATGGATTTTTAATGGACCATTTGCTTGGGAAGATAACTTACTAGCTCTATGGGAGGGAAATCTCTCCTTATAAAGGTGAATTAATTTATGTACATCAGATAAGTGCACATTGTCAAGTTATAGTATAGTTAAAATGGATGTGAGTCCTAATCCAAAGAAATCAGTACCTAATCTAGAGTATTATAGAATCGCATTAAGACCCTATATCTCACTATTAGGTTACTTGTAGTAGGTTACCCTAATCTAGAGAAATCAATTCCTAATCTCTTAGCATACTCAATTTGCTATATTTACCGGGTTTGTTTACTGAAGGACTTGCATCTCAATAGCAAATTCATACATCAAACTAGTAACTCGAGTAAATACTAATTTGATAACAATTTGAATAGTATAATTAGATCTTCGAAGACAATATCATAGACCGAATAAAAGAAAATGTTACAGTAGAAACTAGGATTCAATAATGATTCACTAAGAATAATCAAAAGAACAATACGATGAAATAAAGAAGATGAAAACCCCCTTATATAATTCTACCTTAAAACACTTCCCAAGGTACTCCCCTTACAAACCTATGCCTAAAAATCTATTTATAATGGCTGGACCTAGATTTGAAAAAAAAAAAAATTAATAAAAACAGAATATTCGTAACTCATTACAAGTTTATAGGCAAGGTACATGGATGTGGTGGTTGAGAGTATTCTTGTACTTGATTTGAAATCTTCAAAATTCATTGAAAATTGATTGATGAAGGGTACACGAATACGGACCATCGTCATAGTCTTCAGGTGACTTCATTTCTTGATTGAACCTTTTGCTTCTAATTCCTCCATCAATGCTTTCTTTTTCCAATAAGCTTCAAAACTTGATAAAAGTCTTCAAAAGCTCATCAAATGCATCGTGGAGTTCTAAAAAATGAAAAGTAAATGAATTGAGCTTAAAATACTATAGAATCAACTAGATTAATATACAAAATGGCACAAAATTACCATAGAATTTGTATGCTAATTTCATGTTATCATGGATTTGCAATATGCTCTCAAGCCTAAAGTAATTGCAATTTGTTACCTAGTTTTTGAGCTCTTGTTGTTTGGCTACTACTTTTGTAAGGTGCTTAGATACCCTTTGATGTGGCTTTTGAACCACCTATTCTCTATGAACACCACTTAAAATTTCTATAAGCCCTATACTTTAGTAGATTGTTTTCGAGTAGTCAATTTAGTTTTTCCATGGATGTAAACCAAATAAGCTAAGATTTTACGAATTGGTTATAAGAGTTAGTTGAAGAGATCTCATAGGTATGAATTTTGAAAACATAATAAAATAATAATATGGCTAAAATAGTTAATTTTTAGATTAATATAAAAAATGCACAGTTTAAGCATTGATAATTAATAAACTCTTGGAGATAAATTATACGGCCAATGAAAAAATCATAGAATCATATGAAATAATATTTATAAGTATGTAAATATATTGTATATATTTTGTATGTATGTATATATATACACACTTATAATTAAATAATTCGTCATATATGCATGAAACACTAACTTAATTAGGAATAATTAATAAAAAAAAATTACAAAGGTACACCTAAAGTGGCTTTTGGTAGAGGGTTTATATGTGTCAAGCCAAGGATTCAATTAAAATGGCTAAGTGGTAACAAAAATTAGATGTTAAGGGTACATAGTAAGGCCAAAGGACACTAATATGGTGATAGAGAAATAGGAAATCAATCCTTATACTTAATAAAGGTTCCCTTATACCTCATAAAAGTTCCTAACATTCTTCCATAGCAAAATTTAGTCTTTTAGGATTTTAGAAAAAATTGGTAAGAGCTTTAGGAAAGTAAGAAGAAAATTTTGGAAAGTTTACAAGAATTTAGTGTAAATTTAGGCATTTTGAAGTATGACAACTTAGCCAAGTTTTGGATGTGCAACACACCATCGTAGCACAAAGGATCACCATTCCCTCCTTTATTTGAGTAGTTTTTTCTTAGCGAAATTACTTGAGGCCTATGCTTTTTTGAATCCAATCGTAGATGTTATGCTAGTAATACCTACCTGGTTGATGGTACGAATAAGCTTCCTCCCTTCACTAGTGGCCAGAGCTTCATGATCTCCTTGAAATTTACAAAATTTTACTAAAAATAGTAAATGATACTAAATAAATTACAAAAGTTGGTTCCCAAAGTTTTTTGGCATATAGAATTCAAATATTAACCCAAAATTTTGAAATTCAATTTGCATATATATATGCTCCTTAATAAATCTTGTGTAATGATCAATTTTTAAAAACTCAAATGATGTATTTTAACCTAAATTTTTGTGTCTAAGATCATGAAGGGATGTATCTTCAAGTTATGTAATTGGTTTTTTTAATTGCAAAGTTAGATTTTTGATAAAATTTGATTTCACACAAAACTTAGTGCTAGTTGAGTTTTTCTTAAGAATTCCTTAGGATACTTCATGTGATTTTGCTATAATTTAAGAGATTAGTAGATTTTATTATACCTTAGTGGAACAAAACTTTTGATATTTGGAGAAAAACATGTTTTACAAGGTAGGATGTTAGATTTAAGACCAAGACTACATGCTTTTCCACTAAAATGTACACTAACAAGTGTTTAAATGAAGTTGTATAAATGAGGTTAGGATGAATCTTTATGGATAGCAGAGAATTTAGTGTTGCTTGTGAGTTTGTACAACTGATCTTGATATTAGATAGACAGTATTATGTTGTTTGTCAAGTATAAATGAGTAATCCTACATGTATGAGGAAGTAATCAACCTTAGGTACAAAAATGACTTGAAATGAAAATTGGTTGTGAAGTGGAGGTAAGGCATAGTTCTATATTTGTGCCAAACTTAAGAGGAAGATTTTGATCAAGCTTGAATCTTCGATTCATGATTAGAGGAAAAAGTGGGTCGTAATTAGGTCAGAGACTGATCTTGACTTCCTTACACTCTAGTCACAGCCAATCAAATAGTTTGATATAAAGAAATTGCTCCCCAATAACCAAGCTTCTTATGACACAATAATGAAAGTGTACAATAAGCATTGGTTCCTTTAGGATGTGGCCACGATTATTGACAGATATTACTATAAAGCTTTGTTGTTCCCCAAAGATGAGGTTGGGCCCTTAGAGGGTACAAGTGCTATACAAGGGGATAAGAATACTTTTGGAGGGCACAAATGAAGGTATAGTTTTGGACTAAGAAGGTACATGCTACTTGAGATTTAATGTACCGAGTAGGCATACTAGAGGAAGCACTTTTACTAACTACTTCAGAGGTTGGGTGCTCTTCCTTGCCTATGCTTAGCATAACATTCATAAGTTGTTCTTTTCATCTTTATACTTTTCTAACTAGATCTACTCTTGATTTTTGACTCTGATGATATGGTGCACTGATAAAAATGATAGATTTAAAGACACTTAATAAATGGAGATTTTCAACATAGTGTTGTCTCTTAATCAACTAGTGTAGTGGATCGTCTTTAGCAATAATATTGGTGAGTATTCACTAGGTCGAATTCCTTAAGGAAAAGGTATTTGGTTAATTATTAGATCTTAACTTACTATTCTAATCCAAGCGAATCAAAAAGAGACTTTGGAATTGCAATTGATATTAAAACATAAGCAAAAAGCAAAAATTAACACTAATAATAAAGATGTGGGCTTGTGACATTTTTATGAAATAGTGGTAAGGGTACACTGTTAAGATATTAAGGATGATTTTTAACTAAGTTTTGATGAAATCCACTTTAGCTCAACTTAGGTTAGGTATCTCACTCAACTATACAGTAGAAAATCTCCTCTTCATCTCATTTTCCTATATGATCAACTAAATACGTATTTCCTACCATGAATTAAGTATCCTAGTTCTATAATTTAGGGGGTCAATCTTCTCTCGGTCTCATAACCTATCCTAATCTACTAAAACCACATACTGTAATGTGAATTCAATGGGAAACATCTTATCTCCTCTTGATTTCACAATTGTATGAACTTGTTATCAATACTTCACCGACTCATTGAATTAATTAGGGAATTACATAACTAATTTCCTTTCAATTCATAATTATGCAGACTCATAAACCTTCAAGGGAACTTCCTAGGACTAATCTCCTCTCAATCTCATAATCATAAGAAAATCCATTGAAATTTTCACTAAAACCACCTTAAAGAGATCAAATGAAATACCAATCATCAAAATCCCACTTAAATACACTTACCCATATCATAACTACAAAGTTACACCATCTAGAACTTCTACATTATCACAAATCCCACTAAAAACTACTTAGTCATTCATAATTAGAATAATGACAGGAAGAAAAAGATGAAAATATTGTAGCAACTTCCATTAGAGAACAAGAAAATAAGGTGGGAACAAATAAACATGAGATTAAATGAAAAGAAGAGAGTAAATACTCAATAAACAAACCTAAATGTGCATCAAAATTATAAAAACATTCACCAAATATCATAGATAAGTCAATAAAATATGAAAATAGACAATGAGCCTACAAATCTAGACTAAACAATACTAAAAACCTAATTGCAGCTTGCATTTTTCATTGCAAATGTAAGTATATGTCATTTTAGGCTACTGATCGATTAGTGTAAAAGTCTATTGATTGATCGGTAGACATGTATCACCACTGGTTTACCTCTTTTTTTTTAAGGATCATGACGTTTAAGGGGATTAAGGTTTTAAATGAAAAACCTTAACCCTAATTCCTTTTACCAATCGATCATCGTAGCAGGTACTAATCTATCTATATAGGTAAAGCCACTCATGTACATTCTATTCGCTATGCTATCCTCTCCCCCATATGATTGCCTAAGACTTCATTGCAACTTTGATGCTTCAAGGCATATCTATTGGTTGGTAGTAATCATTAGGCTAAGTTCATTAGCGGCCTTCATTTTAGCCTCCTTGATCTAAGAATGGGGGCTACCACAACCATGGTAGTCCCTGTACACTTGCAAGTTGGACACAAAATCAATCAAATTCATCTAAAATTAATCCTTTTTCATGCATTTTTGACAATTTTATATGTATTGGTCTATTGTGTACGTAAACTCTAACTTCATATAAAATGAACATGTTTTTGCTTAATTTAGGCACAAATGTGGGTTTTAGAGTTAGGAAAAATTATGTATTTTGATCTACGATCACCACCCCAACTTTAGAACTTTGCTCATCCTCAAGTAAGTGGGAAAAGATCAAAATTTTTAGAAAATGATAGGACAAGCATGCACTTCCTCAATGCTTGTATATAATCATGAGTATGCTATAACATTGAAAGCTTGAAGTTTGCATGTACTCAATATGATGCAAAAATCCTTATAAGTGATGTTGAAATTGTTCCACTTGTGCTAAATCAAATGCTTACATGTCAATGTCCATGTAATTAATTCAAGAATCAATACCTAGAAAAGTTAACTTCCAATTTAAGTTAGGCTTATAAAATTTGAAGTCAAGTTTAACATTTTAAACTAAGTGAGAGCTGTTGGTGTTAATTGGTTAGTCCGCATATATACTTCTCCCTTGTTAGTTTCCTAAATATGCTAATACCATGCGAGGAGAGAGTGACCACTAAATTGTACCTTACTTTGTCTCTCTAAATTTAGGAATAACTTTCATACTTTGCCCATTGTTCTCTTTTTGGATTTCTAGATTTTTCAACTCTTTTTTTTTTTGTCACCTTCTTTCTTTCATTTCTCAACTACATTTTTTTTTGTGATGGGGTCATACTTTTGATATGTAATGAATTTTCTTGATCCCCTTCATTTTTTTTTCTTCTCAACTTTTCTTTTGTTTTCGGCCATTCATTGAGCATTGATTTAGGAATGTTTAGGTAAAATCTAGCTTGTACTTCAGTTCATATAATATTAATAGATTACTCGATTCCTTAAAAGATTGGTGTACATATATAGGTCTACTTTCGAAAACACTAAAATCTAACACCTAATCAAAACATTTCCCTAATTGCAAACCTCTAAACTATGCCTAAATTGAGCATAATTATACTCAACAAAGATGCCATGAATTGACTACAAAGTTTTGAAAAATGTTCATGACTTATTCATAAGAGACTTTTTTCAAAATAAGGCCGTAATCACTTCTTCCTACTTTCTTCATGCAAGCTTTATTGATGATAACATACTCAAAACTTGAGGCATAGAGCATTAAGGAAAATGGATCCAACTTTTCAAAAAGAAAATATCTTCTAGGTGCATAGAAGAGATCAATTATCATGCATTTAATCAAATCATTAAAGCCCCTTCACAATCACACAATTCAAATGCTTGTGCCTAACTTTCCTAACCCCAAGTTTAATTCAAATTTATATTTCATAATTCAGTGCATATGCTATGGGAAGTAAAAGAGAAAGTTAGAATAGAACTCCCCTAGTTTCTTCGTATGTTCTAAATTCTTCATTCCTTTCTAAGCTTGTTGATGGTATCTTTGGATTGTTGGATTCAACTTTTCCTTTATTTATTCACAAGTAATTGTGTAATATAAAAGAGACATAACTAAAAAGACTTTGAAATTGAAAAGACTCAATTAATAACTTAAATAGAAAGAAAAGAAAAGATGGTAGGTAAGGTTACCTCCTGCTATTAGCTTAGCGTTTTAGTACTACTTCATGTTGGGCCCTCCAAATAAGTAATCCTTTTCACTACTTTAATTCCTTTTATCTCGATGAAGGGCTTTAGCATTTGTTTATTTACACTTAATGTTTCTCCTTCCTCTTCTTTAATCTCAATTGCTCCATGAGGAGTTATTCCTGTTATTGTCTATGGCCCTATCCACTTTAATTGAATTTTACCAGGAAACAACCTTAATCAAGCATTATACAAGAGAACTTTTTGTCCTACTTTGAAATTTTTGAAGAGTATCTTCTTATCATGCCACCTCTTTATCTTCTCTTTACAAATTCAAGCATTTTTTAAAGACTCATTCCTAAACTCTTCTAGTTCATCTAACTACAACATTCGATGGTCTCCTATTAGATTTATGTTAAAGTTCCAGAATTTAATTGCCCAATATGTTTTATGCTCGATTTCAACTAGGAGGTGACAAGCTTTCCCATAAACCATTTAATAAGGGGATATCCCTATGGGGTTTTTGTAGGTTATCCTCTAAGCCCACAATGCATCACCTAAATTAGAAGCCTAATCCTTGTTGGAAGTATTAGCAGTTTTCTTCTAAAATCTACATTAACTCTTGGTTTAATAGTTCAACTTGTCCACTAGTTTGAGGATGAAATGGTGATGCCACTTTATGTTTAACCTAATACTTAGCTAATAAACTATCAACTTGGTTGTTACAGAAATGTGTTCCCCATCACTTATTATAGCTTATGACACCTTAAAACATGTGAAGATGTTTTTCTTTATAAACTTGAGGACATTCCAATAATCGTTAGTAGATGAGGCGGTTGCTTCTACCTACTTTGAAACATAGTCTACTGTTACTTGAATATATTTATTAGATACTGATTTAGAGAACGGTTTTATGAAATCTATTCCCTAATCATCAAAACTTTAGATAACAAGGATCCCTTATTGTGGCATTTTATTTCACCTTGATACACTAAGTCACATCCCAATTTAGCATTGAATGCAACAACCATCACTAACCTGTAATAACCTAGAGGATAAGGCTAGATACATATGTACACATGCGCATACACACACATATACACACATATAACAACTTACATAATCAGAGGGTTTTAATAGAGTCTAGCCTTACAAGTGATACTTCACATATTTACAATTTTGTACAAACCAACTATCACAATCTTCTAAACTCTTTTTTCAACATACATTCATACAAAACAACTATCTAAGTCTATCATTAAAAATAGAAGTCCTTCAGAGTGGCTAACTCCAGCTTAAGCAGTCTCAAAATCTTCCTCCTTAGTAGTGGTGGCGCCCCTCCTATATTTCACCTTGACCTATAAATACAACACATATTTGCTTAGTTCATTGTGAACAAAGCTAGAGTAGATAACAAACATAGCACAACATAAAACATATTTGAGAGACAATAATCAAGCCAACACATGAATACTTTAGTCATATAGTAGATATTGTCAAGCTGAGTTAGACAATGAGGAAATGTATGCCATGCTTTGATAGGGATCACTGACTAATATGCACTCCCAAGCTCAAGGACTTACTCCTATAGTTCATCAAGTTGTCCGAGAGGAGTTAAACTTAAAAGAGCAATGCATTCTCCAGTTTGACCTACTGAGTTATTCTGCTCTCCACCACATCTAAGAGACTATTGAGGCAATCGACCTATTGCTAGGTTGACCCTTCTACAATACATTTGTCCAAGGCTAAGTAACCAAACTAGCATATTGTTTGACTTAATACATTACTAAGGCTGATTTGACCCCAATCCCAAGCTGACTAGTTGAGGTTGAACTGACAATGAACCACCTCTCGATTCAATCCCTCTTCAATCTAGAACATCCGAGTTACTGAACACTTAACCCCGACCTGATCTGCTTAAAGCCTACTCTGCTCGTCAAACGGAATCATTCGGACCACAAAATGGATAGCTAATATTCCTTATTTAACTAACATCCATACTATCCTTTTTAAACCACATATTCTTTTTGTTTGGTTCCAACTTTGCCCTTATAAATTGTTCCTTTTCCTTTTTCTAGTAGAATTATTTTTGTCATTTATACTAACATAAGACTTACCCTATTTGGGTCTTATAAATACTTGTAAATGATGATAGCTCCAACGATCTATACAATTTACATTTAGACATTTTCTTCTTGCATGAGCTAAATATATCTTGCTTACTCTCAACTACTCTTGTTTAGCTTATTGAGCATGAACTAGTGGCGAGTGACCTCCAGCTACACTTGTGTATCATATCATGAACAACTTGATCTTGTGTGAGGTGTTGGTGCATCATATCCACTATCGATGCATAAGGACCCCTGCTCAACCTTGAACTCTCATTTATCTTTTGAACAGTCTCGACATTTGAACCCATCTCCCTTTGGTTTGTACGATACTAAACATCATGTATTCATCTACGATCGTACCCATATCATCTTATTTTCAGAGCCAGGTTATGTTCGAGTAAGTTTCTATTACTTTATACTCTATAAGGTTTATTACTATTTACTTGTCTTTTAGAAGTTCAATGTTGTCATGATTATTTGAAGAGTGTTTGGTGTTGAAGAAATTTAATGCTTTGTTTTCCCTTATTTCTTATGTAAAGAGTAAAGTGTGATTGTTTGTTTGTTTATCATCTATAGTTGACATAGTAGAGGGAGCATTAGGTGCTATTTTGTTATTGTTATTTGCAAAGAGAACTTTCAATGGTGTTTTCAACTATTAATCTCTTGCAATAGCTTGCAATGTTTGATTCTAGTGTTCAAGGAATTCTGGGTAACTAAGAGAATAATACTTAAAATGGCTAAGGTCAACAAGGATGTTCTATACCCTAGTCAGTATGTAACTAACCGGATAGACTCATAAACTTAATGGGTAGTTTGGTGATTGTCATAAATGAAGATAGGCAACAAGCTAAAGAAGGTCCATACAGAGGAGGAGCCAATGAATAGCTCGAGAGAGGCGATGGTCAGTATGGCTGAGCAAATGCCTTAATTTGACCACCTTGAGCTGAAGGCATAGATAGAGTTGCTAGGCATAGGCTAATACTCAATGAAATAGAAGATGCAGGTGAAGAAGAAGGTGTTGCAGTAGAGGAATACTATGAACCAAAAGAGTAGAATGTTCGAGCTCATAAAGTTGAAGAGTTGAGGATGCATATTCTAACTTTTTATGGAAGTAATGATGCAAAGGACTACATAGATTGGTTAGATAAAATTGAGAAGCAATTTGAATGCCATGAGGTGTTTGAGAATGCTAAGGTTAGAGTTACTATGCTAGAGTTTAATGGCAATGGCACCTTATGGTGGAAGAACATGTAAGCCACACAAAGAAGAGAAGGGGAATGTGAAGTTAGGATGAAATGAAGAGAGTCATAAGGAGAAGATATGTTCTAAGCTACTATTTGTTGGATGTGTTTAAGAAGTTATAGGGGTTGAGACAAGGTGGATCTAGTGTTGATGCTTAGATGAAGGAATTCTAAATGTTGATGATTCAATGTGAAGTTATTGAACTTGAAGACTAAATTGTGTCTCGATTCATTAGGGGGTTGAAGTATACGATTGGAAATATTTTGGAGACTATGGACATTGGATCACTTGATAAAGCTATCAAAGCTACCTAGAGAATTAAAAGGTGTTGATGAGAGATATTCTAAGCTACTGTCAGTCGACCTACCTTGAGCCTACCTATTCTAAGTAAACCTGTGCGATCAGAACCAAGTAAGGTTGTTGAGACCCGACCTACTCAAATAACTCGAATAGAGGTGAAGGAGATCCCTAAGAAGTTTAAGAAAGGCTAAAGCTTAGGAAAGACAACAAGTGAGATAAAGTGCTTCAAGTGTCAAGGATTTGGGTACATAGTTGCTCAATGCTTGAACAGAAGAATCATGGTAATTAGAGGCAAAGGCTAATTATTAGGGCAAATTGTACTGACAAGGAAGTGGAAGAGCTAAAAGGGACTGGATAGAAAGAACAGTTCGAGGAGGAGGAAATCATCTATAGTGAGAAAGGTAACTTTATGCTTACCACCTTAGTGTTGAGAAGAACAATGAATGTAAGTCTTGTATCGGAGGACAACCAGCAAGAGAATTTGTTCTACATTAGACATAAGATGAATGAGTCATTGTATGCAATGATTGATGATAGTAGTAGCTACACCAATGCAGCATTTGCTTTCATGGTCCAGCAGTTGAAGTTGTAGACTAAACCTTACCCGAAGCCTTATAAGTTGTACAGGCTTAGTGAGAAAGGAGCCCTGTAGGTTAACAAACACATGTTAATGCCAATTGGTATTGGGAACTATCAAGATGAAGTGCTTTATGATGTGTTTCCCATAAGTGCATCCCATATTTTGCTTAGATGACCATAGATGTTTGACCGAAGTGTAATATATGATGGAAGGAGGAACACATGTTCCTTAGAGTATGAGGGAAAAAAAGGTAAAGTTAAGCCCCATGATTGCTGAACAAGTTAAAAGTATGCAAACTCAATTGAGCTGAGTTCTGAAGAAAGAGGTTTTGGCGATGACTCAAGCCAAGCTAAAGAGAGAGATAGAGCTTAAAGAGTTGAGCTATCTACTAGTTAGAAGGTTACTTGAGATGATGGGACTCAAGGAGGAATTGCTACCTACCAAGGTTAGAACCTTATTAATGAGTTTGTTAACCTGTTCTTAGGAGAGTTGCCTAAAGGTTTGCCTCCCCTTTGAGGTATTGAACATGAAATTGACTTATAGCCAAGAGTCATACTACTGAATAAACCTACTTATAGGTTGAACCTTGAATAGGTTGCTAAGCTGTAAAGATAAGTAGATGAGTCGTTAAAGAAAGGTTACATATGGGAATCCCTAAGTCCATGTGTTGTGCCAACCTTATTGGTGCAGAAGAAAGATGGGATATGAAAGATGTGCATAGATAGCTAAGCAATCAATTACGTCACCATCAAGTATAGGTATCTAATACCAAGGCTTGATGATATGCTGGATGAGTTGAATGAAGCAAGAGTATTCTCCAAGATTGACTTCAAATCTAGATACCATTAGATCCAAATGCAAGAAGGAGATGAGTAGAAGATCGTATTGAAGATTGCCATGGATTATATGAATGGCTTTTTATGCTATTTGGTCTATCAAATGCCCCAAGCACATTCATGTGACTAATGAACCATGTACTTTGAGAACTAATTGGAAAATTTGTGGTGGTATATTTCGATGCCATTATAGTTTGTAGTCACGATCTAGAGACTCATTGAAAGCATCACGAAGTAGTATTCTTGAAACTTTGAGTTGAAAAGATTTATGCCAATATGAAGAAATTCAACTTTTGTCGACTTGAGGTAATCTTTTTAGGTTTTGTTATGAGTAGCAGTAGCATTAAAGTTGATGATGAGAAGATAAGGGTGATTACTAAATAGCCTGAGTTGACTTATTCAGGTAACGTACAAAACTTCCATAACCTATCATCATTTGATCGTAGATTTATAAGGAATTTTAGTACGATTATAGCCTCACTCACCATGCTATCAAAGAAGAATGTTGAGTTTAGGTAGGGAGAGGAGTAAAAGAGTTTTGAAGAAATAAAGGAGAAGCTAACTATAGCCCCTGTCTTAGCTCTACCAAGTTTTTATAAAGTATGATGTGTTTGGAGTAGGCATAGGTGCTATATTGATGCAAGAGGGCTAACCTATTGCTTACTTCAATGAAAAACGTAGAGGAGCTACACTTAACTATTCTATTTATAATAAGGAGTTTTACTCCTTGATCCGAGAATTGATTGTACGGCAAAACTACTTGTTACCTAAAGAATTCATGATCTATACTAATCATTAGTCTTTGAGATATTTGAAGAGCTAGCCCAAATTGTCACAAAGACAAGCCAATGGGTTAAGCTCATGGAGGGATTTTCACATGTTGTGAAGTATAAGAGTGGAAAGAATAAGGCACCCTATCGAGATAACATTCCCTTCGAATCGAATTATAGGCCCAACTATTAGGATTTTCAATGATAAAGGATTTATATGTTAAGGACCCACATTTTTGTTCGATCTATGCTTAGTGTGAAGAAGGCTAAGCATTGGATGACTATTACAAAGAGGATGGATAATTATTTAGGAAGAAGAGATTATGTATCCCGACCTGTTCCATAAGAGAGCTGTTAGTGCATAAGGCGCATGAAGGAGTATTGTCTAGGTACTTTGGAAAGAACTAAACCCATGAGGTACTATCCTAAAGATTCTTTTAGCTAACGATGATAAGGGATGTCCAAGTTGTGTTAGAAAGGCATGCTATCTATAGAAAGGCAAAGAGCTTAGCCAAGCAAGGGCAATATTTACCATTGCTGATCCCAACTAAAACATGGTTCGAGCTAAGCATGGACTTTATGTTAGGTTTGTTGAGGACGTCTTAAGAGAAGGACTCCATCATGGTGGTTGTGGACTATTTCAGCAAGATGGCACACTCCATGCTTATTCTAAGACTAATGATGCTTTAACTATCTCTTTTGTTTTCTTGTAGGTCATCAAACTTCATGGAGTATACAGGACCATCATTTCAAACAAAGACCCAAAGTTTAGGAGCCACTTCTAGAGAATGTTATGGAGACAAATGGGAACCAAGCTATTGTATAGTACATCTTATCATCCATAAACAGATGGACAAATTGAGGTTGTCAATATGATGGTGGGAACTTTACTTTAGATGTTGTTGGTCAAGATATGGCTGATTGGGACCTATGCATGCCTATAATTAAGTTTGCTTACAACAAGACTACGTATAGTATCATGAATATGTCAACATTTGAAGTCACCTATGGATTCAACCCTGAGCTCCCATTAGATTAGACACCTATTCCATGCCCAAATGATGATCCACCGGTTGTAGAAAGAGTCAAGGCTATTAAAGCAATGCATAGGAAGGTCATAGAACATTTGAGCCGAGTTACTAACAAGCTTAAGAGACGAGGACAAGGATAGAGGAATAGAAAATTTTAGCTAGGTGACTTAGTCTAGATCTACCTTAGTAAGGAATAGTTCTCGAACTTAAGAAAGAGTAAGTTATCTCCTAAGGTTAACAAACCATTTAAAGTTCTTGAGAAGATCAATCCTAATGCCTATAGGATTGAGCTACCCAAAGAGTATGGAGTATTTGGCTCCTTTAACATTGTCGACCTCCATCTGTACACTTTTGAAGATGAGTAATGTAGAGCTAAGCCAAATTTGATTCCAAATCTTAAATAGCCTAAAGGGGATGATAAGGATCATAAACCAATCACACATTCCTAAGCTTGAGGACTCGCTCATATGGTTCTCTAAGCTATCAGAGGGGAGTTAATCTCAGAAGAGCAATGCATTCTCCAGTTTGACCTGTCGAGTTATTCCACTCTCCACCACATCTAGGAAACTACTTAAGCGACCAACCTGTTGCCAAGCCGAATCCTTCACAATACATCTGTCCAAGGCTAAGTACCAAACTAGCATACAATCGACTGGATACATTGCCAAGGTCAATCTGACCCTTATCTTGAGCTGACCAGTTGAAGTTGAACTAACAATGGACTACCTCCTAAGTCAATCCCTCCTCAATCCAGAACATCTGAGTTGCTAAGCACCCAACCACGACCTAATCTACTTAAAGCATACTTTGCTTCGTAAACCGCATTATTAGGACCTCATAATGGATAGCTAATACACACCTTATTTACCTGACATTCATACTATCCTTTTGTAACTGCATATTCTTTTTGTTTGGTTCTAACTTTGTCCTTATAAATTATTCCTTTTCCTTTTCTTAGTAGGATTCTTTTTGTAATTTACACTAACTTAGGACTTACCCTAATTAGGTCCCAAAAATTCTTGTAAATGATGATAGCTACAACAGTTAATACAATTAACGTACAGATATTTTCTTCTTATGTAAGCTAAGTGTGTCTTACTTACTTTCGATTACTCTTATCTAGCCCATTGAGTATAGACTAGTAGTGAGTGACCTCTAACTACATTTGTGCATCATATCAAGTATAACCTAAGCTTGTGTGAGGCATTGGTACATCATATTTACCATTGGTGCACGAGAAATCTTGCTCAACCTTTGACTCTAATTTATCTTTTGGACCTCCTTAAGGTTTAGAGCCATCCTCCTTTGGTTCATGCAATACTGTATGTTATGTGTTCATCTACAGTCGTACCTATATCATGCATATGCTTATGGGTTAATGCATCAGTATTGATATCCTTGTTTCCAAGTTTGTAGTTTTCAAGCTTCCGAGCTTTTCATCTAGTTGATTGATTCAACTAAGCATTTAGATACAATGTCCATGAACCAAGCACACAATAAGGAGTTGCTTGGAGTAGGACCCCTAAATTCTAAGTTGCAATTGATTATAAGGAGTAGTCGAAGGGTTCAAGCAAATGTGATTCTATGTGCTTCAAAACCAAGAAAATTGAGCTTTTTCAAAACCAAGTACTTGTTTAGAAGAACACTTTCCTTTCAAATATCTAACTCATATGTGCTTTTTGTACCATACCATGACATGTTATGAATGCACCAAGGAATGGATTAATATGATACTAAGAACAATTTCCAAGCAATACATATGATTTTGATATCATATGATATTCAGTTAACCTAGTAGTACACTTCATCATTATAACTAAAACCTTGCATTAGGTTTGCTAAAGCAAACACTTAGGTGGTCAAGCCATTTTCCTAGGTTTTTTTTAGTTCAAAGTATGTCCCACTAACTTCTTACACAATCAACAAATCATATAATTTAATTTCTCAAACATGTTCAATCATTTGAGTACATGACCAAGCTCAATTAACTAAGAACACTATAATTTCATATTCAACAAGTGACACATCCAAGTTCTAGCAATGAAACTTAAATAACCAAGCACATTTTAGTAGAACTATAAGAAATTGAAACCTATTGAGTAGATAAAAAGTCTAGTCATAAACATAGAATATCCACTTTCCTAAAGCTAGTGCTCTTCATGTCGCTTATCTTCTTCGAGTTCTAAGTTATCCCGATGACCTATAATCAAGATTCATGTTTTAGTTTCTATTTAAGCTTCATGAGTACTTTAATTGATCTTGAAATATCTTAGGTGTTTAGATAATAATACTTTTTTAGTGCTTAAGACCTTTACAACCTTCTACATGATCATTTTGTTAAGTTCCTAACCATCTATGTAACCTTCTATTAAGGTGGAGTCTTCATTTGTTTCATTAATAATACCTTCTACTCTACCTTCCACTTAGATTTAATTTTAAGGATCATTAGTCTCATAAGCTTCTACTCAAGCTTCTAATGAAGGTTGGTCATAGGATTTATGGTCAGAGAAGCTTCTGCTCATATTTACTTTTAGTTTTAGCTTTATATCTCATTAAGGAATCTTCTACTTAAGTTTCTACCTAAATTGATTTTTTATTTATCATTTAATATCTTACCAAGGACATTCTGTAAGAGCTTATACTAACTATCTCATTAAGGTCCTCATTATATTATATTTCATTCCAAATCTTTTTCTTTACTTAATCATAGGCAACTTTCTACAAAAGCTTCTATAGGGTCAATTAGCACCTAAACTTGTTGAGACTGCATGTAACCATTAAGTTACATGAAGTTTTGGAATGACCAATAGTAAAACTGTAAACCCCTAAAATTTTCTGACCTAATACCCAAAGTAAACTCAAGTGTGTTAGATAATCCTAAAAGTTGACAAGACTAATTAAGATGAAAACTCTAAGATAACAATTGAATATTTAATCGCGAACAAAATTTTTAGACTCTAAATGTATATAAATACTAGAGATTGCACCTGAAAGTAATAAAAACCCTAAAACTATAACTTTAAGGATATAAAAGTATCAATTCATTATAAATCTACTATAAAACCCTAATTGAATATATATGCTTAATAATATGCTAAATCATATAAAATCATTAATAAATGATCAAAGATAACTTCCAATTGTTCATAAATGTGTACAATACTAAATTAATTTATTAGAAACTATGATATTGTATTATAAATCATAATAATCTTATAATTATATAACTATATTAGTATTATATAAATTTAAGTGTCTAGTTAATATTAATACTACATATAATCCATGTTAGTATTCTAAATTGCACTTTTTATGATAGTTATGCTAAGTATTATACTAAATAATATATATAGAACATAAAAACTCAAAGAAGGATTTTAATAATTTTTTTTACTAATTATTTCATTTAATTCCATATTTCCCTTTGTGTCCTTAATTTTTTCCTAATTACATTCATTTCCATCATTATGTACACTAATTATATTTTAATTAAGAAAGTTGACTAAGTTAAATATTGATCAAGTCAAGGTGTTGAGTAAAGTGAACATGAGTGACTTTCACTCTAGAATTGTTTTCTCTTTTCTAAGAATTCCACCTCATTTTTCACATGCTTCTTCTCTCTTTTCTCTCTCTCTCTCTTGCCATCCACTATGGGGAACCCTCTAGACCTCACTTGTCTCATTTATGAACCACAAATTAAGACATAAATAAACCCCTTTTTCTCCCCCATTCCCAACCGTCACCCCCTTTCCCTTTCATTCCCTTTAACTTTTCAAATTCATTTCCATATTTCCAACAACTTCTTATACACTATATACTAGCACTTCTCTTACAAATTACAAAGGAGAAAAAGGTATGTTTTCATATGATCTTTCATCTTGATTAGTAACTAGTTGTTTATGTTATATTAGCTTTAGAATAATCATGTAAGACGTATATATATGTTAGTATATTAAGAACCTTTATGTACATACACATAAGTGAGGGAATACTTGTACAAAAGAGTAGAAACACATATGTACATATAATATGTGGAGACATGTGAAGTATTTATGTAAGGATTTTAGCAAAATATATAGTATAAGTGTAAGTATATATAGATAAGTGTAGAAGGAACACATGTACATATGCTTAAGTATTCTTATACAAGGGTATTTTTTATGTATATAACCTAAAATAAGGAAAATATTAAGTATACATACATATAACTTTCTAATTAAGCTCATAATATGCAAAAATATGAATTACATGACGATCTCTTAAGGGCATATTAGGAACATAGGAAAATATGTATGCAACCGTATGTATATACAAGTATACGTATAAGTATATTAGAAGTATATATACACATAACATACGTATAGAATATATAAGTACAGAAGTATAAAAGTTGTATTTAAGTAAATTATAACATGATTACTTAATATACTATAAGATAATATAATAAAATAATAAAATATAATATATATATGTGTGTACATATGTGGGCCAAAACATAAAGGACCCTAATATATACATGCTAACTCATATTAATCTTAAACAAGTATATATATAATGGTAATAATATTGCAAAATCATAAAAAAAATATAAGAATCTAATGATTAATTAGATCATAAAGTAATAAAATAAGATATAAAAATAGAAAATAAGAATATTTAAATTTCAATAATTAAAATTACAATAAATTAAATCCATTTCATAAAACATTGGTCTTAACGTCCAAAATTGATCTTATCATGTGAATGTACGTCTAAAAACGATAAAAAATGACTATAGGCTTGTAAATATTGGAAATAAAATGAAAAAGTTACATACGATTAGCGATAAAGTTCAATCGGATAAAAACTAATAGTAACCTAAATTGAATTAGATAAATAAATATCTAGAATCACTAATTAACTTAATTACTTATTATCGTTTTTATCTCGTAATGATTAGGTGATCCCAATGAGGGTTTGGATCTTCTGATTGATTATTACGATTAGTGCAAGATGGCATCGTCGAATGAGTAATTACCCTACGATTCCATACTTGTGTATGCTTATAGCTAGTGGATTTAAATGACTTTGTTAATTGAATGTTGTATAGGGTTGAGAAATGCTTGTGATTGTTATTACTGGTTGAACTGTGAATTTACCTTAAATATTGATAACGAATTACTTATTGCATAATATTATAAATAATGAATGTATTGTTTGTGCTATTGTTTGGTCATACGATAATTGGATTTAACTATACTCAACTGATAAAAAGAAAATATACACTAATTCTGGCCGTCACATTACACAGTAGTAAGGAGAGGCCATACAGGGGTTGTTATTTATAAGTATAATGGTCTTGCTTGTTGGTGTGACTAAGGGTTTTACTCACTAAGCGTTAACTTATACTCTCTTAGGCTTTTGATGCATGATGACCTTTTTGTGGACACTAGTAGTAAGATGCCAGAGGTTAGCATGGGATTCTAGCCAAGAGTGGGTTACTCAGAGCGTTGAGAGAACATCAGTTTTTAGACTTTTATATGTATTTTCATTTTAATTATGTTATAGATATAGATATATTAGATATCTATTTAATGTAATCTTTATAGTTTAAATCTTATATAATTATGACTATGTGATGATATCACTTGGATCCGTATGTCTTTAGGAAGTTAGTGGTTGTAGAAGCCTTGTATATTGTATGAAAGGTTCGTGATATCTATGGTCCTTCATGCTATATATAGCATCTATCACGATTAGACCATCCCCTAAGTTGTGATAAAAACTACTTTAAAAATCATATTCTAGATTTGGACAATTTTTCAAAAACCTATACATGCTCATTTTCCAACACATGGCCATTCCGGTTTTGCAAAAATGACACTTTTAGCTTTTAAAAATTGTGATAAATCACCTATTAGAATACCTTTGGCCTCAAAATCACATGTAACTTCATAAGACATCATTGTAATATAGGAATCATCGATAAAAATTAGATTGGTACAAAGATACTTGAAAATCAACCATTTTTTAGAAATTTTCAAATTCAATAGTTTCGAAAAGTTCAAAATTAATAAAAATTTACCAAGCAAATTTGGTTACCTTATAAATAAACATTACAAGGAGTTTACATAAAAAGTTTGAGCTTGAAATGTCATTTGCCTTTTCAAAAATTAGAAGGAAAATTCACTTGTAATGACCCATTTCTTAAGAGCAATATATAAAACATGCATATTTTGAAAAACTAATATTCTTCCATTAAAGTACACTAAAAATAACATAGGAATACAAATTTTTATAAATTTTCAACTTGATTTACTATTTTTACTAATTTATCAAACATTAGGTGAAAATCGAGACTTATCAACATCACAGACTCTAGTCACCATGCACTACCAAATGGTTGTTGACCCACTTAGCCATTGGTTTTGGTGTATACTAGTGGTGATTGCTCATTCCCATGTTGTTTGGTTTAGGTTCCACATATGCCTAGACTTGCACACTGATTTTCCTATTTTTCTCTTAATTTTCTTAAGCATTCTATAACAACTCCCTAAATATTCCTGGAATGTAAACTAACTAAAAATTGCAAATAAAGATGGTTTAGGCTATTTATAGATTCTTAAGTTGGATGCATGGTGGACAAGTGTTGTGCCTATCCCTAAAACCATCTACAAAAACCACACACTTCGCTTGTTTTGTCTTTTTAAACCATATGCTATCCTTTGTTTTATTTCAAAAATCATGGATCATTACTTGTTTTGGTTTCTAAAACCATTTGCAACCCACTTTTCCACAAAACCATTCTTGATTATTTTATTTGTTAATTTTATATTATTTTATATTAATACCTTATAAACACATGCTTCTACAAGGGACTTTTTGATGCAATGTTGATCTTCGAACCTATTACTCGAGCTCATCTTAGGGGCTTACAAAATCTTGTAAGGAGGATTCTATCTTTGTAGCTTAACTATGACAAATTCTAGTACTAGGAAGGCTTGTTGCTAAAAGCCTTGAATGCCTAACTTAAATGCTCCCTGATTTGCTCTATCTCATGCCTAAATGTTAAGCTTGCAAACATTTATGGTATGGTTGACTTGTCAAGTGCTGAGCATCTTAACACTGACTAACTTAGTGTGAAGAACCTAAGTGTTGACCTACCACATGTCGAAGACCCAAATGTTAGCCTACTTGCTTCACTATGTCAATTTATTACGATACCCAAATAGCTTGGCCCTAATACATCACTATCCCATGTATAGATGCAATAATAGTGCAACACCGATCTTTACTTTTTCTAATGTTATACTATATTCTCTTTGTGGTAATTGTCCCATTTTCCCCTATTAGCAATGTACTAGGTTTTTCTTTTTTACTTCGTATTACCCCTTTTGTAATTTCATGCATTTCCTTGTTATCTTAGGAACTCACTATAAATAGTCCTTTGTCATTTGTAGCCAAAATCATCCTTCATCATCATACTGTTAATGAATATTTTTATGTCTTGCAAGTGACCATCTCAAGTTACAAACCCTTACTTTCATCCAATATTGCTAGTAGCTCAAGATTAGTGGTGAGTAAACCTTAGTTCTATGCTTATGTGTCACATTAAGCCGAGACTAAGTCATGTGGTGTTCATCGGTGAGTTATATCCAACGAGTAACCTCACGAAGCTACTAGAAAAGTCAGACCCGTCCATTTATTGCTTCTTTGATATCTCAAAGGACCCATTTAACTCACTATGGTAAGACCTTGTGATAACTAAGCTCCAAGGCACATCATTTCTAAGCTTTTATAAGGCTTTATTCACAATCATATTCCTTTCCTATTTATTTTTACTAAGCATATATCACTTTAAATAATATTTCGAGCCTAGTCATGAGCTTTACTATTTAATTGACTTTGTGTTCTGGTTAACTCAAGACTATTTAATTATTTCACATTTGTGATACTCCTTATATGCCAAGTGATGGAATTCTAAATCATCGAGACGCCTTTTAGTGCAACAACTTAGAGTATGTAGAAACTCTGAAGATAAGTGTGCTTAAGCTAGAGCAATGCTAGGATGGGTCACATTCTAGGAAGTTGTTGTATTAGGGGACAAAACTATACAGTGCTCTACACTAAAAGCTAACAATACCATGATGAGAGGAGTTTTGATTAGGTCATTATAAGTGGTATCAGAGCAGTCTCTTAACTGGAAGGGTTAGTCCTTATCTAGTAATGGTCCTACACTTGTTTAACAAAATTAATGAGGATGTTAGTTTTATAAGATGGGGAGATTGTAATACCCCTTATATGCTAGGTGAGGAAATTCTAAATTATCAAGGCACCTTTTAGTGCAGTGGCTTGAAGTACATTGAAACTTTGAAGTTATGCATGCTTAGGTTGGAGCAATCTTAGATTAGGTAATCTCCTAAGAAGTTGTTGCACTAAAGAACAAAATCGTATGGTGTTCCATGCTAAAGTGGACAATACCTCGATGAAAGGTGTTCTGACTAGGTTGTGTCAACATATACACATTATTTTAGCAATCCAAATTCATTATGTAATTTCTTCTAATTTTTGTAGCCGAGCCATGAATTTTCACTTAATTCCATTAATGTCACCCAATGCCCTAAATCCAAGGGATTTGGAACTTTAGAGCATTACATCCTACCCCTTTTACAAAATGTTTCATTCTTGAAACTTAAATATTTAAATATTTATAGATTCAAAGTGTATCATCACGCATTCGTTATGTATCTCCAATTTTTAGATTACATCACAATCATTAACTATTATTTAGGCCACAACTCTAGCAACTTTACAAACAATTATAGCTTCAAATCTTTTCATATCAACCTTGTATTGTCTACACTCATATTCATAAATGAAGCCTCTTATCATCCTACTTACATCATAACCTTATAGCCTTATCATTTTCGGCCTTTAATTCTTTCTTAAGGAAGTATATCTTTACTTTTCATATCCATATCTATCCACAATATACTTAAACAAGAGAATATGAGATCTTTCAATTTTTCATTCCTAGCCGTTGAACCTTTTTAGGCACATGTTATGGTCGATCAAAATTTCAACTTTACTCGTAACATATCTTCTCATATAAAATTTCCCTTTTTGCTCAATGAGACTATGACTATTACAAGAGTCCTACAATTGACAAACTATAGATTTATTGAAGCCTATTGTAGTGTAAACGTGAGTCCCTTAAAGTAGATTTTCAAATCACATTTCCTCAACATAAGTAAAATCTTTGTATCTTTATTTTATTCTTTACCAAGAACATTTATCTATTGTAGTTTTTCAATATTATTGTTCTCAATATTAAAGAACTTTCTCCTTTTCATCATTATTCACAATTCATGGATCCAGTCTCATTCACATTACCAAGATTTATCCCTCGAGATCATCTCGACTTAATCGTCACTTAAGAAATATAAATTCTAATCACTCTCAAATAATAATACAATTGGAGTCTCCAATAGTACATCTCATGACCCATACAATCTCATTATCAACATCATCTTATAAATCAATAGCATTTATTCTAATAGATCAATTACATTTTAGTGCATAGATCTCCAAGCAATAAGACAAAAGCGATTTGATCATATCATCTCATTATTTACCTTGAAACATCAAATCATCAATATTATTGTTCTCAATATCAAAGAACTTTCTCCTTTTCATCATTATTCACAATTCATGGATCCAGTCTCATTCACATTACCAAGATTTATCCCTCGAGATCATCTCGACTTAATTGTCACTTAAGAAATATAAATTCTAATCACTCTCAAATAATAATACAATTAGAGTCTCCAATAGTACATCTCATGACCCATACAATCTCATTATCAACATCATCTTATAAATCAATAGCATTTATTCTAATAGATCAATTACATTTTAGTGCATAGATCTCCAAGCAATAAGATAAAAGCAATTTGATCATATCATCTCATTATTTACCTTGAAACTCAAATCATCAATCCATACTCAATACTACATCTTAGGATGACCAATTTTTGTTCCTTGAATACAAATATCCAATCACTCATTCAAAACTATGAAACCATTGAATCTTCTACACTAACTTCTAAGTAATACAACCTAGAACTATCATCTTGAAAGATTTTCCTTCATTAATTCCAATGTCTTTCATGCTTAACTCAACATATCTTATTTAGATTCTTTAAACATATATACAATTATAGTCTCCAATGCAATACTCAACTATTAGTATCTTGTGATTATAAAATGAAGGATTCTCAATATTAACTTTTATGTTACTGTGCTCCCATTTATTAGGTTTACCAAACATATCTCATAGTTGTTTTCCACTTCAATTTCTACAATTTAAACTTAACATAACAATTCTATTATATCTTCTATTTTACTTTCTCTAATAGCTACTACACCTTCTCATTCTTTACCACTCATGTTGGTCTCATTCAATAATGTGGGGGGGGGGGGGGGGGGGGGTGCGGTGGTTTGTAGATTGATTTTTTGTAAACTTTTATAAAATATTTTCCTTAAAATAAAGCTTCAAGAAAATAAGAAATTGCTTAAGATATGTGTAAAGCAAAATAAGTTTGACAATCACAATAAAACAATAATAAATAGAAATTAAAGAGAGAAGGATAGAATATTAAGTGCAGGATTTTATAGAGGTTCTACTTCATATGTCACTCCTCTCTTCTAGCTCCACCATTGAGGATCAAGTCATCTTCACCGATCGTCCAACTATATCAATTCATTCAACTTTAAAAGAGAGTATAAAATCAAGTATCCTCAACCGTTACAATCAACTATTCTATATCATTAGTCTCTACTCTATAAACTAAAAACAAGCTACAGTATAACTCTAAGCAACAAACACAAGGCAATTTTTCTAAAACAAAGCAAGCTAAAGAGGAAATTAGAGATCTTCAAAGTTTTAACATTGAATCACGTGAACAGTATATATATGATATCCTTTTTGCTTAGTGGTCTCTCCAGTTTGAATGCCTTGATCTTTATATATTGATTTACAATGTCCGAAAATTTAATATTTTGGTTAATGTTGCAACCTTTATATATGCATTTGATTTTTTCAACCTTATCTGAAATCTATTTGAGCATATTGATTTTTTATTCAAATGTTTGATTCTAATCTGTAGAATAAGGCTAAACTCAATCCACATGATTTTGATTGTGATATGAAGTGATCCTTAAAGATATTATTCCCACTTAAGTGGAATGGGTTAATTATATTTCCTAAATATTATTAACCACTAAAGTTAGGCCTTTTGGGATTTTAACCCTCTATTAAAGCTTCTATATATCCTTCTACACCTTCTATAGTCTTATCAAAACTTACTAACTGAACATTCTACTGATGCTTCTACAAACACTTTTACTTTGTGCTTCTTGGGTGTTTTGCACTTTGAACCTTCAACCAAAACTTCCACATGGACTTTTTATTGCTTCATGTAATAGAGCTTCTACTACTTCTTCTATTGTCAACCTTCTATTCAAACTTCTATTGCCTTCCTTTGAGTAATCTATTGAAGCTTCTACTTAAGCTTCTACAAGTCTTTTGTCATCATTTTCCATACTATCAACCTTTTACCAGCATATTTTCCTTTGCATTCATGTCCTAAAGCTTTTACTAAAAATTCTATTTTCCATTTTATCTTTATATTTCTTGTGTATAACCTTTTATAAAAGATTTTACTATACTTTTCCTATAAAACTAAACTTACACAAACCATGAACATACAATCCTTTTTGTTGTCATCAAAACTAAGTTAGAGGGAATCCTAACACTTTCCCCCCTTTTTGATGATAACAAAACACATTTTTACAAAGATTATTTTAAATAACCACAACGACACTAAATTACGTCACACTAATAGAATATGCACAAAGATCAAAAGATATCACACATAGATATTTTTTCCCTATCTCCCTTTTTTTTTTATCATCCATTATAATTGAAGAGATAAATACAATACTATACAGAAAGTGGAACATAAATAGTTTAGCCATTAGTTAGTAAACGGAATCTATATGTATTAGAAAACATAAATAGACACAATTAAGAAATGAAACATAGACAAAAGTCTTAAAAAATCAAAACATAAACAAGAATCTAAATAAACTATTTCCTATGCTTTTTCTTAGTAAAAGTAGAGGGTGATTGTTTTATAGTAAGAGGTGGATTGAGGAAACGATCATACTAAGTCTTTTCGAATGATTCACCAGGTTCATCATCTAGCATAACTATTTGTGGTAAAGGTCGGATGGGTTTGATGTAATCTGGAAATTGGACATAAATGAAGTTCTTTAGTTCCTTCTTTAGCTCCTTTATAGCATTGGTCGTAGACTCCCTATCCAATTAAAGTTCTACTACATAGACATCCAACTACTTGAGAAATTGTTGGAACCTTCCATACATGCACTAGAGGGATTGTTCAACATGCTTCATCTATTTATTAATCTTCGAGACCTCTTGATTGAATTGTTCCATATCAATTTTGTTGAGCCGTAATATGATATTATGAAATCCTTCATTCATGTTGAGAAAAGCATTGTCTAACTTTAACTATACAGTTACTCCCAAGTTAGCACTAGCATAAAAAAATTTCTTTACTACCAATAGTTGATTCTCTTTCTTAGAAGCTTTAAATTTTCTATCTAGCATAGAATTAATGTGTTGTTTCAAAGAATTTTCCACTTGATTGGAGATTTCATACACAAAAACTTGACTTATTTCCTGCACTTACTTTTTTGCAATCCTTTGTGGTTCATTATCAGAAGATGATTGTGGTTAATCAAGAGAACTGATTAACTAAGCAAGGAGTTCATCCTACTTCTTTCCTTAGGAACCTTCTAGCCATTGGCACTTTCCTATTGCTTATTAAATGTTCTTTTATTATGTCTTAGGTGCACATAGTGTGCACCATTATTGGAATGCCAAATATAATCCTTAACTCTTATTCTCATGTGATTGAAAATGTTCTCTCCAATCTTCTTTAAAGATTTGATGTCATTTTCACCTTGGGGTATCATAATTCCCTTAAACCTCAATAGTTTCATGATCACATTACCAAAGGGCATACTATTCTTACTTTTCCCCATATGCCTAAGATTTTTTGTGGGCATATCTAGACTCTTCCCTTTCATCATTGCCATAATGATTATTGCATCCTCTATGGTTACCCTAGTAAGAGTACCCTTTTAGGGTAGAATATAACTCAGCAAAGCTTTATGAATAATCCTTACCAAGAGATCAAAATAAAAAATCTAGGCTATCCTACCATAATCATCCTCAATTCCTTTATTTAGTTCTTTAAAACCATTTTCTTTTATCAACCTAATCAATTCCTCATCATTAGCTAATTCCTTCAACCCAAAGCAATCAACCAAGTATTTCCTATAAACTTCTACTTTAGTACCCAAAACTGAAGTTGCTAACACATCAGTTTCTAAATTCTTCATAAGATTGCCATAAAATTCTCTTAAAACATCTACATTGACCAATTATTGCGTATTCATCAATCCTAAACAACCTAGATTGTCTAGGAACTCATTCAAGTAAAACTCATTCTTTTTAAAGAAATCAAGGTCAAAGAGTGAAGGATCACAAACCTTATTCTTTTTTGTGGAAGTCTTATCATCAGTTTGTCATTATTGTTTCTTGTAAGGAACTTCACTAGTTTTAACCTTAACTTGTGCCTTTTCTTTCCTTTTCTTTGAGCACGTACCATGATCCATAGAGGATTTCATTGCCTTCTATGATTTTAGAGTGATTTCTTAGGGTTTGTCAAAGAACTTTGCTTTTCCTCTAATGGAAGAACTCCATTTGGGTGCTATGCTAGGGTTAGTTTTTGAATGTAGTAGAAGTTAGTGAGGGTTTGAGACAAGTTGCAGTGGTTTTGATGGATAGTTGAAGAGACATAGTTTTATTAAAAGGATGACGAAAAATAATGGATTTGGTCAGTTAATTAAAATTGACATGTGCATTAGTGGGGTTATGTATGTGTCAAATAGGTTAACTAATGGGAGACATATAAATAGTATTATGAAAATGGATAAAAAATCCCAAGTTCATTTCTAATATATTCAAATCTTACTTTTTCTAAAGGTTTAGTGAAAATGTTAGCATATTGTAAATCAATTAGTACAAATTCATATCTCCTTTGGATACATGATCACTAATGAAATGATGTCATATTTCTATATGTTTAGACCTAGAATGATGTGTTAGATTTTTAGTTGAATTTATGGCACTTATGTTATCACATTTAATTAGAATATTTTTATAATTTATGCCATATTCTAACATTTGTTGTTTTATCTACAAAATTTGAGCACAATCAAGTGGGAGGTGAATTGGTTATTGTAAACTTTTCGAAAATATAATTTTATTTTTATAGAAAAACTTTGAGAGAGTAGGAAATTGCTCAAGATATGCATAAAGTAGAAATAGTTCGAAAATCACAATAAAGCAATAATAAATAGTAATTAAAGAGAGAAAAATAGAAGATTAGGCATAGGATTTTATAGAGGTTCAACCTTGTGTGTCAATCTACTGTTCCAACTCTAACACTAGGGGTCCAATCGTCTTAATTGGTCATTTCACTATATCAATTCAATTAACTATAAAAGAGAGTACAAAATCATGTCTCCTCGACCGTTATAATCGACTACCCTATCTTACTAGTCTCTACTACAAACTAAATATAAGCTACAGTATAACTTATTCTCCTTCAAGCTAACAAACTCAAAACAATTTTTTATGAACAAAACAAGTTGAAGAGAAAATTAGAGATCTTCCAAGTTTTAGCATTGAATCATGTAAACAGTATATGATATCCTTTTTTCTTGGTAGTCTCTCTAGTTTTAATGCCTTGGTATTTACATCTAGATTTACAATGTTCAAAAGTTTGATATTTTGGTGAATGTTGTAAACCTTAGATATTCATTTGATCTTTTCAACCTTATCTAAAATCTATTTAAGTGTGTTGATTTTTTATTCAAATGTTTGATTCTCATCCATTAAATAAGGCTAAACTCAATCCATATGATTTTGGTTGTGATATGAGGTGATCCCTAAAGATATAATTCCTACATATGTGGGATGGGTTAATCATATTTCCAAAATATAATTAATCGGTGGAACTAGGCCTTCTAAGATCTTTAACCATCTATTGAAGTTTCTACATATCCTTCTATAACTTCTATAGTGTTATCAAAATGTGCTCAGTGAACCTTCTACTGATGCTTTTACAAACACTTTATTCTATACTTCTCGGGTGTTTTGTTAATCTTCTATCGAAGTTTCTACATGGACTATTGATTGGTTGATCAATTAGAGCTTTTATTGCTTCTTCTTCTATCAACCCTCTATTCAAAATTCTATTACATTCCTTCAGGTAGTCTATTGAAGCTTCTACTCAAGTATCTTCAAGTCTTTTGTCATCATTTTCCATACTATCAACCGTCTACTTGAGCTTCTACCAACATATTTTCCTTTTCATTCATGTCGTAAAGCTTTTACTAAAACTTCTACTTTCATATTTTACCTTGATCTTTCATGTGTATAACCTTCTATAAAAGATTTTACTGTACTTTTCTTGTAACACTAAACCTACACGAACCATGAACATACAATCCTTTTTGTTATAATTAAAACTAGGTTAGAGGGAATCTTAACAACTTACTTTTTTTATTTGTAAGAGCCCTCATTTTTTCTTTTTGAAAAATGGTTGGAACAACCATGAAGTCATTCAAATTCATAGTCAACATATCCTTGATCTCCTCTTTAAATCTAGTTTGTTCTATGCCTTTTTCAACAAACACCTCAACCTTTTATTTTCTTATATCATTTCCTAGATTCCTTGCAAATGTCAAACTATGAAAACCAATTATATATACCTACTATTATTCTAGAGATCATATAATGGATCCTCTCTATTCATCTATATTATCACTTCTCATATCACATTTTATCCTTCTTTTGGATCACAATGTACCATTTAGAGATCCATCCCAATTTGCATCATCTGCATCTATTAATATTGCTTAACTCAATTTTCTTGTTACTTTAGTAAGGCAGATATATTTTAAAAGTTACATAACTGAACTTGTATATCTAATCTTGCTCTCTAATAATTATGAGTACAATTAATATTCAAACTCCAAATTCAATTGGTCATAAGATCTCATCATCATAAAAGCATTTGAAAGTCAACAACATTCATTTTGCCAAATAAATCACACATAATGACACAATTCTCCAAGTGATAAAACATTAACAATTCAAATTTATCATCTTAGTATTCCCATTTACTTTTAATCACTATTTTAAATCTATGACCAAATCTTTTGAATAACCAATATAGCTTACCAAATCCGATCACTATTTCAAAATTATAACCACAAATTACTCGAATCATTATAATTCTATTCTAAAAATTCATGATCTCCAATTTGTAATTAACACTTTCTAGTACTCCTAGTCACTATCGTATAGTTCTCTACAAATGTGCATTTAGGGATGCTTACCTACATACAATTCTATCATTCTGCATTCTGCATCTCTAAATTTCTTACATTATTTCCTTGATCATTTCATATTAGGTTCTACCGTAATTTGTAACTATCGTTTTTAGTTTCTATCTCCATCACCACTTCAAATCACATTAGTTAATCTTACAAGATCCATTATTTCTTATCTCCTATCAATTGGTCATACTTTATTATCAAGAACTCAACTTAAAGTATAAACTTTAAGTATTAACTCTACTTAACCATTAATTCTCATCATCCATCAATCTTCTCTCATGTTAAGAGTTAATGATCACCAAACTTTTGTCATATCATCATCACTCAATATTTACTTCATTTCTCTAACAAATTCTAGTTTATAAATTAAATAAACTTTTCTATGGTTCATAACTATCACTTCTACTACCATTCACTTCACGTTGTCCAACAATCCTAGTTAAAACTTATGAAAGTTATCACTATTCTCCTTTTTCTTTTACCTCTAATGTAGCATATTTGATTATTATTCATGTAATGCTAATGTCTAGCTTAGACTTTTTGGTTTCTTTATTATTTCCCTTAACATGATCAATATTAAACTCTGTACCCATTTAATATAGACCCAACTTGAAAAGAAAGCAAAGTCACCATTCAACCGAGGTTGAGAAAAGGGTTAGATTAAAATCGATTGGGTAGATTAATTTTAATCTACACACTAGACTACGTGAAAACCAATTTTGAAAAGGATTGTTGAAAATTAGAGACTTCAAGTCTAGAGGTTAACTTTTTAAACCCTAATGAGTACTACTTTTAACCATCATAATTTAGCTTTATATTTTGAAATACCATTTTTAAATTAAAAAGAACAATTTTATATAAATAAAGAAATTAAAATTTATTTTAAAAAGTATTTACAAAGGAAAAATAAAAAAAGATTCCCTATTTTAAGTCACCATATAGGTGTCTTCGTACTCTCTAGTAGGAATCAGGCTTTCTATAGTTCATTTAGAAAATTTTAGTATGTCAGTCTCTTTTAACTCTGAAAAAAGTTGACTATAAGTTGTTGTCAATTTATTCTCAATTATGAAAATGTCTAAAGGGTCTTAATTGCTTGTTGATTTGAAAAATTTTAAGAAAATCCTATTTTTAGAAAAGGTCTTATTAATTGACTTTTATTTAAAAATAATTTTCCTAAATGTTAAAGCACGCATTTTTATTTATTAAATTTTTTTATTTTGAATCAAAGTACACAAAAAATAAAAAATAAATAAACAAATTTTTCTTTATTTTTTCCTTTTTTCTTTTTCATATTTTTTTAACATTTTTTAAAAATTACAATGGGTACATGAAATAAATAAATAAACAAACAAAAGACAAAAATACATAGGGCCATACCAAACAGTACTTATACGAGTTAAACTTCAACCTAGGGTCGGGTCGGGTCAGGTCAAGTGTATACGGTTTGGATTGTAGCAAGGGATTAGGGTTGGTTTGGGTCTTCGGGTCAAGTTTGGACTTGAATCTAGGTTACTTTAAAGAAGAAGTAAACGCCATCACGGTGGTTCTCACAAGTGATTATAGGCACCAAAACTAATGGGAAACTCCAAATTCATGTAAATCTTATTGGACATTAGGGGTTGGTAACAGTGGGGTGGTGTTTCATGATGGTTTAGCTGGTGGTTGAAGGTAGCCGTGAGTGGTGGTTATTGGCTAAGCTCAGAGGTAGTTGTTAGTATTTAAAAGGGGTTTGGGTGTTAGGTTTTTGGATGCCACAAGCACAGCTGTAGCATTAATTTCGACCATGGCATGGTGTAAAGTGAGTCATAATGGTTAAGGTTTAGGATAAGGTGACTAGCAATGAAGCTAGGGGCTACGATAGGCTATAAAGCCAATTAAGTTAGGTTGCTGTCACCTAGGAGAAGCTAGAGCCAATAGTTTTATGGCTTAAAAAGAATTGTAAGAGCCATAAACTTAGAGAGAGAGAAGGGCCACAATGGGAAGGCTAGAGAGAGTGTGTCAAATGGGTCTATGTGAGTGTAATTTGAATGTTCCTTCTTGATTTCCGATGTTGAGGAAAGTGTAATTTATAACATATAAGCTCAATTGAGCTTGGTAAGGCCATTAATGGTATATTTGATATGAGATCTTCAAAATGGTGGAAAATAACATGATTTGTTTGATTAAGGAACAAGAGAAGCTTGATACTTGTTTCTAAGTTCTAATGGAAGCTTCAATTGTTACCCAAATTGTTCGAATTTGACAATCAAACAAGAACAAGTATCTCGAATATCAAGTTGTGCTCGATTTTCTTAGCTTGATTTCAATAGGCAAAGCACTATATTTGAGTGTATTTTTTGTCCAAATATAGAGTTTGTTATATTAACTTCAAGATTTTAATATTAACTTTGCAAAATCTTAAAGAAAATCAAACAAAAAATAATTTGGAAGTCAACTGTTTGGAAGTGGAAAGGAGGAGAAAAGCTCGAGTGTTTATTGCAAAAAGGAAGGAGATCCAAGAGGCATGTGACTGGCACGTGCCATGTACTAGATTTAAAAATAATAATCGGTACACAACACCTACTCTTCTTATTGATTGGACATAACTTAGTCTAAGGGCTTTTCAAATCTTGTACTTGATCCAGCTTATCCCTTTTTTTTTTTCCTTTTTCTTTTTAAAATAGATAAATAAATGAATAGATAAATTACTACACTATACCTATTTTTAACTTAAATTTAATTCCTAAATGGCCAAATTTAAGGTTTAATCTCGTATTTAATTAATTTTCAAAACTGAGCCTAAATTACCGAATGTGTCATACTTCAATCCTATGCTAAATCGCCTTAAGTTTTTTCTATTTTCCTAAATAAAATCTTCTATTCCTAAATGTTTTATTTTTGAATATTTTTTTGTGCATTTTGATTTAAGAACCTTTTTTATTTTCTAAAAAAACAAACTAAAATTATAAGTGGGCAAAAAAAGGGTGTCTATAAGTAACATCTCTTTTAATTACCATCAACGTCATAATCAGGATCCAACGTTCTCATCTTATATCTATAATAACTTATCTTATATAAACTTTCTTTGTTTATCCTACTTGAACCATGCTTTATGGTGTTGTTTTCTTTCCATGTCTTACTTCATACTGTCCTAGAGCCTTTTACTTTTCACTTGAATTAATCTACAAACTTCACATTATATTGCCAATCTCTTAGCATTTTTCATCCCTCTTCCTTGTTCCTTATCTACATTTGTTGTTTAGATCCTCTTCATATATAATTGTAGACACTTAATTTTTGCCTATAGTAGTTATAATTTTTGTTTTTAGGGTCATAATTTAGAAAATAATTAAAAAATTGAAAAATGATAAAAAAAGACAAAAAAAGAAAAAGAAAAAAGAAACTAAAAAAGAAAAAAATCAAAAAAATTAATTTGATAGAATCTTGACTAAATAGTTATCGAAAAAAAAGCAAATCAGATACGATGACTTTAAATCTAATCAAATCAAGATTTCTAAGATTTGAATTTATTTTGGATCTTTATCAATTTAGATTCGAATTGATTCAAAAGATTTGTTTTTAAGTTTTATAAATAGGAGTTGCGTAGTGTAAGTTAAGGGGGAACAGTTACACATTTGTTAAAAAATACAGTCGAACCCACTCTTTAAACCAATTCTATAGTTGTGTGTGCGATATAACTAGGGATCCAATCTGTTCCCTTTCATTAGCTTTGCGTGCTTTGTTTTGTAGGTAGATAATAGTGGTTTTTAATTATTGTTTATAGCTTGTCTTATTTATTAATTTTTATCTCACTTAGTATATATGCAGTTACTTTTAAGACTTGTACTAATTTTTTTTTATTTTTATCACATCTTTAATTACTAGTAATTAGTTATAGCATTAGTATCTAGTGAACATGTGTTAAGTTAAATTTTATTTTATTTTTTTATTATTTTTTTTATATTTCATATTTTCAAAATAACATTTTTATAAAATCTCATATTTTACAAAATCTCATTCTTTGCATATTGTATTAATTTAGAAAAATTGCATTAGGCATGTTAGGGTTTTCTAGATAAAAAAATCATTTTGATGTTCATAAAATAAAAAAAAAAATCTTCAATTGACTTCTTTTTTACGGCGAGACATCTTTTCCATAGTTTATGCTTGTTTTCCATAGTTTAGACATCTTTTTTATGGTTAGATATCTTTTCCATAATGTAGGCTTTTTTTCTATAGTTTATATATCTTTTCCATTGTTTAGACATTTTTTCTATGATTTATATTTTTTTTCTATAGTTTAATCATCTTTTTCATAGTTTAGATATCTTTTCTGTGGTTAGCCATTTTTCTATTATTTAGGTATCTTTTCTATGATTAGGATTTTTTTTTTCTTTTCATTTTTTATGTTTTAAGCATCTTTTCTATATAAAAGATTCATCATGTAGAATAATGCATATTTCATAAAATCTTTAGGGTTTTTATTGAAAATAAAAAAAAATTATCACTTAGTTATTTTTGAATAAAAATCTTAATTTAGGACTTTTCAAAAATTAGGTTTTTAGGTTTTTTTGTTTTTATAATTAAGGATAAAAATTAGGTTTCTAAGGAATTTACTTAATAAAAATAAAATGGTTAATAAAAACACAAATTCAACCAATCATTTTTTTTTATAAGAAGAACCAACACATTAAAGTTTTCGGAAAGAACTATGTTCGTCTGATCCTAGTTAATGGATATGTAGGTACCTTCGGGGTGATGATAAAATCTATAGAAACCTACGTTTTTTTTTTCTTTTGGTTTTTGTTTCCTTTTCTTAAAGATATTAAAAAAGATAATTTATAAGAATAATCTTAATTTCGGTAAATAGATAGTGGTATCCATTAGGGTTTAATAGGTTAGCTCCCAGATTTGGATTCCTCTAGTTTGTATTAAATTGAAATCGAAGATTGGTAGTTAGATTGTAATCAATCCACCCAATTGATTACGGTTTTCTTTTCTTTTTCCTGTCTTCGATCGGGTAGCAACTCCAAAAATTTTTCTAAATAAAAAACCAGAATTTTATAATTTCTTTAGTCGATAATTAATATTAAACGGGTTAGGGATTAGTATTAATTGGAAATGGGGATATTCAATTTTTAAATAGAAAACTGAAAAAACAGGCTTGATAGTTTGGCGACTCCATCAGGGATGCTAGAGGGCTAGATATGAGAATTTACTGGAGATAGGATTATTTTTTAAGAAAAAAAAACAACAAAGGATGGAAAAATATAAAGACAAAAAAAAAAGGGAACTTAGGTATGTTATTTTATTTATTTTATATACTTGTTTATTTTATTTCTTTTTTACTAATATTTTTTTTATTGTAGTTTATTTAGGGTATAGTTTTGGGGGTTTACTTTGTTTTTATTTCTTTGCATCATAAACGCATGGTAGATACTGTTAAAACCAGGCCATCTTAGGACCTTAGGAGAGGGACCATTGTGTAAGTTTCGAATGTTGTGGGGCAATCACCTTATGAGACCGATTAGGTTAGGCTACTCAAGTTCAGATGCGACAATAGAACCATTGCTTTAAAAAAACATGGTGGTTGTAGAACTTAAGAACCATTTAAACCCACCCTTTGTATTATATAAAAAAAATTTTTCAAAAAAAATTTACAAGAACCTATGATGTGGCAAACTTAAATAGATAAAGACAGTTATGAAGTTGTAATTGTAATATTTCCTTATAAATAATTTGTAATAATTTTGTGTAAAGTTTAGAATAGGTGATGATTGTAATTTTAATTTTTTTTTTACCTAACTATGGCTAGATCGAGTCAAGGGGCTTCTAAGTAGATCCACGTTTACCCACCTCATGGCCTTAAGAGATACTTTAAATAGGGCTCCAACCTTTTAGCCTAAATAAGTGAGAATTTATTAGGAACAAGATTAGGCTCATCTTACCCCTATAGAAGAGCCCTATTAATATTACCTAGTTGTATACCTTAGTACATCAAGTAGTTACCGTTTTGCTTAGTATTCTACCAACTAGAAATATTTATTCTTTTGTATAGATTGACTCCTTAGCCTTTATCATTCAAAATAAATATGATTTAGATTTTTATTTTTATTTTTATTTTTAGTCTTTCTCCTTTAGAATTCCTCATTTGTAAATAGACCCTCAATAATGAGACCCTCAATAATGTTGTTCTAAGTTTGTATATAGAATTCTAGTAAAGCAACCCTCCATTTACAATTCCATTACTCAGTCTTTATAACACAAAAGCCCTAACTTTTCCTCTCTCTCTTTCAAAAAAAAAAAAAAAAGAGAAAATAAAGAAAAAAGAAGGAAAGGAAAGAAAAGGAAAAGAAAGAAATTTACTAATGGTTACAAATCCTTATAGGGTTTAAGACAAACATAATCACTTGGCTTATTAAGGCAGCTAACCTAAACAGACCCACTTGGCCCGAGAAAATAACCAACTAAACCTAAGCCCTAGCCTATCAAGATAGTTGAACTAACTTAAAGCTTAAGCCATTAAGTCCAACCATGAACCGAGTCAAAACACGAAGCCATGAAACACTATCCTAAGCTTGATCCTTGATACAAACAAAAAGGGCAATTCATTAGTCCCTTCCACTTCAAAAGTTGTCAGTTCCAGCCCATTCGAACTCTAAAGAACCTAACCCAAAATCACATATGGAAGCTTAGGGGTGTTAAGACCTATAAGTTTGGGGCATGGGGCCTTTAGTCTTTGAAATTTCACAACTAGGGCATGTTCCAAGGAATTGGGGAGTAAGGTCAATATCTTAAGGTCAATCAATCCCTATGTAAGGAATTGGTAACTCACTTTTAAAAAGTTTTGAATAAAAACAGGCTAGCTATATTCTATATACTAACCCCTAAACACTTTGAGAGTTAAGAGATATCATGGTGAGGATATTTTAGACTCATTCCTTAAAGGAGGTCCATTTTGAATTTGATACACAAACCAGAATGAAGTTAGGCATTCATTTCCAAATCCCAAACACAATTATCCTTTGACAACCCAGTTGGACTAATCTGGAGTCCTTTCAAATGTAAACCTTATTAAGAACCACCACCATAGTGGGGCAATTCGGAGGTTAAGGTCATTGATTAGGAGAGATGGATAAAATTGATTTATGTTTACCTTAATAATAACAATTCAAGGATAATTTTTGTTTTCGATAAATTGTTCCCTTTGAAGAAGAGTTAACATTTTTCTAGATACCCTAAAGGCTATACATACCTTACCTAAGCCAATGCACTTTAAACCTATGGATTTAGGGCCTTGAATCATCTAAAGACAAAAACTTGACAAAAGAGATAGTTATTTTTAGGGAGAGAAAAGAAAGGAATGAAATGAAAAGAAAAGAAAAAAGAAAGAAAGAAAAAATCTAGGAAAAAGGAAAATGAAGAAATACCTAAATATTGGGCTTGAGAAAATCCCTAATCAAAGAAGGCTTAAGTTGCTCAAAAAACACAAGGCCTTGAATTGCATTCCTAACCAAAAACATAAAACCTCATATTCATTTAGAATCATGTTCTCAACCACAAACCAAAAACTCCATATTCAGTTTAAAATCACACTCCAAATCACGAACATAAACCCTTTCTGTCCACTCGATTCTCAAACACAAGATCTTCCCACCCACAATACCTCCCTACTCAAAGCTCTTCCAATTTTGAAGAATAATTTATCTAAGATAAAAATTATTTTTGAAATTAGGGCAAGTGCACATCTAGTTCATTCCTAAGGTTCTTGACTTGTACCCCTCGGTTTGGACAAAAACACTTCTTTCAAAATAGGCCCTCTCAATTAACTTCTTTTGAAATCATTTGACCAAAAGCTTAATTTACAATACTGAACCCAAAAAGACCTAACAGATCAATCAGAGCATATCACTTATAAACTGGATTATAATTTCTGGAATAGTAATCAAGAGTGAAATCCAGACCAAGAGTACGTAAGGAAGTCCTTTTCGACTAGACTAATCGTAAGTTACCTTTTCCTTACAAAATGAATGTTTAAGGCCTATCTAAGAAGCTCATTGTCTAGGTTACAAACTAGGGTGGATATGAGATACCTTACATGATTATAGCATTTTCCTTCTAAATAAGAATTTGTATCCATTAGCAAACTTTCAAGGAAAAAGAAAAAAAAAAAGAAAATGAAAAGACATGAAAAGGAGAGAGAGAAAGTGGAGGCTTATTACAAGTTTTTTCATTCATTTTCTAGTCCATCTCATCCCTAGTGGCCAAATTTTCAATTCATGATATAAACAGTTTTCACCAAAATCCTCGAATCAAGAGTTTTTTACGAGTCGACTATGTTCCTCAGTTTTACTTTCAACTATCAGATAGAGTTTAAACAAGGTCAAAGGGTGCTTACCCTTTATCCGTTTTCTCAAGGATATAGCTAGCTCATAGAGTGCTATTCCTGTCCATATCTTCATTAGCGCTTCAACCAGCTTATGGAGCGTTATCCAGATTCATATTCTCATTTAGGGATCTAGCCAACTTGTAGAGTGTAGTCCTAATCCAAAGTTTCCCAAGCTTCTGGCTGGCTCCCAACACAATCCAAATTTATAATCTCCTAAGGAGCTAGCCAACTCGTAGAGTGTAGTCCTAACCCAAAGTTTCTTAGACTCCTAATCGCCTGACTTATAGAACGTTACTAAACTCATAATCTTTTAGGGATTTAGTAGACTCATGGAGCACTATCCCAATTCAAAGTTTCATCTTCGGGTCTTAGCCAACTCAAAGGGTACTTTGACTACCTAGGTTAGTCAGCTCATTAGGGCATGACCAAGTTTCTCCATCTTTAGGTCTCAGCCAACTCAAAGGGCGCTTTGACCGCCTTGGTTAGTTAGCTCATTAAGACAAGACCAAGTTTCCTCATTTTTTAGGTCATAAACAGCTTAAAGTGCGCTTTGACTACCTTCGTTAGTTAGCTCATTAGGATACAACCAAGTTTCTTCATCTTTAGGTCTTAGCCAGCTTAAAGGGCGCTTTGACCGCCTTAGTTAGGTAGCTCATTAGGACACGACCAAGTTTTTTCATTTTTTAGCTCTTAGCCAGCTCAAAGGGCACAATGATCGCTTTGGTCAGTTAGCTCATTAGGGCATGACTAAGTTTCCTCATCTTTAGGTCTTATCCAGCTCAAAGGGCGCTTCAACCACCTTAGTTAGCCAGCTTATTAGGGCACGGTTAAGTTTCCTCATTTTCTAGGTCTTAGCTAGCTCAAAGGGCGCTTTGACCACCTTAGTTAGTCAGCTTATTAGGGTACGACTAAGTTTCTTTATCTTTAAGTCTTAGCCAACTCAAAGGGCGCTTCAACTACGTTGGTTAGTCAGCTCATTAGGGCACGATGAAGTTTCTTCATCTTTAGGTCTTAGCCAGCTCAAAGGACGCCTTGACCACCTTAGTTAGCCAACTAATTAGGGCACAACCAAGCTTGCTCATTTTTTAAGTCTTAGCCAGCTCAAAGGACGCTTTGACCACTTTAGTTAGTTAGCTCATTAGGGCATGACCAAGCTTCCTCAACTTTAGGTCTTAGTTAGCTCAAAGGGCACTCCAACAAGCTTGGTAAGCTAGCTCATTAGGGCACGACCAAGTTTCCACATTTTTTAGCACTTAGCCACTTCAAAGGGCGCTTCGACCGTGTTGGTTAGCCAGCTCATTAGGGTACGAACAAGTTTCACCATCTTTAGGTCTTACCCAGCTCAAAGAGCGCTTTAACCACCTTGGTTAGTTAGCTCATTAAGGCACGACCAAGTTTTCTCATTTTTTAGGTCTTAGCTAGCTCAAGGCGCGCTTTAACAGCCTTAGTAAGTTAGCTCATTAGGGCACAACCATGTTACCTCATCTTTAGGTCTTAGCTTACTCAAAGGGCGCTTTGACTACCTTGGTTAGTCAGCTCATTAAGGCATGACCAAGTTTCCTCATCATTCAGTCTTATCTAGCTCAAAGGGCACTTCGACCACCATGGTTAGTCAGCACATTAGGGTACCACTAAGTTTCTTTATCTTTAGGTCCTAACCAGCTCAAAGGGCACCTTGACCGCCTTAATTAGTTAGCTCATTAGGGCACCCCCAAGTTTCTTCATCTTTAGGTCTTAGCCATCTCAATGTGCATTTCGATCACTTTGGTTAGCCAGCTCATTAGGGCATGATGAAGTTTCCTCATTTTTTAGGTCTTAACCAGCTCAAAGGGCGCTTTGACCGCCTTAGTTGGTCGGCTCATTAGGGAAAGACTAAGTTTCCTCATTTTTCAGGTCTTAAACAGCTGAAAGTGTGCTTTGACTGCCATCATTAGTTAGCTCATTAGGATAAAACCTAATATCTTCATCTTTAGGTCTTAGCCAACTCAAAGGGTGCTTGGACGGCATTAGTTTGTTAGCTCATTAGGGCATAACGAAGTTTCTTCATCTTTAGGCCTTGGCCATTTTAAAGGGCACATTGACTACCTTGCTTAGTCATCTCATTAGGGTACGACCAAGTTTCCTCATCTTTAGGTCTTAGCTAGCTCGAAGTGCACTTCAACCGCCTTAGTTAGCCAGCTCATTAGGGTACGATCAAGTTTCCTCATTTTCTAGGTCTTAGCTAGCTCAAAGGGTGCTTTGACCACCTTAGTTAGTTAGCTCATTAAGGCAGGACCATGTTTCTTTATCTTTAAGTCTTAACCAGCTCAAAGGGCACTTCGAATGCGTTGGTTAGTTAGCTCATTAAGGCACAACCAAGTTTCTTCATCTTTAGGTCTTACATAGCTCAAAGGGTGCTTCGACCACCATGGTTAGCCTGCTCATTAAAGCACGACCAAGTTTCACCATCTTTAGGTTTTACCCAAGTCAAAGAATGCTTTGATTGCCTTGGTTAGTCAGCTTATTAGGGCACAACTAAGTTTTCTCATTTTTTAAGTCTTAGCCAGCTCAAAGCGCACTTCACCCGCCTTAGTTAGTCAGCTCATTAGGGCAAGACCATGTTACCTCATCTTCAAGTCTTAACTAGCTCAAAGGGCGCTTTGACTGCCTTGGTTAGTAATCTCATTAGGGCATGACCAAGTTTCATTATCTTTAGGTCTTAACCAGCTCAAAGGGTGCTTCGACTGTATTGGTTAGTCAGCTCATTAGGGCACGACCAAGTTTCTTCATCTTTAGGTCTTAGCCAGCTCAAAGAGCGCTTCGACTGCCTTGGTTAGGCAGCTCATTAGGGTATGACCAAGTTTCACCATCTTTAGGTCATACCCAACTTAAAGAGCACTTTGACTGCGTTGGTTAGTCAACTTATTAGGGCACGACCATGTTACCTCATCTTTAGGTCCTAACCAGCTCAAAGGGCGCTTTGACCGCCTTAGTTAGTCAACTCATTAGGCCATGACCAAGTTTCCTCATCATTTGGTCTTAGTTAGCTCAAAGGGCACTTTGCCCACCATGGTTGGTCAGCTCATTAGGGTACGACCAAGTTTTTTTTATCTTTAGGTCTTAGCCAGCTCAAAGGGCACTTTAACCACCTTGATTAATTAGCTCATTGGGGCACCACCAAGTTTCTTCATCTTTAGAACTTAGCTAGCTCAATGTGCGTCTCGACTGCCTTGGTTAGCTAGCTCATTAAGGCACGATCAAGTTGCCTCATTTTTTATGTCTTAGCCAGGTTAAAGGGCGCTTTGATCGCCTTGGTTAGTCAGTTCATTAGGGCAAGACCAAGTTTCCTCATTTTTTAGATCTTAAATAGCTCAAAGTACGCCTTGACCGCCTTTGTTAGTCTGCTCATTCGGATAAAACTTAGTATCTTCATCTTTAGGTCTTAGCCAGCTCAAAGGGTGCATCGACGACGTTAGTTAGTCTGCTTATTAGGGTACAACGAAGTTTCTTCATCTTTAGGCCTTAGCCAGCTGAAAGGGCACATTGACCGCCTTGTTTAGTTAGCTCATTAGGGCATGACTAAGTTTCCTTATCTTTAGGTGTTAGCCAGCTCAAAGGGCGCTTCGACTACCTTAGTTAGCCAACTCATTAGGGTATGATCAAGTTTCCTCATTTTCTAGGTCTTAGCCAGCTCAAAGGGTGCTTTAACCACCTTGGTTAGTCAGCTCATTAGGGTACGACTAAGTTTCTTTATCTTTAGGTCTTAGCCAGCTCAAAGGACGCTTCGACTGCGTTGGTTAGTCAGCTCATTAGGGTACGACGAAGTTTCTTGATGCTTTAACTGCCTTGGGTAGCCAGCTTATTAGGGTACAACCAAGCTTTCTCATTTTTTAAGTCTTAGCCAGCTCAAAAGACGCTTTGACCACCTTAGTTAGACTGCTCATTAGGGCACGAATAAGCTTCCTCAACTTTAGGTCTTAGCAAGCTCAAAGGGTGCTCCGAAAACATTGATAAGCTAGCTCATTAGGGTACGACCAAGTTTCCACATTTTTTAGCACTTAGCCACTTCAAACGGCGCTTCGACCGCCTTGGTTAGACAGCTCATTAGGCTATGACCAAGTTTCACCATCTATAGGTCTTACCCAACTCAAAGGGCACTTTGACTGCCTTGGTTAGTTAGCTTATTAGGGTACGACCAAGTTTTCTCATATTTTAGGTCTTAGCCAACTCAAAGCGCGGTTTGACCGCCTTAGTTAGTCAGCTCAATAGGGCATGACCAAGTTACCTCATCTTTAGGTCTTAGCTAGCTCAAAGGGCACTTCGATCACCATGGTTAGTCTGCTCATTAGGGTGCCACCAAGTTTCTTTATCTTTAGGTCTTAGCTAGCTCAAAGGGCACTTTGACCGCCTTGATTAGTTAGCTCATTAAGGCACCACTAAATTTCTTTGTCTTTAGGTCTCAGCCAGCTCAATGTGCATTTCCACCGCCTTAGTTAGCTAGCTCAGTAAGGCACGATGAAGTTTCCTCATTTTTTAGGTCTTAGCTAACTTATAGGGCACTTTGACCGCCTTGGTTAGTCAACTCATTAGGGTAAGATGAAGTTTCCTCATTTATTGGGTCTTAAATAGCTTAAAGTGCGCTTTAACTGCCATCGTTAGTCAGCTCATTAGGATAAAACCTAGTATCTTCATCTTTAGGTCTTAGGCAGCTCAAAGGGCGCTTGGACGGTGTTGGTTAGTTAGCTCATTAGGGTACAATGAAGTTTCTTCATCTTGAGGCCTTAGCCATCTCAAAGGGCACAATGACCGCCTTGGTTAGTCATCTCATTAGGGCACAACCAAGTTTTCTCATCTTTAGGTCTTAGCTAGCTCAAAGGGTGCTTGGAGCGCCCTAGTTAGCCAGCTCATTAGGGTACAATCAAGTTTCCTCATTTTCTTGGTCTTAGCCTGCTCAAAGAACACTTTGACTACCTTGGTTAGTTAGCTCATTAAGGCATGAACAAGTTTCTTTATCTTTAGGTCTTAACCAACTCGAAGAGCGCTTCGATTGCATTGGTTAGTCAGCTCATTAGTGCACGACCAAGTTTTTCATCTTTAGGTCTTAGCCAGCTCAAAGGGCGCTTTGACTACCTTGGTTAGCCAACTTATTAGGGCACGACCAAGTTTCACCATCTTTAGGTCTTACCTAACTCAAAGAGCACTTTGACTGCCTTGGTTAGTCAGCTTATTGGCATACGATCAAGTTTTCTCATTTTTTAGGTCTTAGCCAAGTCAAAGTGCACTTTGATTGCCTTAGTTAGTCAGCTCATTAGGGCACGACCATGTTACCTCATCGTTAGGTCTTAGCCAGCTTAAAGGGCGCTTTGACCGCCTTGGTTAGTCAGCTCATTAGGGCATGACCAAGTTTCCTCATCATTTGGTCTTAGCTAGCTCAAAGGGTACTTCGACCACCATGGTTAGTCAGCTCATTAGGGCATGAACAAGTTTCTTTATCTTTAGGTCTTGGCCAGCTCAAAGGGCTCTTTGACCGCCTTAATTAATTAGCTCATTAGGGCACCACCAAGTTTCTTCATCTTTAGGTCTTAGCTAGCTCAATGTGTATTTCGACTAGCTTAGTTAGCGAACTCATTATGACATGACGAAGTTTCCTCATTTTTTAGGTCTTAACCAGGTCAAAGGGTGCTTTAATCGCCTTGGTTAGTTAGCTCATTAGGGTAACACCAAGTTTCCTCATTTTTAAGATCTTAAATAGCTTAAAGTGGTCTTTGACCACCTTCGTTAGTTAGCTTATTATGATAAAACCTAGTATCTTTATCTTTAGGTCTTCCCCAGCTCAAAGGGCGCTTCGACGACGTTGGTTAGTCAGCTCATTAGGACAGAACGAAGTTTCTTCATCTTTAGGCCTTAGCCAGCTCAAAGGGTACATTGACCGCCTTGGTTAGTCATCTCATTAGGGCATGACCAAGTTTCCTTATCTTTAGGTCCTAGCTAGCCAAAAGGGCGCTTCGATCGCCTTAGTTAGCCAGCTCATTAGGGTACGATCAAGTTTCCTCATTTTTTAGGTCTTAGCGAGCTCAAAGGGCGCTTTGACCACCATGGTTTGTCAGCTCATTAGGGCATAACCAAGTTTCACCATCTTTAGGTCTTAGCAAGCTCAAAGGGTGCTTCGACCGCCTTGGTTAGCTAGCTCAATAGGGCATGACCAAGTTTGCTCATTTATTAGGTCTTAGTTAGCTCCAAGGGTGCTTTGACTACCTTGGTTAGTCAGCTTATTATGGCACAACCAAGGTTCTTCAACTTTAGGTCTTAGCCAGCTCAAAGAGCACTCTGACCACCGTGGTAAGCTAGCTCATTAGGGCACAACTAAGTTTCCACATTTTTTAGCACTTAGCCACTTCAAAGGGCGCTTTGACTGCTTTGGTTAGCCAGCTCATTAAGGCACGACCATGTTTCACCATCTTTAGGTCTTACCTTGCTCAAAGAGCGCCTTGACCACCTTGGTTAGTCAGCACATTAGGGCATGACCAAGTTTTCTCATTTTTTAGGTGTTAGCCAGCTCAAAGGGCACTTCGACCGCCTTAGTTAGTAAGCTTATTGGGGTACGACCATGTTACCTCATCTTTGGGTCTTAGCCAACTCAAAGGGTGCTTTGACCACCTTGGTCAGTCAGCTCATTAGGGAACGACCAAGTTTTCTCATCATTAGGTCTTAGTTAGCTCTTAGGGCACCACCAAGTTTCTTTATCTTTAGGTCTTAACTAGCTCAAAGGGCACTTCAACCGCCTTGATTAGTTAGCTCATTAGGGTACGACCAAGTTTCTTCATCTTTAAGTCTTAGGCAGCTCAATGTGTGTTCTGATCACCTCGGTTAGCTAGCTCATTAGGGCACGATCAAGTTTCCTCATTTTTTAGGTCTTAGCGAGCTCAAAGGGCACTTTGGCCGCCTTAGTTAGTCAACTCATTAAGGCAAGACTAAGTTTCCTCATTTTTTAGGTCTTAAAAAGCTCAAGATGTGCTTTAACCACCTTCGTTAGTCAGCTGATTAGGATAAAACCTAGTATCTTCATCTTTAGGTCTTAGCCAGCTTAATGGGCGCTTTGACTGCGTTGGTTAGTCAGCTTATTAGGGCACGATGGAGTTTCTTCACCTTTAGGTCTTACCCAGCTTAAAGGGCACTTCAACCGCCTTGTTTAGCCAGCTCGTTAGGGCACGAGCAAGTTTGCTCTTTTTTAGGTCTTAGCCAGCTCAAAGGGCGCTTTGACTGCCTTGGTTAGTCAGCTCATTTGGGTACGACCAAGCTTCTTCAACTTTAGGTCTTAGCTAGTCCAAGGGGGCTCCGACCACCTTGGTAAGCTAGCTCATTAGGGCACGACCATGGTTCCACATTTTTTAGCACTTAGCTACTTCAAAGGGCGCTTCGACTGTCTTGGTTAGCTAGCTCATTAGGGTATGACCAAGTTTCACCATCTTTAGGTCTTGTCCAGCTCAAAGAGCGCTTTGACCACATTACTTAGTCAACTCATTAGGGCACGACCAAGTTTTCTCATTTTTTAGGTCTTAGCCATCTCAAAGCGCGCTTCGACCGCCTTAATTAGTCAACTCATTAGAGCACGACCATGTTACCTCATCTTTAGGTCTTAGCCAGCTTAAAGTGTGTTTTGACTGCCTTAGTTAGTTAGCTCATTAGGGTACGACCATGTTTCCTCATCATTATGTCTTAGCTAGCTCAAAGGGTACTTTGACCACGATGGTTAGTTAGCTCATTAGGGCACCACCAAGTTTCGTTATCTTTAGGTCTTAGCTAGCACAAAGGGCACTTCAACCACCTTAATTAGTTAGCTTATTAGGGCACCACCAAGTTTCTTCATCCTTAGGTCTTAGCCAGCTTAGTGTGCATTTTGACTGCCTTGATTAGCCAGCTCATTAGGGCATGACAAAGTTTCCTCATTTTTTAGATCTTAGCCAGCTCAAAGGGCACTTTGACCACCTTGGTTAGTCAATTCATTAAGGCACGACCAAGTTTCAACATCTTTAGGTCTTTAGCCAGCTGAAGGGGTGCTTTAACCGCCTTTGTTAGTCAACTCATTAGGACACGACCGAGGTTCCCCATTTTTTTGGTCTTTGCTAGCTCAAAGGGTGCATTGACCACCTTAGTTAGTTAGCTCATTAGGGCATGATCAAGTCTCCTCATTTTTTAGGTCTTAGTTAGCACAAAGGATCTTTGACCGCCTTGGTTAGTCAGCACATTAGGGTACAACCAAATTTCCACATCTATCGGTCTTAAGCATCTAAAGGGGCGTTTTTAATGCCTTTAATAATCAGCTAATCAGGGTACGACCAAGTTTCCTCCTCTTTAGGTCTTAGCTAGCTCAAAGAGTGCTTTCATTGCCTTAGTTAGTCAGCTCATTAAGCTACGGCCTAGTTACCTCATTTTCTAGGTCTTAACCAACTCAAAGTATGCTTTGAACACCTATGTTAGTCAGCTCAATAAGATACGACCAAGTATCTTCATATTTTGGTTTTAGCTAGTTTAAACAGTGCATTGTCTACCTAAGTTAGTCAGCTTATTAGGGTACGACAAAGTTACCTCATCTTTAGGTCTTAGCCAACTCAAAGGGTGCCTCAACCGCCTTAGTTCGTTAGCTCATTAGTCTATGGCCAAGTTTCGTCATCTTTAGGTCTTAGCTAGCTCAATGGGCACTCTAACTACCATAGTTAGCTAGCACATTATAGCACAACCAAATTCCCTCATTTTTTAGGTCTTAGCTAGCTCAGAGGGCGCTTCAACCGCCTGAGTTAGTTTGCTTATTAAGGTATGATCAAGTTTCTTCATCTTTAGGTCTTAGCTAGTTCAAAGGATGTTTTGACCGCCTTAGTTAGTCAGCTCATTAGGGCACGACAAAGTTTTCGCATTTTTTTGGTCCTACCCAGCTCAAAGGGTGCTTCGACCACCTTGGTTAGTCAGCTCACTAGGGTATAATTAGGTTACCTCATCTTTAGGTCTTAGCCAACTCAAAGGGCGGTTTGACAACCTTAGCTAGTCAGCTCATTAGGGTACGACCAAGTTTCCTTATCATTAGATCTTAAGTAGCTCAAAGGGCGCTTAGATTGGCTTGGTTAGTCAGATCATTAGGGTATGACCAAGTTTCCTCTTCTTTAGGTCTTAACAAGCCCAAAGGCGCTTCAACCGACTTCTTTAGTTAGCTCATTAAGGCATGACCATGTTTCTTTATATTTAGGTCTTAGCTAACTCAAAGGACACTTCGACCGCCATGATTAGTCTTCTCATTAGGGCATGACCAAGTTTCTCCATCTTTAGGTCTTACCCAGCACAAAGAGCACTTTAACTGCCTTGGTTAGTCAGCTCATTAGGGCACAACCAAGTTTTCCCATTTTTTAGGTCTTAGCCAACTCTAGAGCACTTTGACTGCTTTGGTTAGCCAGCTCATTAGGGCACAACTAAGTTTCCTCATTTTTTAGGTCTTAGCCAGCTTAAAGGGTGCTTTGACCGCCTTGGTTAGTCAGCTCATTAGGGCACGACTATGCTTCTTCAACTTTAGGTCTTAGCCAGCTTAAAGGGCACTTCGACCACCTTGGTAAGCTAGCTCATTAGGGCACAACCAAGGTTCTACATTTTTTAGCACTTAACCACTTCAAAAAGCGCTTCAACTGCCTTAGTTAGCTAGCTCATTAGGGCACGACCAAGCTTCACCATCTTTAGGTCTTACGTAGCTCAAAGAGTGCTTTGACTACCTTGGTTAGTTAGCTCATTAGGGCACGACCAAGTTTGCTCATTTTTTAGGTCTTAGCCAACTCAAAGGGTACTTTGACCGCCTTGGTTAGTTAGCTGATTAGGGTATGACAAAGTTTCTTCAACTTTAGGTCTTAGCCAGATTGAAGGACGCTTCGATCACCTTAGTTAGTTAGCTCATTAGGGTACGACCATGTTATCACATTTCTTAGTACTTAGCTAGCTCAAAGGGTGCTCCGACCTCCTTGGTTAGCCATCTCATTAGGGAACAACCAAGCTTCTTCAACTTTAGGTCTTAGCTAGCTTAAAAGGCACTTTGATCACCTTGGTTAGTCAGCTCATTATGATACGACTAAGTTTTCTCATCTTTTAGGTCTTTGCTAGCTCAAAGGGTGCGTCGATAGCTATGGTTAGTTAACTCATTAGGGCACAACCAGGTTACCTCATCTTTAGATCTTAGCCAGCTTAAATGGCGCTTTGACCAACTTGGTTAACCAGCTCATTAGGGCATGACCAAGTTTCCACATTTTTTAAGACTTAGGCACCTTAAAGGGCGCTTTGATCGCTTTAGTTAGCCAGCTCATTAGGGCACGACCAAGTTTCACCATATTTTGGTCTTACGCAGCTCAAAGAGCGCTTTGACCGCCTTAGTTAGTCAACTCATTAGGGCACGACTAAGTTTCTCCATCTTTAAGTCTTATCTGGCACAAAGAGTGCTTTGACCGCCTTAGTTTGTTAGCTCATTAGGGTACAACTAAGTTTGCCCATTTTTTAGGCCCTAGCCGACTCAAAGGGCGCTTTGACCACCTTAGTTAGTCAGCTGATTAGGATACAACAAAGTTTCTTTAACTTTAGGTCTTAGTCAGATTAAAGGGTGCTCCGATCACCTTAGTTAGTCAGCTAATTAAGGTATGACCAAGTTTCCACATTTTTAAGCACTTTGCCAGCTGAAAGGGCACTTCGACCTCCTTGGTTAGCCAGCTCATTAGGGTACAACCAAGCTTCTTCAACTTTAGGTCTTAGCTAGCTCAAAGGGTGCTTTGACCGCCTTGGTTAGATAGTTCATTAGGGCATGACTAAGTTTTCTCATTTTTTAGGTCTTAGCCAACTCAAAGGGTACGTCGATTGCCATGGTTAGTCAACTCATTTAGGCACAACTAGGTTACCTCATATTTAGGTCTTAGCCAGCTCAAATGGCGCTTTGACCACCTTGGTTAACTAGCTCATTAGGGCATGACCAAGTTTCCACATTTTTTAAGACTTAGGCACTTTAAAATGCGCTTCGACTGCCTTGGTTAGCCAGCTCATTAGGGCACGACTAAGTTTCACCATCTTTAGGTCTTACATAGCTCAAAGAGTGCTTTGACTGCCTTGGTTACTCAGCTGATTAGGGCATGACCAAGTTTTCACATTTTTTAGGTCTTAGCCAGCTCAAAGGGTGCGTTGACTGCCTTGGTTAGTCAGCTCATTAGGGCACTACTAGGTTACCTCATCTGTAGGTCTTAGTCAGCTCAAAGGGCGCTTTGACCACCTTGGTTAGTCAGCTCATTAGGGCACTACCAAGTTTCCACATTTTTTAAGACTTAACCACCTTAAAGGGCGCTTCGACCACCTTGGTTAGCTAACTCATTAGTGTACAACCAAGTTTCTCTATCTTTAGGTCTTACCCAGCACAAAGAGCGCTTTAACTGCCTTGGTTAGTCAGTTCATTAGGGTACGACTAAGTTTTCTCATTTTTTAGGTCTTAGCCAACTTAAAGGGTGCTTTGACCGCCTTGGTTAGTCAATTGATTAGGGTACGACAAAGATTCTTTAACTTTAAGTCTTAGCCAGATTAAAGGGCGCTCCGATCACCTTGGTTAGTTAGCTCATTAGGGTACGACTAAGTTTCTACATTTTTTAGCACCTTAAAGTGCACTTCAACCGCCGTGGTTAGCTAGCTCATTAGGGTACGACTAAGCTTCTTTAACTTTAGGTCTTTGTCAACTTAAAGGGTGTTTTGACTGCCTTGGTTAGTCAGCTCATTAGGGCACGGCCAAGTTTTCTCATTTTTTAGGTCTTAGCTAGCTCAAAGAGTGCGTCGACCGCCTTGGTTAGTCAACTCATTAGAGCACAACCAGGTTACCACAACTTTAGGTCTTAACCAGCTCAAAGGGCGCTTTGACCACCTTGGTTAACCAGCTCATTATGGCACGACCAAGTTTCCACTTTTTTTAAGACTTAGCCACTTTGAAGTGTGCTTTGACCGCCTTGATTAGTCAGCTCATTAGGGCACAACCTAGTTTCACCATCTTTAGGTCTTACCTAGCTTAATGAGCGCATTGACCGCCTTGGTTAGTTAGCTCATTAGGACACAACCAAGTTTTCTCATTTTTTAGGTCTTAGCCAGCTCAAAGGGTACATCGACCATCGTAGTTAGTTAGCTCATTAGGACATATCTAAGTTTTCTCATTTTTAAGGTCTTAGCTAACTCAAAGGGCACTTCGACCGCCATTATAAGTCAGCTCATTATGGTACGACCAAGTTTTTTTATCTTTAGGTCTTAGCCAGCTCAACGGGCACTTTGACTGCCATAGTTAGTCAGCTCATTAGGGCACGACCAAGTTTCTTCATCTTTTGGTCTTAGCTAGCTCAAAGGGCGCTTTAACCTCATTAGTTAGCTAGCTCATTAGGGCACGACCAATTTTCCTCATTTTTTAGGTTTTATCTAGCTCAAAAGGCACTTTGACCGCTTAGGTTAGTTAGCTCATTAGGGCACGACCAAGTTTCCTCATCTTTAGGTCATAGCCAGGTCAAAGGGTGCTTCAACCACCATGGTTAGTCAGCTTATTAGGGCACGACCAAGTTTCTTCATCTTTAGGTCTTAGTTAGCTCAAGGGGTGCTTCGACTGCCTTTGTTAATCAGATCATTAGGGCATGACTAGGTTTCATCATCTTTAGGTCTTAGCCAGCACAAAGGGTGCTTTAATCGCATTTGTTAGTTAAATCATTAGGGCATGACCAAGTTTCTCCATCTTTAAGTCTGAGCTAGCTCAAAGGGCACTTTCACTGCCTTGGTTAGTCAGCTCATTAGGGTACGACCAAGTTTCCTCATCCTTAGGTCTTATCCAGCTCAAAGGGCGCTTTAATCGGCTTAATTATTTAGCGCATTAAGGCACGACCAAGTTTCTTCTTCTTTAGGTCTTAGGCTACTCAAAGGGCGCTTCGACTGCCTTAGTTAGCCAGCTCATTGGGGCATGACCAAGTATCCTCATTTTTTAGGTGTTAGCCAGCACAATGTGCACTTTGACCACCATGGTTAGTTTACTCATTAGGGCACGACCAAGTTTCTTCTTCTTTAGGTCTTAACTAGCTTAAAGGGCACTTTGACTGCTTTGGTTAGCCAGCTCATTAGGGCATGACTACATTTCTTTATCTTTAGGGCTTAGTTAGCTCAAAGGGCACTTTGACCGCCTTGATTAGTTAGCTCATTAGGGCACGGCCATGTTTCCTCATTGTTTTGGTCTTAGGCAGCTAAAAGGGTACTTTGAACGTCTTGGTTAATCTACTCATTAAGGCACAACCAAGTTTCTTCATCTTTAGGTCTTAGCTTGCTCAGAGGGTGCTTCGTCCGCCTTAGTTAGTCACCTCATTAGGGTATGAACAAGTGTCCGTTTTTTTAGGTTATACCCTGCTCGAAGGGCGCTTTGACCACCTTGATTAGTCAGCTCATTCGGGCATGACCAGGTTTCCTCATTCTTTAGGTCTTAGCCAACTAATTGGGTACTTTGATCACTTTAGTTAGTCAACTCATTAAGGCACGACCAAGTTTCTTCATTCTTTAGGTCTTAGCTAGCTTGAAGGGTGCTTTAACCGCTTTGGTTATTCAACTCATTAGGGTACGACTAAGTTTCCCCATTTTTTAGGTCTTAGCCAGCTCAAAGGGTGCTTTGACCGCCTTGGTTAGTTACCTCATTAAGGTACGGACAACTTTTCCTTATCTTTAGGTTTTAGCTAGCTCAAAGGGCAATTCGACTACCTTAGTTAGTCGGCTCATTAGGTCAGGGCCAAGTTTCTTCATTTTTTGGTCTTACCTAGCTCAAGGAGCGCTTTGACCGCCGTGGTTAAACAGCTGATTAGGGCATGACCAAGTTTTCTCATTTTTTAGGTCGTAGCTAGCTCTAAGGAGAGCTTCGACCATGTTAGTTAGTCAGCTCATTAGGGCACAACCAAGTTACCTCATCTTTAGGTCTTAGCCAGCTCAAAGGACGCTTCTACTGCCATGGTTAGTCAACTCATTAGGGCATAACCAAGTTTCTCCATCTTTAGGTCTTACCCAGCATAAAGAGCGCTTTGTTCGCCTTGTTTAGTTAGCTGATTAGTGTACGACCAAGTTTTCTCATCTTTTAGGTCCTAGCCGGCTCTAAGGGTCCTTTTACTGCATTGGTTAGTCAACTCATCAGGGTACGACAAAGTTTCTTCATTTTTAGGTCTTAGCCAACTCAAAGGGCACTCCGACTACGTTTGTTAGCTAGCCTATTAGGGCACGACTAAGTTTCCACATTTTTTAGCACTTAGCCGCCTCAATGGGCGCTTCAACCACCTTGGTTAGCCAGCTCATTAGGGCATGACCAAGTTTCACCATCTTTAAGTCTTACCTAGCTCAAAGAGCGCTTTGACCGCCATAGTTAGTTAACTCATTAGGGTATGACCAAGTTTTCTCATTTTTTAGGTCTTAGCCTGGTCAAAGGGTGCTTTGACCACCTTGGTTCGTCAGCTCATTGGCGTACAACCAAGGTACCTCATCTTTAGGTCTTGAACAGCTTAAAGGGCACTTCAACCACCTTGGTTAGTCAGCTCATTTAGGTACCACTAAGTTTCTTTATCTTTAGGTCTTAGCCAGCACAAAGTACACTTCAACTGCCTTGGTTAGTCAGCTCATTAGGGCACGACCAAGTTTCTTCTTCTTTAGGTCTTATCCTGCCCAAAAGGCACTTTGACTACCTTGGTTAGCCAGCTTATTATGGCACGAGCAAGTTTCTCCATCTTTAGGTCTTACCCAACTCAAAGAGTGCTTTGATCGCCTTGGTTAGTTAGCTCATTAGGGTACGACCAAGTTTTCTCAATTTTTAGGTCTTAGCCAACTTAAAGGCCACTTTGATCGTCTTGGTTCGTTAGCTCATTAGGGCACAACCAAGTTACCTCATCTTTAGGTCTTAGCCAGCTCAAAGGACGCTTCTACTGCCATGGTTAGTCAACTCATTAGGGCATAACCAAGTTTCTCCATCTTTAGGTCTTACCCAGCATAAAGAGCGCTTTGTTCGCCTTGTTTAGTTAGCTGATTAGTGTACGACCAAGTTTTCTCATCTTTTAGGTCCTAGCCGGCTCTAAGGGTCCTTTTACTGCATTGGTTAGTCAACTCATCAGGGTACGACAAAGTTTCTTCATTTTTAGGTCTTAGCCAACTCAAAGGGCACTCCGACTACGTTTGTTAGCTAGCCTATTAGGGCACGACTAAGTTTCCACATTTTTTAGCACTTAGCCGCCTCAATGGGCGCTTCAACCACCTTGGTTAGCCAGCTCATTAGGGCATGACCAAGTTTCACCATCTTTAAGTCTTACCTAGCTCAAAGAGCGCTTTGACCGCCATAGTTAGTTAACTCATTAGGGTATGACCAAGTTTTCTCATTTTTTAGGTCTTAGCCTGGTCAAAGGGTGCTTTGACCACCTTGGTTCGTCAGCTCATTGGCGTACAACCAAGGTACCTCATCTTTAGGTCTTGAACAGCTTAAAGGGCACTTCAACCACCTTGGTTAGTCAGCTCATTTAGGTACCACTAAGTTTCTTTATCTTTAGGTCTTAGCCAGCACAAAGTACACTTCAACTGCCTTGGTTAGTCAGCTCATTAGGGCACGACCAAGTTTCTTCTTCTTTAGGTCTTATCCTGCCCAAAAGGCACTTTGACTACCTTGGTTAGCCAGCTTATTATGGCACGAGCAAGTTTCTCCATCTTTAGGTCTTACCCAACTCAAAGAGTGCTTTGATCGCCTTGGTTAGTTAGCTCATTAGGGTACGACCAAGTTTTCTCAATTTTTAGGTCTTAGCCAACTTAAAGGCCACTTTGATCGTCTTGGTTCGTTAGCTCATTAGGGCACAACCAAGTTACCTCATCTTTAGGTCTTAGCCAGCTCAAAGGACGCTTTGATCACCATGGTTAGTCATCTCATTAGGATTCGACCAAGTTTCTCCATCTTTAGGTCTTACCCAGCACAAAGGGTGCTTTAACTGCCTTAGTTAGTCAGCTCATTAGGGTACGACTAAGTTTTCTCAATTTTTAGGTCTTAGCCAGCTCTAAGGGCACTTCGACTGCGTTGGTTAGTTAACTCATTAGGACACGACAGTGTTTCTTCATCTTTAAGTCTTAGCTAGCTCAAAGGGCGCTCCAACTACCTTTGTTAGCCGGCTCATTAGGGTACGACTAAGTTTCCACATTTTTTAGCACTTGGCCACTTCAAAGGGCGCTTTGACCCCCTTGGTTAGCCAGCTTAGTAGGGCACGACCAAGTTTCTCCATCTTTAGGTCTTAGCCTGCTCAAAGAGCACTTTGACTGCCTTAGTTAGCCAGCTCATTAGGGTACGACCAAGTTTTCTCATTTCTTAGGTCTTAGCTAGCTCAAAGGGTGCTTCAACCGCTTTGGTTACTCAGCTCATTTGGGTATAACCAAGTTGCCTTGTTTTTAGGTCTTAGCCAACTCAAAAGGCGTTTTGACCACCTTGATTAGTCAGCTTATTAGGGCACGACCATGTTTCCTAATCTTTAGGTCTTAGTTAGCTCAAAGGGCACTTTAAACGCCTTAGTTAGTTAGCTCATTAGGGCACCACCAAGTTTCTTTATCTTTAGATCTTAGCTAGCACAATAGGCACTTCGACTGCTATAGTTTGTTAGCTCATTAGGGCATGACCAAGTTTCTTCATCTTTAGGTCTTAACTTGCTCAAAGGGCGCTTTGACTGCTTTGGTTAGCCAGCTCATTAGCGTGCGACCAAGTTTCTTCAACATTAGGTCTTGCCCAACATAAAGATGGCTTTGACCGCCTTGGTTAGTCAACTCATTAGGGCACGACTAAGTTTTCTCATTTCTTAGGTCTTAATCAACTCTAAGGGCACTTTAACCGCATTGGTTAGTCAGCTCATTAGGGCATGACGAAGATTCTTCATCTTTAGGTCTTAGCTAGCTCATAGGGTGCTTCGACCGCCTTGGTTACCTAACTCATTAGGGCACGACCAAGTTTCCTCAATTTTTAGGTCTTAGCCAGCTCAAAGGGCAATTTGACCACCTTCGTTAGTCAACCCATTAGTGCACGAGTAAGTTTCATCAACTTTAGGCCTTAGCCAACTTAAAGGGTGCTTCGACCACCTTGGTTAGCTAGCTCATTAGGGCAAGACCAAGTTTGCACATTTTTTAGCACTTATTAGCTCAAAGGGCGCTTCAACTGCCTTGGTTAGCCAACTCATTAGGGCACGACCAAGTTTCACCATCTTTAGGTCTTCCGTTACTCAAAGAGTGCTTTTACTGCCTTGGTTAGTTAGCTCATTGGGCATGACCATGTTTTCTCATTTTTTAGGTCTTAGCCAGCTCAAAGGGTACGTCGATCGCCTTCGTTAGTCAGCTCATTAGGGCATAACTAGGTTACCTTATCTTTAGGTCTTAGCTAACTCAAGGGGTGCTTTGACCACCTTGGTTAGCCAGCTCATTAGGGCATGATCAAGTTTCTACATTTTTTAAGACTTAGCCACCTCCAAGGGTGCTTCAACCGCCTTGGTTAGCTAGCTCATTAGGGCACGACCAAGCTTCCTCATTTTTTAGTTCTTAACCAGTTCAAAGGGCGCTTTGACGACCTTGGTTAGTTAACTCATTAGGGTACGACAAAGTTTCTTCAACTTTTGGTCACAGCCAACTAAAAGTGTGCTCCAATCACCTTAGTTAGTCAGCTCATTAGGGCACGACCAAGTTTGCACATTTTTTAGCACTTAGCCAGGTCAAAGGGTGCTTTGACCGCCTTGGTTAGTCAACTCATTAGGGCACGACTAAGTTTTCTCATTTTTTTGGTCTTAGCCAGCTCAAAGTGTACATCAACCGCCTTAGTTAGTCAGTACATTAGGGCACAACCAGGTTACCTAATCTTTAGGTCTTAGCCAGCTCTAAGGGCACTTAGACTACCTTGGTTAACCAACTCATTAGGGCATGACTAAGTTTCCACATTTTTTAAGACTTAGACTCCTCAAAGGGCACTTCGACTGCCTTGGTTAGCCAGCTTATTAGGGCACGATCTAGTTTCACCATCTTTAGGTCTTACCCAACGTAATGAGTGCTTTGATCACCTTGGTTAGTCAGCTTATTAGGGCATGACCAAGTTTTCTCATTTTTTAGGTCATAGCTAACTCAAAGGGTACGTTACTACCTTGGTTAGTCAGCTCATTAGGGCATGACTAAGTTTTTCATTTTTTATCTCTTAGCTAGCTCAAAGGGCATTTCAACAGCCTTGGTAACTCAGCTCTTTAGGGCACAACCAAGTTACCTCGTCTTTAGGTCTTAACCAGCTTAAAGGGCGCTTTGACCGCCTTGGTTAGTCTGTTCATTAGAGCACGACCAAGTTTCCTCATCTTTAGGTCTTAGCTAGCTCAAAAAGCGCTTTGACTGCCTTGGTTAGCCGACTCAATAGGGCACAACCAAGTTTCCTCATTTTTTAGGTCCTAGCCAACTCAAAGGGTGCTTCGACCGCCTTCGTTAGTTAGCTCATTAGGGCATGACTATGTTTCTTCATCTTGTGGTCGTAACCAGCTCAAGAGGCGCTTCGATCACTTTGCTTAGCTAGCTCATTAAGGCGTGACCAAGTTTTCTCATTTTTTAGGTGTTAGCCAACTTAAAGGGTAGCTCGATTGCCTTGGTTAGTAAGCTCATTTAGGCACAACCAAGTTTCTTCCTCTTTGGGTCTTAATCAACTCAAAGGGCACTTCAACTGCCTTCGTTAGTTAGCTCATTAGGGCATGACCAAGTTTCTTCATCTTTAGGTCCTAGCTAGCTCAAAGGGTGCTCCGACCACCTTAGTTAGTTAGCACATTTGGGCATGACCAAGTTCCTTCATTTTTTAGGTCTTAGCTAGCTCAAGGTGTGCTTCTACCACTTGGATTAGTCAACTCATTAGAGCACGACCAAGTTTCTTCATCCTTAGGTCTTAGCTAATTCAAAGGGTGCTTTGACTGCCTTAGTTAGTCAACTCATTAGGGCACGACTAAGTTTTCTCATCTTTTAGGTCTTAACTAGCTCAAAGGGTGCTTTGACCACCTTAGTTAGTCAGCTCATTAGGGCACAACCAGGTTACCTCATCTTTATGTGTTAGACAGCTCAAAGGGCGCTCTAACCACCTTGGTTAGTCAACTCATTAGAGCACGACCAAGTTTCCTTATCATTAGATCTTAGCTAGCTCAAAAGGCGCTTCGACCACCTTAGTTAGTTAGCTCATTAGGACATGGCCAGGTTTCTTCATCTTTAGGTCTTAGCCAGCTCAAAGGGTGTCAGGACCCTAGAGGGGGCCTAATAGGATTACCTAAAATTTCCATAACATGTGTGTACCCATGATATAAAAATCATTTTGTAAGTCAAAGATTACATGACTTTAAATAATAAATCACTAAGATTACTAATTTTTAAGTAATTAATTTATTGTAACACAACACAATATATAAATATAAATAACTATAGATATCCGATATCCTACAGTTTCTCAGAATTGTAGAGAATCGATATCCCCTACCAAATAATAAGACAGAATATACTAACATTATAAAAGAAATATAAGAAAAATTAAATTATCTACAAAGGATGTTTATGTATCATCTAAAGAGTATTGATAAAGCTAATTTAACCCCTGTTTTATTAGTGGCAATTCAACGATATCATAAAGATTTATGTGCTTAATTGAAAGAATTGACACTTAACTAGTTAATATATTTGCTTCAGGTTCAATTCAGTACAAATGGGAGAAAAGGAGCTGGAAAGAGTGCATTTGGAGCATGAAAACACAGAGGAATGAAGACTTTCTATAAGAAAGGGAGGATCCACGACCGTGGCTAAAATAGCCAATGAATAGCAGTGGAAATGAGACGATTAGTGGAGCTTATGACCTTGAACCACGGCCGTGGTGGTGGTGACAACCACGGCTTTACATACGGCCGTAGTACACCTGGTGTGCATGAAAAGAAAGAATTTTTATTGTATTTTTCATGGGGATATATATATAGAAGAGAGGAGAGAGAAGGGGGACAGTTCTGATATTTGAAACTTTTCCTTTAATTATTTTACTTGGATATTGAGAAGTTAAGGTTTAATATAATTGGAGAGATTACACCGTAAGATTTATGGAAGATTGAAAAACATTTGCTTGGATTTCAATTGAGAGTTTAGCTATTGGAATTTCTTGAGAAAAGTGCGCACAAACCAGTATTTTCATCTATATAAGGAATCAGTGAGATCATTCGCATTTCTTGTTTATCATAGAGAATTGTGTTGCAATTGTAATTATATTGAATCATGAATTCCTTCATACACAATTATGTTGATGCTATGAATTCCATGGCTAACTAATTTATTAGATGGGAATGAGATAAACCCTAGATTGCTAAAATGATTGTGGTAATTATGTTATAGGAGTAATATAAATATGGCTTATTTTAGATTGCAACTCTTTCTATTTCAATTATGACTTGTCTAAGTTATGATTATTAGAGGTTATAAACATGGGAGTGTTTGTAAACTCATTAGGAGTTCTTGATTAAAGAATTCAGATAAAGGCAGAAGCAGTGTCTAATTGTTTAATCAGAGATTATTGGGAGATTAATGCAATATCTAAAACTAATTAATCACTAAGGAATTAGGATAATTGGGTTGAAGATATTAGATTATCATATCATTGGAAGATGTATGATAATACTCTAGAATCCACTATTGATTAGAAAACGGAAGCGGACTAATTATATCAGAGGTCAAATCCTTAATTTAAGGAATTATAATCTCAATGAAATAACTATACATATATTATTCTATATAACTCAATGGCAACTAGATTAGTATCTCTAAGGTGGAATCTCGATTTCCCATCACTTTTCAATTGATAAGTTTTTCAAATCATCTTTTGATCTCATTGTAATTGAGTTAAATTAGTTTTAATTTTAGTATAAAAAAAAAACCATTCTTGATTTACCTAAATATTAACTAAAGCTAGCACAAGTTTAGTACTCTACTTAAGTCCTTGTGGGATTAACACTTGTTTTCAACATTATACTTGATATGATCCAGTATCTTTGTTGGTATTGCGCTCATTTTTTCTAAACACCTTTTTAGCGTATCAAGTACTCAACTATTCCTAATACTAAGATATATATCTTCATCTCACACTTGGCACTCGAGACTTATCCTAATCCTAATGTAAGTAGACCTGCAAGAGAAACTATAAGGGAGTGAGGATATAACAGCTCAGTGAGTTCGTTCCTCACCACTATCGGTCAAACAAGTTTTCACACATTATTATTACATATGTAGGCAAGTTATCTACATACAACATGAATGTATGCGCGATTAATGCAAGCAACACATCCATAGGAGTCTGGAACTCTGGAAGGTGTAGAATTACATCGTCTACACTTCGATTATCCCCTGTACTTACCCGCACAGGGTACTTCAACTTACCCGCACAGGGTACTTCAACTTACCCGCATGAGGCTACCTAGAGGCACCACCCCTCTAGGCAAAACTTGACTATTACCCTAGTCGAAAAAAGAGTTTCAATCTAAATAGGGGGATTCCAAACTATGACTATCCACCTTCTAAGGTCCTTTGGGCACAAACTTGCAAGTCCTCTCGCAACCAAAATTAACCAAGGCCTTACAGGCATAATAAAGCGAGTCCTTTCCCAATCAAAATTAATCAAGGCCTTACAGGCACAATAAAGTGAGTCCTCTCGCTATCATATAGAGAACCTATGCTAGCTTTACCTTAACGTTAAAAATATTATTTATGGCTCCATAAGCCCTTATAGAGATCATGCAAAAATATGTTTAAGGATAGAAAAGCTTTTTCCAAAAACACTTTTCTTAAGATTTTTGCAAGGCTAGCACTCTCCATTCATACCTTTACCAAGTCATAGACATGCGACGAGTATAATTAGTTATTCTGGTCTAATACTTATATTTATCAATTTAAAAAAATGATCACATAAATGATGCCATACAAGCAAAATAGTCATTCAAACATATAAGCAACAGCAAGCAGCAAAACATCATACAAGTAATACGTACAAGCAAGTAGCAGGTCATTAGAACTCCCTCACCTGGATTACTTCTCCTTCTCCAAGCTTTGGGGTTTCCAAAACTCTATATTGAACACCTAAAATATAGTAACACTTATAAGTATTTTGAACTAAAAGTCTATTATAGTTTATCTAGTTTCCCCCAATATAACCCAAGTATAATGTGTATAGGGTTTATCATACTCAATGGGGTTAATAGTAACTATTTTCTTATATTTTGTAAGTTATGAGATTTCCTTTATATATTTTGTAACTTTTTTATTCTAATTCCGATATTTGAGAACTTATAGTCATTTTTCATCATTTTTAGACGTACGTTCACACGGTGATGTCCGTTTTGGACGTTAAGACCCATGTTTTATGATATGGGCTAAATTTATTGAAATTTTATCTTATTGAAGTTTAGTTGTTCTTATTGCTTATGTTTATATCCTATTCTAGTATTTAATGATTTAATTAGACATTAGATTCTTACACTTAGGGAATTTTACATTAATATTACTAATTCACATGCTTGATTAAGTTTAATTCAATTTAAGAAGTGTCTTAGGGTTTAAGGGATTTTCGGCTTCTAAGTACATGTATATACCTATGTTATGTGCTTATGTAATCTTATTATTTCTTCTTTTATAAACCTATGCTTATATCATTACTTATGTAATCACTTGATGATGTCATGGCTTATGCAATCATTTGATGATGTCATGGCTTATGTAATCATTTGATGATGCCATGGCTTATGTAATCCTTTAATGACATCATTGCTTACATCATTAGTCCATTATTATCCTTATATATTTACACACTTTATACATATGTGATATACATATCTATACTTCTAATATATTAATATGTATACTTGTGTACTTATAAGTACTTATACATATACAAATACACATACTCATATACGCATACAGTGACATATGTATTTTTATACATATTTTCGTGTGCCTTATCTACCCCCTTAAGAAAGCTTCACAATTTTATTCTTTTTGTATTTTAAGGGTATATTTGACATGGTATATGTATGTATAGGAAGTACATGTCTTAATTTAGGTTTGTACATAATGAATACTTATGTACAAAGGTATTTATACATGTATATCTCTAGCATACCCTAATGTGTACATACTCAAAGACATGTACACATATATCTTCTTCCATTGCCTAAAGAATTCTATACTTCCATATGTAAAGATTGAAACTTTAAGCCTAAATCAACATATATGTACACAACACATAACTACTTAACCTAACCTAACTCTTCATCTAACTAGTAAAGAATATGAAGAAGACTTAGTAACATAAGAACATACCTTAATTTGCTCTTAAAAATGGACGCAAAGTTGAAAAGTAAAGAAAAGTGAAAGGGAAAGGGAAAGGTTACGGTTATAGAGGAAGAGGAAGGGACTTAATCTTGTATTGTTTTGTGTTTTCTGAAAGTGAAAGCAAGTGGGGTCTTAAGGAAAAAGGAATGGATGGTAATTAAGGGAAAAAAAGGAGAAGGAAAAGCTAAAAGAAAAGAAATCATGAGAAGAAAGATATTTTTTTTTTGTCAAATGAAAGGTACATTTTTGTTGACTTAGTCAACCTTTGACTTGGTCAAATGTTGACTTAGTCAACTCTCTTAGAGTTGAATGTAATTTGAATGCTCATAATGAAGTAATTAAGAAAAACTAAGAAGAAAATTAAGGAAATGAAAGAAAATGTGGGGCTTGTTGATATAATTAGTAAAAATAGGTAATGAGAACTTTCTCTAAGTATTTATATCCTAGAAACATAATTTGGTATGCCACTTTAGGTAATTGTCATGAAAAGTATCATTTAAGTTATTAAGGTTTACTACATATAACTTAAGCATCAACTATACCCTTAACTCTATGTAATACTATCCTAGTTATATACTTAGAAGATGAATGTGATCTAGGATGCAATATCTTAGTTTCTAAGGGATCACTTAAGTATTGTAACTATTTATACATGATTGAAAATTGTCTTTAGTCGTTTGCTAATGAAATGGCAAAATATGGAGGATATATTACCACTTAGGGTTTTAGGGTAAATTATGGTGAATTAGTGCTTTTATATCCTCAAAGTTATAGTTTTAAGGTTTTTATTATGTTCGCGTACAATCTCTAGAGTTTATACACATTTAGGGTTTAATATATTTATACACGATTAAGTTTTTTATTGTTATCTTAGGGTTTTGATGAGGTTCGAGGTTAACTTTTGCAGTTACATATATTTGAGGTTGTAGGGTCTTCGTATACGATTAGAGGTTCAATTGATAATTTAAGGTTTTTCATATTCACTTTAGGTTTTGAATTGAGATTTTAATCGGTTTTAAATCTCACTGATTCTATTGACTTCAAGAAATCATCTATAGTTTGGATGTTTGTTTCTATACTTAGAAAGCTAAATTCGCAGGGTTTACAAAGGGCGCTTGGACTGGCTTGGTTAGTCAGCTCATTAGAGTATGACTAAGTTTCCCCATCTTTAGGTCTTAACTAGCTCAAAGGGCACTTCGACCGTCATCGTTAGTCAGCTCATTAGGGTATGACCAAGTTTTTTTATCTTTAGGTCTTAACCAACTCAAAGGGCGCTTTGAATGCCATGGTTAGACAACTTATTAGGGCATGACCAAGTTTCTTCATCTTTTGGTCTTAGCTAGCTCAAAGGACACTTTGACCGCCTTAGTTAGCTAACTCATTAGGGCATGACCAATTTTCCTCATTTTTTAGGTCTTAGCCAGCCTAAATGGCGCTTTGACCACCTTGGTTAGTCAGCTCATTAGGGTATGACTAAGTTTCTTCATCTTTAGGTCTTAGTTAGCTCAAAGGGTGCTTCGACTGCCTTTGTTAGTCAGATCATTAGGGCATGACCAGGTTTCATCATCTTTAGGTCATAGCCAGCTCAAATGGCGCTTTGACTGCATTTGTTAGTTAAATCGTTAGGGCATGACCAAGTTTCCTCAACTTTAAGTCTTAGCTAGCTCAAAGAGCACTTTGACCACCTTGGTTAGTCAGCTCATTGGGGCATGACCAAGTTTCCTTATCCTTAGGTCTTATCCAGCTTAAAGGGCGCTTTGACTGCCTTTGTTAGTTAGCACATTAGGGCACGACCAAGTTTCTTCTTCTTTAGTACTTAGCCTGCTCAAAGGGCACTTCGACTGCCTTGGTTGGCCATCTGTTTGGGGTACGACCAAGTATCCTCATTTTTTAGGTGTTAGCCAGCACAATGTGCGCTTCGACCGCCTTGGTTAGTTTGCTCATTAGGGCACGACCATGTTTCTTCTTCTTTAGGTCTTAACTAGCTTAAAGGGCACTTCGACTGCCTTGGTTAGCTAACTCATTAGGGCATGACTAGGTTTCTTTATCTTTAGGGCTTAGCCAGCTCAACGGGCACTTCGACCGCCTTAGTTAGTCAGCTCATTAGGGCATGACCATGTTTCCTCATTCTTTAGGTCTTAGGCAGCTGAAAGGGTACTTTGATCGTCTTGGTTAATCTACTCATTAGGGTACAACCAAGTTTCTTCATCTTTAGGTTGTAGCTTGCTTAGAGGGTGCTTTTTCCGCCTTGGTTAGTCAGCTGATTAGGGTACGACCAAGTGTCCTCTTTTTTTAGGTCACAACCTGCTCAAAGGGCGCTTTGACCAGTTTGATTAGTCAGCTTATTCAGGCATGACCAAGTTTCCTCATTCTTTAGGTCTTAGCCAGCTAATTGGGTACTTTGATCACTTTGATTAGTCAACTCATTAGGGCACGACCAAGTTTCTTCATTCTTCAGGTCTTAACTAGCTTAAAGGGCACTTTAACTGTCTTAGTTAGTTAGCTCATTAGGGTACGACCAAGTTTCCTCATTTTTTAGGTCTTAGATAGCTCAAAGGGTGCTTTGAACGCCTTAGTTAGTTAGCTCATTAGGACACAGCCAACTTTTCCTTATCTTTAGGTCTTAGCTAGCTCAAAGGGCAGTTCGACCGCCTTGGTTAGTTAGCTCATTAAGGGACGGCCAAGTTTCTTCATTTTTAGGTTTTGGCCAGCTGAAAGGGCGCTTGAACCGCCTTGGTTAATCAACTCATTAGGGCACGACCCAGATTCTTCTTCTTTAGTTCTTAACTAACTCAAAGGGCGCTTCGACTGCCTTTGTTATCCAACTTAATAGGGTACGACCAGGTTTCCTCATTTTTTAGGTCTTAGCCAACTCAAAGGGTGCTTTGACCGCCTTGGTTAGTTAGCTCCTTAGGGCATGACCTAGTTTCTTCATCTTAAAGTCTTAGCCAGCTCAAAGGGCACTTTGATAGCCCTGGTTAGTCAACTTATTAGGGTACACCCAAGTTTCTCCATCTTTTGGTCTTATCTAACTCAAAGGGCGCTTCATCCGCCTTGGTTAATCAGCTCCTTGGGGCATGACCTAGTTTCTTCATCTTAAAGTCTTAGCCAGCTCAAAGGGCACTTTGATAGCCCTAGTTAGTCAACTTATTAAGGTACACCCAAGTTTCTCCATCTTTTGGTCTTATCCAACTCAAAGGACGCTTTGTCCGCCTTGGTTAGTTAGCTCTTTAGGGCATGACCAAGTGTCTTCATTTTTTCGGTCTTCACCAGCTCAAAGGGCGCTTTGCCCACCTTGATTAGTCAGCTCATTAGGGTATGATCAAGTTTCCTCATTTTTTAGGTCTTAGCCAACTCAAAGGGTACTTTGATCGCCTTGGATGGTCAGCTCATTTGGGCACAACCAAATTTCTTCATCTTTAGGTCTTAGCTAGCTAAAAGGTACAAAAACCACCTTAGTTAGTCAGCTCATTAAGGTACAACCACATTTCCTCATTTTTTACATCTTAACCATCTCAAAGAGCGCTTTGACTGCCTTGGTTAGTTAGCTCATTAGGGCATGACCAAGTTTTCCTCATCTTTAGGCTTTAGCAAACTCAAAGGGTAGTTCAACTACCTTGGTTAGTCTGCTCATTAGGGGGTGACTAAGTTTCTTCCTTTTTTGGTTTTAACTAACTCAAAGGGCACTTTGACCGCTTTAGTTAGTTAGCTCATTTTGGCACAACCAAGTTTCCCCTACTTTAGGTCTTTGCCAGCACAAAGGGTGCTTTGACTGCCATGATTAGTCAGCTCATTAGGGCACGACCAAGTTTCATCATTCTTTAGGTCTTAGCCAGCTCAAAGGGTACTTTAATCGCCTTAGTTAGTCAGCTCATTACAGTACGACCAAGTTTCCTCATTCTTTAGGTCTTAGCCAGCTCATAGGGTACTTTGATCGCCTTGGTTTATCAGCTCATTAGGGTACAACCATGTTTTCCTCATTTTTTATGTCTTAGCCATCTTAAAGGGCGCCTTGACCACCTTAATTTATTAGCTGATTAGGGCACGACTAAGTTTTCCTCATCTTTAGGTTTTAGGAAACTCAAAGGGTAGTTTAACCGCCTTAGTTCATCTGCTCATTAGGGCACGGCCAAGTTTCCTAATTTTTTAGTCTTAGCTAGCTCAAAGGTTGCTTTAACCGCCTTAGTTAATTAGCTCATTCTGGTACGACCACGTTTCCCCCACTTTAGGTCTTAGCCAACTCAAAGGGTGCTTTGACCACCTTGATTAGTCAACTCATTAGGACACTACCAAGTTTCAACATTCATTAGGTCTTAGCTAGCTCAAAGGGTATTTTAATCGCCTTGGTTAGTCAGCTCATTAGGGCATAACCAAGTTTCCTCATTCTTTAGGTCTTAGCTAGCTCACAGGGTACTTTGATCGCCCTGGTTAGTCAACTCATTAGGGTACAACCAAGTTTCTTCATCTTTTGGTCTTAGCAGCTCAAAGGGCGCTTTGACTACCTTGGTTAGTTAGCTCATTAGGGTATAAACAACTTTTCCTCATCTTTAGGTCTTTGCTACCTCAAAGGGTAGTTCGACCACCTTAGTTAGTCAACTCGTTAGGGTACGGTCAAATTCTTCATTTTTAGGTCTTAGCTAGCTTAAAGGGCACATTGACCACCTTGGTTAATCAGCTCATTAGGGCATGACCAAGTATCTTTGTTCTTCAAGTCCTAGCTAGCTCAAAGGGCACTTTGACCACCTTAGATAGTCAGTCCATTTGGGCAAACAATGTATACTCCTCTGTAGGTCCTAGTCAGCTAAAGGGGTGCTTCGATCACCTTGGTTAATCAGCTTATTAGGGCATGACCAAGTTTCCTCATCTTTAGGTCACAGCTAGCTCAAAGGGTGCTTTAACTGCCTTTGTTAGTCAGCTTATTAGGGCATGATAAAGTTTCTTCATCTTTTGGTGTTAGCCAGCTCAAAGGGTGCTTCGACGGCTGTGGTTAGTCAGCACACTAGGGCACAGCGATGTTTCCTCATTTTTTAGGTCTTAACTAGCTCAAAGGGCGCTTCGACCGCCTTGTTTTTTAGGTCTTAACCAGCTCAAAGGGCGCTTCGACCGCCTTGGTTAGTAAGCTCATTAGGGCATGACCAAGTTTCATCAACTTTAGGTCTTAGCTAGCTCAAAGGGCGCTTTAACTGCCTTGGTTAGTTAGCTCATTAGGGTACGGCCAAATTACCTCATCTTCGGGTCATAGCCTGCTCAAAGGGCGCTTTAACTACCTTAATTAGTCAGCTCAATAGGGTACGACCAAGTTTTCTCCTCTTTAGGTCTTAGCCAGTTCAAAGGGTGCTTTGATTGCCTTAGTTAATCGGCTCATTAGGGCACCACCAAGTTTCCTCATTCTTTAAGTCTTAGCCAATTCAAAGAGCGCATTGACCACCTTAATTAGTCAGCTCATTAGGGTACGATCAAGTTTGCTCATTTTTTAGGTCTTAGCTAGCTCAAAGGGCACTTTGACTGCCTTGATTAGTTAGCTCATTAGGGTAAAACCAGGTTTCCTCATTTTTTAGGTCCTAGCCAGCTCAAAGGGCGCTTTGAACGCCTTAGTTATTTAGCTCATTAGGGCACAACAAAGTTTTCCTTATCTTTAGGTCTTTGCCCGCTTGAAGGGCATGTCGACCACCTTGATTTGTTAACTCATTAGGGCACGACCAAATTTCTTCATTTTTAGGTCATACCTAGCTTAAAGGGCACTTTGACTGCGTTGGTTAATTAGCTCATTAAGGTACGACCATGTGTCTTCATTCTTTAGGTCTTAGTCAGCTTAAGGGGCGCTTTGATTGCCTTGGTTAGTTAGTTCATTTGGGCACAAGTAAGTTTCCTCCTCTTTAGGTCTTAGCCAACTCAAAGGGTGCTTTGATCGACTTGATTAGTCAGCTCATTAGGGTACGGCTAAGTTTACTCATCTTTAAGTCTTAGCCAGCTCAAAGGGTGCTTCAACTACCTTAGTTAGTTAGCTCATTGTGGCATAACCAAGTTTCTTCGTCTTTATGCCCTAGCCAGCTTAAAGGGTGCATTGACCGCCTTGGTTTATCAACTCATTAAGGCACAACCAAGTTTCTTTATCTTTAGGACTTAGCCAGCTCTAAGAGCGCTTTAACGGCTTTAGTTAGCTAGCTCATTATGGCACGATCAAGTTTCCTCCTCTTTCGGTCATAGCCAGCTTAAACGGCGCTTTAACCGCCTTTGTTAATCAGCTCATTAGGTTATGACCAACTTTCTACCTCTTTAGGTCTTTGCCAACTCAAAGGGCGCTTTAACCGCCTTGATTAGTCAGCTCATTAGGGCATGACTAAGTTTCCTTATCTTTTGGTCTTAGATAACACAAGAAGCGCTTTGACCGCCTTAGTTAGTTAGCTCATTTGGGCTTGACTAAGTTTCCTTATCTTTAGGTCTTAGCCATCACAAGGAGTGCTTTGACCGCTTTGGTTAGTCAACTCATTAGGGCACGACTATGTTTCATCAACTTTACGTCTTAGCTAGCTTAAAGGGCACTTTAATAGCCATTGTTAGTCAGCTCATTAGGGCGCAACCAAGTGTCCCCATTTTTTAGGTCTTAGTCTGCTCAAAGGGTGCTTTGATCGCCTTAGTTAGTTAGTGCATTAGGGCACGACCAAGTTTTCCTCATCTTTCGATCTTAGCCAACTCAAAGGGCACTTTGACAACCATAATTAGTCAGCTCATTGGGGTACTACCAAGTATCTTCATTCTTTAGGTCTTAGCTAGCTCAAAGGGTGCATTGACCGCTATGGTTAGTCGGCTCATTTTGATACGGCCAAGTTTCTGGCTCTTTAAGTCTTAGTTAGTTCAAAGGGCACTTTAACCGCCTCAGTTAGTCAGCTTATTCTAGCATGACCAAGTTTCCTCATCTTTAGCTTTTAGCCATCTTAAAGGGTACTTCGACCGCGTTAGTTAGTTAGCTCATTCTAGCATGACCAAGTTCCTTCATCTTTAGGTCCTAGCTAGCTCAAAGGGCGCTCCAACTACCTTGGTTAGCTAGCACATTTGGGCATGACAAAGTTCCCTCTTTTTTTAGGTCTTAGCCAGCTCAAGGTACACTTGTACCGCCTAGGTTAGTAAGCTCATTAGGGCATGAACAAGTTTCTTCATCTTTAGGTCTTAGCCAATTCAAAGGGTGCTTAAACCATCTTGGTTAGTCAGCTCATTAGGGCCCTACCATGTTTTCTCATTTTTTAGGTCTTAGCCAGCTTAAAGGGTGCTTCGACCACCTTAGTTAGTTAGCTCATTAAGGCACAACTAGGTTATCTCAACTTTAGGTCTTATCCAGCTCAAAGGGTGCTTTGACCACCTTGGTTAGTCAGCTCATTAGGGTACGGCTAAATTTCTTCATCTTTAGGTCCTAGCCTGCTCAAAGGGCATTTAGACTGGCTTGGTTAGTCAGCTCATTAGGGTATGTCCAAGTTTCCTCATCTATAGGTCTTCGCTAGCTCAAAGGGTACTTCGACCGCCTTCGTTAGTTAGCACATTAGGGTATGACCAAGTTCTTTTATCTTTAACTTATAGCCAGCTCAAAGGGCACTTTGACCACCATGGTTAGACAACTTATTAGGGTATGGCCACGTTTCTTCATCTTCAAGTCTTTGCCTACTCAATGGGCACTTCGACCGCCTTAGTTAGCCAGCTCATTAGGGTACAACCAAATTTCCTCAATTTTTAGGTCTTAGCTTACTTAAAGGGTGCTTTGACCACCTTGGTTAGTCAGCTCACTTGGGCACGACCAAGTTTCCTCATCTTTAGATCTTAGCTAGCTCAAAGGGTGCTTCGACTGCCTTGGTTAGTCAGCTCATTAGGGTATGACCAATTTTCTTCATCTTTAGGTCTTAGATAGCTCAAAGGGTGTTTTGACCACCTTTGTTAGTCAGATCATTAGGGCATGACTAGGTTTCATCTTCTTTAAGTCTTAACCAGCTCAAAGAGTGCTTTAACTACCTTTGTTAGTTAGCACATTTGGGCATGACCAAGTTTCCTCAACTTTAAGTCTTAGCTAGCTCAAAGAGTGCTTTGAGCGCCTTAGTTAGTCAACTCATTTGAGTACAACCAAGTTTCCTTATCCTTAGCTCTTAGCCAACTCAAAGGGCGCTTCGACCGCCTTGGTTAATCAGCTCATTAGGGCATGACCAAATTACATCATCTTTAAGTCATAGCTAGCTCAAAGGGCGCTTTAACCACCTTGGTTAGTCAACTCATTAAGATACGACTAAGTTTCCTCCTCTTTAGGTTTTATATAGCTCAAAGGGTGCTTTGACCGCCTTGGTTAGTCAGCTCATCAAGGCACGATGAAGTTTCCTAATCTTTATGTCTTAGCCAGCTCAAGGAGCTATTTGACCACCTTGATTAGTCAGCTCATTAGGGCACAACCAAGTTTCCTCATTCTTTATGCCTTAGCCAACTCAAAGGGTGTTTTGATCACATTGGTTAGTTAGCTCATCAGGGCATGACTAAGTTTCCTTATCTTTAGGTCTTAGCCAGCACAAGGAGTGATTTGACCGCCCTGGTTAGTCAGCTCATTTGGGCATGACCATGTTTCATCAACTTTAGTTCTGAACTAGATCAAGGGGTGCTTTAATCGCCTTAGTTAGTTAGCTTATTAGGGCGTGACTAAGTGTCCTCAATTTTCAGGTTTTAGTCAGCTCAAAGGGTACTTTATCCGCCTTGGTTAGTTTGTGCATTAGGGTACGACCAAGTTTTCCTCATCTTTAGGTCTTAGCCATCTCAAAGGGCACTTTGACGACCTTAGTTAGTCAGCTTATTAGGTTACTACCACGTATCTTCATTCTTCTGGTCTTAGCCAGCTTAAAGAGTGCTTCGACCTCCTTAGTTAGCCATCTCATTAAGGCATGACCAATTTTCCTCATTTTTTAGGTCTTAGTACCCTCAAAGGGCACTTTGACTACCTTGGTTAGTCAGCTTATTAGGGTACGGCCAAGTTTCCTCATCTTTAGGTCTTGGCCAACTCAAAGGGTACTTTGACTGGCTTGGTTAGTCAGCTCATTAAGGCATGACCAAGTTTCTTCATCTTTAGGTCTTAGCTAGCTTAAAGGGTGCTTTGACTGCCTTTGTTAGTTAGATCATTAAGGCATGACTAGGTTTCATCATCTTTTGGTCTTAGCCAGCTCAAAGGGTGCTTTGACCACCTTTGTTAGTTAGCTCATTTGGACATGACCAAGCTTCCTCAACTTTAAGTCTTAGCTAGCTCAAAGGGCACTTTAATCGCTTTGGTTAGTCAACTATTTAGGACATGACCAAGTTTCTTCATCTTTAGGTCTTGGATAGCTCAAAGGGTGCTTTGTCCACCTTGGTTAGTCATCCTATTAGGGTACAACCAAGTGTCCTCTTTTTTAAGTCATAGCCTACTCAAAGGGCGCTTTTACTACCTTGATTAGTCAGCTCATTCGGGCATGACCAAGTTTCCTCATTCTTTAGGTCTTAGCCAACTAATTGAGTGCTTTGATCACTTTGGTTAGTCAGTTCATTAAGGCACTACCAAGTTTCTTCATTCTTCAAGTCTTAGCGAGCTCAAAGGGTGCTTTAACCACCTCGATTTGTCAGCCCATTAAGGTTCGACCAAGTTTCCTCATTTTTTAGGTCTTAGCTAGCTCAAAGGGTGCTTTGACCGCCTTGGTTAGTTAGCTCATTAGGGTACGACCAACTTTTACTTATCATTAGGTCTTAGCCAACTTAAAGGGCAATTCATCCACCTTTGTTAGTTAGCTCATTAAGACATAGCCAAGTTTCTTCATTTTTAGTTATTAACTAAATCAAAAGGCACTTGGAGCACCTTAGTTAATCAACTCATTAGGGTACGACCAAGTTTCTTGATCTTTAGTTCTTAGCCAACTGAAAGGGCACTTTGACTACCTTAGTTAGCCAGCTCAATAGGGTACGACCAAGTTTCCTCATTTTTTAGGTCTTAGCTAGCTCAAAGGGCGCTTTGATCGCCTTGGTTAGTTAGCTCCTTAGGGCATGACCTAGTTCTTCATTTTTAAGTCTTAGCTAGCTCAAAGGGTGCTTTGACCGCCTTGGTTAGTTAGCTTATTAGGGTACGACCAACTTTTACTTATCATTAGGTCTTAGCCAACTTAAAGGGCAATTCATCCACCTTGGTTAGTTAGCTCATTAAGACATAGCCAAGTTTCTTCATTTTTAGTTATTAACTAAATCAAAAGGCACTTGGAGCACCTTGGTTAATCAACTCATTAGGGTACGACCAAGTTTCTTGATCTTTAGTTCTTAGCCAACTGAAAGGGCACTTTGACTACCTTAGTTAGCCAGCTCAATAGGGTACGACCAAGTTTCCTCATTTTTTAGGTCTTAGCTAGCTCAAAGGGCGCTTTGATCGCCTTGGTTAGTTAGCTCCTTAGGGCATGACCTAGTTCTTCATTTTTAAGTCTTAGCTAGCTCAAAGGGCACTATAACAGCCATGGTTAGTTAGCTTATTAGGATATGACCAAGTTTCTTCATCTTTTGGTCTTAGCCAGCTCAAAGGGCATTTCATCCACCTTGGTTAGTCAGCTCATTAGAGCACAACCAAATGTCCACAATTTTTAGGTCTTAGCCAGCTCAAAGGCGCATTGACCACCTTGGTTAGTCAGCTCCTTAGGCCACGACCTTGTCTCTTCATCTTTAAGTCTTAGCTAGCTCAAAGGGTGCTTTTACAGCCCTGGTTATTCAGCTTATTTGGGTACGACCAAGTTTCCTCATTTTTTAGGTCTTAGTCAGCTCAAAGGGTGCTTTGACCGCCTTGGTTAGTGAGCTCATTAGGGTATGGCCAACTTTTCCTTATCATTAGGTCTTAGCCAGCTTAAAGGGCAGTTCGACCGCCTTGGTTAGTCAGCTCATTAAGATACGGCTATGTTTCTTCATTTTTAGTTCTTAGCTAGATCAAAGGGCACTTGGACCACCATGGTTAATTAGTTCATTAGGGCACGACTAAGTTTCTTGATCTTTATTTCTTAGCTAGCTCAAAGGGTGCTTCAATCACCTTGGTTAGGCAACTCAATAGGGCACGACCAAGTTTCCTCATTTTTTAGGTCTTAGCTAGCTCAAAGGATACTTTGATTACCTTGGTTAGTAGGCTCATTAGGGCATGACTAAGTTTCTTCATCTTTAGGTCTTAGCTAGCTCAAAGAGCGCTTTAACCGCCTTGGTTAGTGTCATGAACTAAGGACGGCCTAGTCATGGCAGACGCCGTATACTATATGAAGAACCCCTAATTGGTTACCCTTCTAATCGAGAACTCTTCACACAATATACATGGCTCTACAACCACTAGTTTCCAAAGAACATGTGGATTCACATGATATCATCACATAAACATATTTATATAAAATTTTGAGTTATAAAGCTTACAATACACAGTAATTAAGTATATCTAAGTCTATAATAGTAAGATAAACAAAAGTACATGAGTAAGAGTCTACATAAACTGTTCTCTCTCGGTACATAGGACAGCTCGCTCTTGCCTAAGTTCCCATGCTAACCTGTGGTATCCCTCGTCCTGCCTCTATGAACAAGCTATCTACAACAAAAGTCTAAAGGGGTGTAAGCCTAAGCTTAGTGAGCAAAACCCTTGGCCACACTACAAGCAAGTTATAAGTACATTATATTCACGTATATGAATGAATGATCAAACAAAATGCCAAACAATATGTATAATTACTAGTTCATATACATAACTCGGATTTAACGCCCTCTGAAGTCAGGGTTGAAGTATACATGGTACCAATCAGATCTT